>VWZG01013241.1:7353-72658 GCA_013396735.1 Grallaria varia
ATTTTGGTCTACTTGATGGCCCATTAGCAGACATGACCCCTCAGGTTGGGTGTGAAGGTGTTAATGATTCCCAGAGGGGAGTTACCACACCTGAATCATTGGTGTGAAGACAGGGAACCCTCTTATCCCTGTTTTCTCCTGCACCCAGTTCATAGCCTGAGGTGTCAGGTGTGTCCTGGGCAGCTGTTGCAAACAATGCATCATTAACAGTTCATGGTAAATGGCAGAGAGGGTATGGAATAGGCAGTTCCAGTTACATTCACACATTGATAAGCTGGTCCCAGCCACTATAACTAGGACAAGGAGCTACACAGTGTTCCAAATATTTGAGAAACGGATCAGCCAAAACTATTTGTCTGAAAATGTTTAAGTTTTCTGGAGGAGGGAAAAGGCTATAGCTCATTTCTAGTGAGGAGGAGAAAGCAACCCTGGGAGGCAGAAAGCAGAAAAGCTGCACGTTATAGTGGGTTTCTCTCTCTCAGGTTAAAAAAAAAGGAAAAAAAACAGACTAGTAATGGATAGCATTTTGAGCGTTAGCTAACTTTTACCAGAAAACAAATGAATTGTGCTGAAACGTTAGACCCTATTCCCATGGTGATTATATATTACAGTGCATATGGTATGGAAACATTAAGCGGTGTTTGAAGACCTCACAATGCCTAAACACAGCATGACTGCCAACTGTTGACCATACGCTCTAGCTGACTTAAACACGGAGCTGCCTCCTGCTATCCTGCACCTGCATTTGCCTCGCAGATAAATCTTAGAGATTATTGCAGAGGAAGGCCTAGCAAGGGCTTCTTATACTTTCCCTTCACAGTAGCTGCAGCAAGTAAACCATACATCCCCACCAACAAAAACAGATGCAATCTTCCATTTGAAATGAGTGGTCACACCACAAAAGATTGTTGTCACCCTGGCCAAAAATTGCAACACTTCTGGTTTTCTCTTGATGAAACATACAACATTACAACCTTTATAACTGCATCTGACTGCATCTAAACCGCAAAAATATTTAGGATTGATGGGTCAGGCTCAAAGGTGCAGCAACAGACTAAATGCTGTACATGGTGACTTGTTGGTTTGGATGGTATGTCAACTTGAATAGTCATGTCCTGTAACTTTGTACTCAGTATCTGGCATCTAAGGCTTAGAAAAACAAGCCAAAAATTCTGAGTAATTTTTTTCTAATATTAAACACTGGATTCTTGCATGAAGTTTTCTGCTGCAACTTCACCTCAAATTAAATTTACAGCACTTTAGAAGATTCCCAAACAAAGTTAACTCCTAGTAATATTAATTATTCACAAGCTTCTTCTCCTTCCACTTTATAGTTTAAATGTTACGTAAAATTATTTACTCATGAATAAATAGCCTTGATGTTTTTTAGACCTCTGTAGTATCTGATATGTGTAAAAGCTGCACAAAAATAATGGAAAATAAGCTACCAGTGGCCCATTTCTCTTTGTTCTGTAGCACAGAGCCATACTGATTTAGTTAACACTAGCATACAGATATCTTATTCCCTTGTTATTTCACAGTGAATATCATCTGACATTTTATTCTGAAAGTAGTGATCTACCTGGAAAGTGGAGGACTTTTTTGAATTCTGCCTAAACCCCAAAGAATTAATTCTCCTTTTATGTATATATCTTATATCGTTTGTGTGAATACCAGTAGTCTAAATTATGCAAGACATCTATAGCTGGAATAAAGTATAAAGAAAGCAGTGTTACAAATCTGCTGTAAGCACTCTATTGATCTTTACCCAACCTTTCTGAGCATTTTATCCTTGGTTTCTGTAGCATACCTGTTCTCCTAGTATTGGTACTTTTCAGTCCCAATGCTACTGCACAGTTCAAACAAGAGTCCATTAAACTGATTCCTTGTTATTCCCCACTGATGCTCTCTTCCTAGTTCTGCACAGGCACCTCAGTTTTGACCCAAAAACATGTCTTTGCTTTCCTGGTTGTGGGATCCCAATGTGCTTTCTGTCAAGCTATTTTAAGACTAACCATCAATAGACCCTGCTATTCCAGTTTTTAATTAAATCTTTTGGTCAAACCAAGATGTATGAAATAGGGACTAAGACAACAGAAAAACAGACCAAGACAGAGAAATGTTTGCTAGATTTAAAGACCTACAATACAACCCTATTTGTGACAACACAAGAGAGTACTCTAACAGACCCATTACTTTATTCCTAAATACTTCTAGTTTCCTCTTTTTCTAAAGCCATTGACCTACAGTTTTCACTTTTTGCATTGTGTGGATTTTTAACATTTATTTTAACAGCACTTTTTTAGTGTGGAAAGCTTTTTCGTTTTTAAACAATTAAACTTTTAGCAAATATATTCTTAAAATATAAGCTTGAGCTGTTTAAGCTGAAGTTTGTCTGTAGCAAGAAAGTCTGGAGCGAAAAGACATTAGATGTTGGTGAGTAGCCTTTGATAGTAGGTCTCTTAGGGGACAGAATAATATATAGAAGATACCACATCTAATTATGTTTTAGTTATCTTGATGTCTCTTTATCATAGCACTTCTTCTGATGCTGTCAGAAACCATAGTATAGGGAAGATAAGGCAGATTTTTCCTGGTTTTGGCATGCTGGGCAGAGACATTAACACATGCTATAAAATGCCTCAGGAGACAGGTTGCAGACAGTGAAAGACCTCTGATTTCCTCCTCTCTTGGAATTACAAACCTGAAATTTCAGTAAAAGATCTCCTTTTCCATGTACTTTTTTTTCTCTTTCATTCCTGGTTTCTATTGTTGGTAAGTTTTACAAGCACTGGGTCTGACAA
Organism: Grallaria varia; assembly: GCA_013396735.1. Lineage (NCBI taxonomy): Eukaryota > Metazoa > Chordata > Aves > Passeriformes > Formicariidae > Grallaria > Grallaria varia. The sequence goes on from VWZG01013241.1 coordinate 10,158, forward strand.
CATCACACTAATGAATTCTGGTCTGGGGTGAGCTAAATAAACTGACATGATGGACAAATATAATGAGTTGCAGCTGCTAGTTCACGTGGTTACTTATGACACTGAGGAGTACAGGGCTTTCAAATGGCTTTTCAGCGGGCTTTTGAAGTTGAGATATTTTAGTTGACAAATAGGATGGAGTAAGACTGCCTGTATTGTCAATTATCAAAATGCAGGCAAAGGGCAATATTGAATTAAGACAGCAACACACATTATACAACTGAGTGACCAAATGTTAGTTGTTTTTTTCTGACTTGTTCTGAAACCACATTAAACCACATACTACTTTCAAATTAAGCAGTGGAGGTGGAAGTACATGCCTTCTTTTGCCGAAAGAGGGGAAAAGGGCATTGAAATTCAAATTCTTACAGTACAGTTAGAGTTTTCTTCAATCTCATAGCCCCCAGATTTTATACAATCAATAAATGGTTTTGAATTAGTCTTATCTGTCAGTATAAAATCAAGCAAAATCATTATGCACAGCTGTACTATAGAAGCAGCACTATGCAGTTATTTCATTGCACAGAACAGATTCATGCTGTTGGCATGTCAGAGCCAATAGGAGCTGCCTGGAGCTTGGATCAACAGGAATTCACTTTCACGTACATCAGTTGGGGACACGAATGTGCAATGTGCAGACCCATCACTACCAATAATTCATCTAATTTACTGCAGCAAGGCAGATACTTGGTTGTGTCTGAAAGTGAACAGGTCAGTGGCTTCATCTAACAGCTCATGCTGTTCCCAGCAGTGCTATGTTCCTGCTAATAATTTAATCTTGTATTTGAAGTTCAGTTCCTAGCAGCTTACCTCCTCCTTCTCATTTTCTTTCACTTCTGCTTAAAAATATAATGATCTATTTCAGCAAAATTAACTGCAATTTCATGGATCACTACAGCAGGAATAAGTTTTATACCTAATATCGTAATCCATCTATTTGTTCCCCAGAATGCAAATTGACTTGATGAGCAATGCTGTAGCCTATGTAAATAACCTGACTTCTAATTGAGAGCGCTGTATTTTCAGTGAAGATGGGGAATGGAAAAGAAGATTGTCTCTAGCTTTGACTTTCTGATAGTTGTTCCAAGATATTTAATTTAAATTATTTGAAGTCCATCATATAGAAAATATTGGCAACAGCTACCTTGATTTCTTTTTTAACAAATACTCTAGTGCTCTGCTTGTGCTTCATTCTTCCTTTTTCTTAGAAAAAAATTTCTTTAAAAAAAAGTTTTCAAAATATGGATTTTGAAATAATATGCCAGATGACAATATCTAAAATGCACAATTCCTCTAGCTAGCAGAAACCACTTATCATACAGGCGAGAATAGAATATGACTCTTGTTCTTCCATCAGTGTGTCAGTAGTGGATAAGAAGAAATACTTTACAGTACGATAAACAACAGGAAGTTTCCTTTCCATAGCCCCTCTTATATTCAAATTCCCTGTGAGGTTTGCCAGCAGGTGGAATAACTTGTATGAACTGGATACATGTTTTTGCACTGTAGATGTTTTTCTACTATGAACTGATTGGCATTTCCATCCCTTTTCGTTATAAATATCATGGTAATTATCAAGAATTTCTTGCAGGATCAGGGCTAAAATCAATGTCGAGGTATTATATTGAAAATAAATATTACACCTTTATATGATGGTAAACTACCTAAACTACCAAGTTTCTCAACCAATTTTCTTAATTATGAAATAGAAAAAGCTACTTAAATGTCAGTGGTAAAGACATTTGAGTGGTAAACATTCAGTATTTTCTCTAAGTGTACCTTCATTGGACTACTTACTTGAAGTCTACTAAGTCAGCGTAACCTAACTTCTCTAGGAGGAACAAACTTACATAATCAAAATTACCAGGCAGTAGTTTTAAACAAAAAAGAAGGAACTGCTCTTCCATACTGTGCATAAAGTAAATTGTGGCATTTATTGCCACAGAATGTAGTGATGGGTAAAAACATAGACAAATTTATAGAAAATAAATGTATCTTAAATATAATTGTTTAAATACAATCTCTGGCTCAACAAGTCAAATCAGGCAGTCGCAGGGAAGCATTCCTGTGAGGAATGACAAGAAGGCTTGTTTTGTTTCCTTTCTTCCTACTCCTTTTCTGTAAACAGATCTTACTGGTACTCTCAGCTAGAGCACACTGGGCCAGGTGGGCCTCTTGCCTGACTGCATCCTACTGTAGTGCTCTTGTGTGCATTAGTGCATCTTTAGTATGATTTCTTGGCAAAATCACTTTTGCTTCAAAACCAATTGGTTTCTGCCTGTGGCATCTGTCAGAGCTACAGAATGAGCAAACCTACTGGCTGAAACTTCTTCAGCATTTGCTTCCCAGCTGGCATACACCTGGAGTGCTCGTTAGTAACTTCACTTGTCTGGGCTTTCCTTGCACCAGGCAGCTACAAGAAGTACCTTATTCTCATCTTAGTACTCGTATAACTAGGAATTTGTACGCAAAAATTCCTTCTAACTGCCTTCAGTCCAATTCCATTCAACAATCTAGGAAAATATATGTATAGGAGAGTAAGATAAAGAGCAATCTGTTTTAATACTTGTTTTAGAGCTAGGAGATATTAGCTTGTCTTGCTTACTTTCAGAAATGCCAAATGATTGCTAATTTCTCGTCAATTTTCAGCATTTCAGCTCACCTGTCTTCATATTCAAAAATATTGCCACTGGTAAGTAACCTTAAAATCAGCAGTGATGCCATTTTTCCTAAGTTCTTAGTTTTAAAGGTGTTGGGATTTTTCAGTATTTTTTTTTCCCTGAAAATAACATGGAAATGTTAGTTTTCCTTACTCTTTTTCTGATTTCTTTGTGCAACTATAATTACTTGCTAACTTTTTCTTGATCAATTAAACAATCCACTCCAAATTTACTAATTGTAATTGGCAGTCCTTTTCAAGTCATCCTTGATTCTTTTCAGTGTTATCCAGATATTGAAATTCTCCAGTCCCTTAGTGTTCAATAAGCCCTGTTGGCAATGGTATCTGACTTTCTCTGATCCGTTATTTATAAAATAGCCCAACCATGAGAGGCATTAAACATGTGCCTCCAGTTCTTTCTGCAGCCATTCATCCAGAGGCATTCCACATCCATCATCTCAGAAACTGCACTTTATGTCAGTTCACTGATCTCTCACATTAATGAACATAGGGGGCCCTAAGAATTGTTAGAGGCTGCTTTTCTGAGCTTGACTTTGGCCTCAGAATAATTTTTCATAAAGTTCATCATGTGCCTCCTGAGTGCCACAGGTAAATAATTATTTTTAATCTAGAGTCAGTAAGTGATACCAGACAATTCTCGTGGTGCTTATTTTATTCCCCAAATAAAAAAACTCAGACCTCTGCAAATACAACAGCTCAAATATGAGTTAGGAATTAGGGCTTTTCTCCCAAAAAGCGTGGAAGAATCAGTAGCCCAGATGAAGTGCATCTACACCAAGGCATGCAGCGTGGGGAACAAACAGGAGGAGCTGAAAGGCACTGAGCAGCAGGAAGACTGTGACATAGCTGCCATCATGGAAACATGGTGGGATGATTCAAACAGCTGGAGTGCTGCAGAGGATGGCTATAAATTCTTCGGGAGGTGTGGGCAAGGCAGGAGAGGCAGTGGGGTTGCCCTGTGTGTTGGGTAGTGTTTTGACTGTCCAGAGCTTAATGATGGTGGCAATAAGGTTGAGTGTTTATGGGAAGGAATCAGGGAAGATATCAGCCAACAAGGCTGATATCCTGGTGGGATTCTGTTAGAGACCACATAATCAGGGTGAAGAGGCAAAATATTGTATAAGCTCCTGGGAGAAATCTCACAATCTGTGGCCCTTGTTCTTGTCGGGGATTTCAGTTTACAAGATGTCTGCTGAAAATACAACACAGCAGAGAGGAAGCACACAGCGGAGTGTGTGGAAGATGACTTCCTAACACAGCTGGTGAGGGAGACAGCTAGGGAAGGCATCCTCTGGATCCGTTGTTTGTGAACAGAGAAGCACTGGTGGCTGATGTGATGGTTGGAAGCTGGCCTGGACATAGTGATCATGGAATGATCAGAGTCCCTTTGGAGGCAGGTCTGAAAGACAAATGAGTCCAGGAAGACTGGACATTCTTCAAGAAGGAAACCTTGAAGGTGCAGGAGCAGGCCATCCCCATGTGCTGAAAGATGAGCCAACAAAGAGGAAGTCTGATCTGGCTTTGGAGAGCTTTGGAACTCAGGAAAGAAAGGAGAGCTTATGATCTTTGGAAGAAAGGGCAGGCAACTCAGTAGGATTACAAGGGTGTTTTGAGATTATGCAGGGAGAAAATTAGAAGGGCCAAAGCTCAGCTAGAACTTAATCTGACTACTGCCAAGGACAGTAACGAATGTTTCTATAAATACATCAGCAACAAAAGGAGGACCAACGTGAATCTCCAGCCTTTGTTGGATGTAGAGGGAAACATAGTGACAAGGGATGAGGAAAAGGCTGAGGTACTTGATGTCTTCTTTCCCTCAGCCTGGGGGTACCCATACTCCTGAGCTGGAAGACAGGGACAGAGAGCAGAATAAAGTCCCCCATAAGGGGAAATGGTCAGTTTCCTGCTGCACCCCTTAGACACATACAAGTCTTTGGAGCTGGATGGTATCCACTCAAGGATACTAAGGGGGCTGGGAGAAGTGCTCATGATATCCATTAGTCTGTGATATCATTCACTTAAAATTTTGGAGACAGAAGCAGAGACAGAAATAATTTCATCCTCTATTTCTTCTCTGTGTAGGACAGCCACAACAGGATTCCATGGCAGCAAAATTAGTGAAACAGGACAACTGCAGATTACTTTCTGCAAAAACCTTTTGGTCCCATTCAACAGACCTTAACCAAAAATACAGAAACCATAACAGACCCAAGGAGAAAATAGTACAGAGAATATGCCTAGCCTCTCCTTTTGGCAAGAGTACAGATTGATATTAAACTGGAAGGAAAGTGGCTTGGTGCTAGTCAATAACAAATGCAGTCATAATTAAGTGCTTTGACATTTACAGGTTGAAAACACAATGAAAAGGTATTTCACCATGAATAATCAACCCAGAGCACTGACAGCCCTAGCAAGGAAAAAAAAAAGAAATGGATAATTTTATTTTCCAGCAAGTTTGTTTAAACATAGCCTAACACCTTCAGCTATTAAACCACTGCTTCCATTGACTTTTGGTGCTAACATAGCTAGCATTTTGATCACACCTATAACAAGATCCAAATGCCAATGTCACAGTCAGTGAAAGCTATGTTACAGCAAAAGGACAATATCTGCAACTAGGGAAAAGGGAAGGAAATGTCTCATGTCAATCTATTGCAACCACTCTCTCCATGGAATTGTTGAAGGGCTCTAAACAGGAGTAGAGAGGTGAAGGAATTAAAACAAGAGTTTCCATTCGTCTATGAATTGCTCTGGTAAACATTAACAACAGTTTTTCTAGACCGATCAGCTTGGATCTGGCAGCTTTCAGAGCTGGGGCACTCAATAGGAGGTGTATTTTGGTCAGTGCAGCAACAGCATAAAAAGGGAGTGCAGCTTACAAAGGAGTTAAATGATACTTTTGAATGATAATTTCAAAGCTTTATGAGATGCCCCTGTTCCTATCCCTTGCTTTTAATGGTTAGTATCGGACTGGATAGATTTCTGTGGAATTCCCACCTGAGTCATCAGAGAAGGTCCACCTTCATCATGTATCAGTTTGATTTCAAGCCCTGAAAAACAGAGTCTCCAGAAGGGAAACAATCTGTAGCACATTTTAGGAGAACAAAACGTAAAAATATTAAAACTCATAATAAATATTTTTTTTCCATCTGAGGCCACTCCCCACAGCCCCCCTTATACGCATGTCTCTCCTGTCTGCTAGCTACCACAGTCCAGATTGAGAAATATTTTTAATGGAAGGATAGGCATGAATTTCAAGCAAAAGATCAAAATGGCCCCTTTTCAATTTTTTAAAGAATGGAGCTAATTAACCTTTCTATCAAATTACACACATTTTCAAATTACTTAAATAAGAAATATACTAGTTCAATTAAGATTCCACAGGGAGAGACAGTTGCAAACATTTAGAACAGAGAGAAAGCGATATCTTTATGAGGAGGGTGCTGTATGTTTTACAACTCCCCATATTTTTTGTTGTTTGCAGTTCAGATGGAGTCCACTTGTATTCGTCTGTCTCCTGGTGAGAGAATCTGATTTTATCTTGTGTTTCAATGAAGCTATTAAAAAACATCAATCATGAGATTCCTCTTTTTCCTTTGTATGTTTCTCTCTCTGTCAGAGTTGAACTGTGACATTGGTTATATGGCAGCATACATTGATTTGCTTTGTATTACAAGTTGATTAGCTAATTCTCCTGCAATCATACCTTGCTTGACAGAAAACTTGGTACCCTTTCCTTAGCTGGGTCCCCACAGGATTTGTATTTTGTAGGTCTAGGATTTTGATGGGTATGCAAGGCTTTCTTCTCTTTATTTGTTTTTAGTAAGTGGTGAAAGGTCCAAGAGTGACAGCTTGAAGTTCTATATACATACAAAAAGAACAACATGAACAATGCCAGCATACCCTTCCTCCTCACTTCAGGAGCTCAGGAATATTTCAGAGTTGTAAAAAGAATATACTAACTGGCATACCAGTATTTTGGTGGCATTATGTCAAAATAGTTGGATCATAATTTATACAAATTATTAACCTAAAAGATCCTCCTCTGACAAAAACAAACAAACAAACACAACAAAAAAAAAAAAAGGCCAAGCCCCTGAAATATACAATTTGGTAGATGTTTGTATTTAAGTAATATTCAAATTGAGCCATTGAGACTATAAAAACCTGAAGCCTGGATATAACCATGCATTAATTTCCAGTCTTCTGCTTTTGTTTGTCAGTTAATGTCAGACAAATCACGCCATACAAATGAAGCTGAACACTGTGTAGGTCTTAGTGTCTCTAGACAAGACATCAGCATTTGATTCTTGCATTCTGCGTCTCTGGTCTTCAGCCAGCTCCAAGGGACTAATGCTACAATGTCGCATATAGAACTGATTTTTAGTTTCCTTGCAAGATTCAGGTCCCTAATGCAAAACAAAAAATATTTTTTATCTTAGGCCAAATGGAAAGTTGTTTTTATATTGTTTAATGTGTTTTTACCTTTTTATTCAAATCAAGTAAGTTTAGAGATAAAGAGTTGGTTTTAGCTAGAAAATCAGAACATTTTATATTGGAAGTGCTTAAACCATTAAAAACTGCAAAAGAGTAATTTAACAGCAATTCATAAAGTACCTTCATTGTTCTCGGTAATTTTTTGGACAAAATATATAATAAAGAATACTCTTTTTTTCAATATTAGATAGTTCAGTGTTATGAATAAAATTTTGCCCATTTCTGTTTGCAACACCTGTGCTCTTCTGAAGAATACAGATGGAACCTGAGCAATCTGGCTGCTTGTTGTACAAAGTCAACAATAATTAGGGAATAAAATACTTCTTTTCTGCTGCTTTTTGAGCAACAGGATGGAAAAAAGCACTGACCATTTGGCCAGGCTCTGAACCATAGTTAAGGAAGTGGTACAAAATCAAAAAAAAGTGGCCTCAAGAACTCAGGGCATGTGGATCTCACAGGCTCAAGAACTCGATAATTTATGAATCTATTTCAGCTGCAGCAAATGGCCCTTTCACGGCTTACAGCTCCCCGACAGAATTTAGATGATGTTTCCAGGCTATGATTTTAAGAGGTCCTGGAGTGGTGGCTGCCGGGAGAAAATTAGCTTGATGTCAACTCCTTTTTTTGGACAAGTGCAGGGATAACTCTTATGCCTGTTTAATTAATGATTACAGTTAACTGTCAGTGAGGGCGATGGAGGTGGGTGGACTCACACCGTCAGGACCGCCCTCTCCCCATCCTTCTCCCTGCAGCGGAACAGCCGCGACGGTTCCACCAACTTCCCCACCCCGGGGCATTCAAAGTGCTGCCAATCACCTGCAAACAGCCCTCCCCTTTCCCTGCTAATCCAGTCAGAACTCTTTCAACCAGCCCTACCTCTCCCCATAGGCTGCTTGCAGCCAGAGGGGCTGTCAATCACGCCCAGGTCCTTCCCTCCAGGGTGCGGGGGAGCAGCTCGGTGCAGTAACATAGGAGTGTCCGCTCAGCCGTTGCTCACCTGAGGAGAAACTTTTATTCCTATATACATACGTAATTTTCCATCTGAAAGAGTGCACAGGCCAGACAAATCATCACTCTTCTGGGCAGACACAGGCACTCTTGTCCATGCCACTGTTAGTGACCCAACTGATGCAATAACTGAATAGGCAAATGTACCTTCTCTGTGTTCTTGTAAGAGTCAGATTTTCATACCTCTTTTTCTCACAGCCCGAAGACAGCCCCGTGGTTCACACTAATCGTGCAATCTGATGAAATCCCGGGCACTCATACGAACTCTCTCTTGGCCTGTGTTTACACAGGGACGAGATGGCTGTTGCATTCACCTGTGTTTGCCTCCAGAGGTCCAAGAGCGTCCTCACATGTGGGTGCCCTGTGCGTATACATCCATAGACTGTTGCACCAAGCACGGTTTGTGGCATGAGAGGTGCTCCACAAATTCAGATGCTGATAGCTTGTGGCCACTGTTGTCCCTCCATAACAGAGAAGAGGGTGCATTTGAGGAGACTTTTGATGGCTTGCTCTTGAGGATCACCACTTATGTACAAAGGGGCCAGCATTTTCCAGACGGATATATTAAATAACTCCGCACTGAACAAGTTATGAGGTGCCCCAGCACAGCTGTAGCATTCAGAGAAACTGCTCTAGAGCAGTTTGCCTCTGAGTAAGAGAATAAAACCACATTAAGCTGAGTCCCACACCCGGCTCAGTGAGCTGCTGTGCCTGTGAGTTCCTGCGTGGTTTGTGGTTTGCCCCCTACCAGCTTGATTGGCTGTGCTTCAGGAGGGAGAGGCTGAGATGCTGGGGGGAAGACTTGGGTGTCCCACATGGCTCCGCAGATGCGGCCCTTGTTAAGCATTTGCGCTGAAGACAGGTTGTTATGAGACTGGTGCCATTCCCCCACTGCTTTGCCTCATCACAGATCCTGACACAGCAGAGTGCAACCACCTGCCTCAAAGGTACAGATGTGCTTGGCTGCTTGTTTCTTTCACTATGTTTTACAGGTAGATGTGTTGAGTAAATTAGTATCACATTTTCTGCAGAGTTAAATAAGTGAGGTCGTAGCCGCAAGGCATGAGATTCGGTGTGTTTTCTTTTCCACTGCAGTTGCATCAGGTTTTTCTCCTTGTCAGTGGGGGATCCGGACTGTGCTCAGGAGGAGTGTATTTATTGTAACAGAGCAAAGAAAATAATGAATGGGAAGATTTCTTTTTATTAGTCAGAAACACAAAGCCAAGAGATAACCAGATTTCCCAGAAACTTTAAGGTTGCTCTGGCAGAGGTCAGACTATTGTATCTCTGAGACACCCATTGTGATCATACCAACAGGGGCAAGATGCCTAGAAAGAAAAATGCTTCAGGCAACTGAAGATCTGGTGTCACTTGAGCCTCCTTTTGGTGTCTTCTGTGGAATGCGGTGTTTTCTCAAGGGGTCAGGCAGGAACGTAGTTTCTCCTTAATTGCTTTTTAATGTTCTTGTAAAGCTTGTCATTGCATTGTAATGATAATATGCAATATTGTTATGAGACATTTCTTTAGACTGGAGTGCTATAAAGCTGTATGGCAAGGTCTTGCATGTGTTTCACGTGTGTTTGTGTGCATAAAGTTCATAATAGTGCATAATAGTTCATAATAGGACATCAGTCTGCAAGATATTTTAATAGCATCCTATCAGTACAAAGTCTTCTTAGAAAAAACAATAATATAAATTCTCTTCAACAGCAGCAGAAGAATCTGTCACTTTTATAATTGTCTGGGGAAGAAAGTTTTTATAATAACTGAGCTTTTAGTAAATGGGTATGGCAGGAGGAGCTGGGTTTTGGAGTTAGAAAGTGTTGCCCATTGGTTATGTTTTGGTGTGGAAGATTGTAGGTGATGCAGTCATCCACTTGAAAGTGGAAGACAGAGAGGCCCGTGCTTTACCCTCTTCTCACAGGTGTCTGAATAGGACATAAACTCTGGCTATGATTTGGTGGTGAAATGAGTTGTGGAACAGATATAGTGAAAGTATGTTTCCTGAGTAGCAGCTCAGTGAAAAAATGCTGTTGCTGTTGCAGTGAAGTAATTCTCTTTACTTTCCCGTTTAGTGACATTTACTTCTGTTTCTTTCTTGCATTCAAACTTGACAACTCCATGGATAAGAGATTAAGCACCAAATAGCACTGTGTGTCGTTCCCATTTTTATTAAGAAAGCAGAATAACCTGGAGATGGATGGATATGCAGTGTGAAAAGTGCACATCTAAACTTAGCCTAGTTTTGTTGCCTGGATTTTGGAGTTGCTTTCATCTCTACCATTCCCTTCTGCATAACTCTCCTAAAATTGTTAAGACTGAAGGATCTGCCTGCACAAAACAGGCAGAAAAACAGGGCTCTGCTGCTCAACTTAATTGTTTATCCTCATCTCCTATACTTTCTTACATTAGTTTGCCTAAGGTATAGTGTGTCTGCTAGCTTGTCTGGATTTTATATGTCATAGCCATTACTCTAATAAGAGACATCACTTTTCTCTTCAAACTTCATCTTCCTTTACCTATTTATTCACATGGAATTTCTTTTTTTTCCCCTCATGATTACATTCTACTCCTGCAACCATACACCAATACCCTCCATTTTTGCTGATTCAAGGGCAACAGCGGTGAGGTTGTAACATCCTCTGCACAATATTATACTTTGCCCTCCCCATCAACTTGCAGCTTGACAGCAGCTCTCTTTAGCCACAAGCAACAGCTAAAAGTTTGGCAGGCAAGAGCTTGCTATTAAGCCACAGATCTGGAACTAGTGCTGTAGGCAGTCTCTTCTGGTTTATTTTTACTGTCTGACATAATGAAAATGGTCTTCATTCCCTTCCCTATGTTTCTTCCCTTAACAATATTTTCTCTTGAAATTCTCCTCTTAGTGGAGCTGTAAGATAACGTGTATATATATATATATACCCCTTAAAATATATTCACTGGCAAGTTCAGTCTCTGATATTAGTTAGAAGAACCTACCCACTGTGGCTGATAAAATGCTGTATGTTTGACAAGTAAGGAACATTGCTACCAATAGCTGATATGCCTGTGGTTTGGGGGCTCATTTTAGTTTTCTTTAGTTTTTTCAATATAATAAGGCCCTGACTTCCTCTGTCTTTCTCCTGTCTCTCCAGAGTCTGGTTTATGAAGAATATAACAATTCTATCTTTTTTCAATTCCTCAAATTGCTATATAGAATCATGGAATCATTAAGGTTGGAAAAGACCTCTAAAACCATTGAGTCCAACCACTAACCAAGCACTGCCATGTTCACCACTAAACCATGTCCCTAAGTGCCACATATATTTTCCATAGGATGACTGTCACACACTTCATCTAAAGCTCAGGGTTGACTACCAGCCATATTCCAGTCAGCACAAATTTTATCCATAAATCCCTTTCAAAAATCTTTATTTCGCAACTCTCTTGAAGGGGTCCTCTTTGTATTTTCAGCCTATTTTTCCATCATTCTTTGTATATTTGGGAAGTAGGAAAGGGGGTATATTATCATCAGGGTTTATAGGGCTGTAACTGTCTTTCCTGCAGAAGCCTTTCAACTTAATGGCTACAGATATATTTGCCTATTGATGGGCATTATGCCCATTTGCCTTTAAGACAGGTAAGTGCGAATGCTCTCAATTTACAGCTATAATCAGGCCCGTGTACATGAGTGTAATGACACTGAGATGACAGAAGCACTAAAGCTGTACCAGCCAAACTGACAATCTGCAAAAATGAACTGGCCCACTGAGAAGGCAGTTTTATGCATTTTAGTACCTCATTCTGTTTAAATATCTCCATGTATGGCTGCACCATACTTTTTAAATGTGACCTACAGTACAGAGAGGTGACGTGACTTAGCTAGGGATGCACAGCAAAACTTCAGCTGAGCTGGGCTTGGAAACGGAATTTTTAATCTTTCTTCATCACCAAACAAGGCTGTCTTGTTTCTGCATTTTATAGTGATAATTTAATTTTAAATACTATTTCAAATGAGCAGTTTTTTAAAGTAGGGGAGAGAGAGATTTGCACAAATGTGAGTAGAATTGGTAGCGAAATCAGCTAGGCTAGCAAGTGTATGTACTGTAGTTTTCATCGTTCAAAATACAAACTGATTCCCATGATATACCCATTCTAGTGAGCTGATGGTGTGCTCAAATGTTTCTGATGTGTGATTACTACTGTCCCAGGGATATTGAACTTAACCCAGGCAGGTAATCTGGGTAAAAGAAAGGGCATCTTTCTTTTCTTTTGACTTTAGCCCAGAACACTATCTTTGAAGCATAGTTGCTGTAAATACTGTTTCTAGAAGGATTTCAGATAGATGAGAATGAAAAAAAATGTCTTGGAAGGGTCTGAGTTCTTCCTGTGGCCTTAATTTTTTTTTTAATTGCTCTGCTAATTAGAGAACAATACTAAAATACCATTTAAATAACATCTAAGCAGGAGACACTAACCTTTGAGTAATAAGCTTGCTAAGAACAGACACATTATCCTGGCCCTAAGATCAGAGGTCAATAATGCAAAATATTATGAGATGAAAGAAAATTACTCAAATGCCTAAATGAACATTATGTGCCAATAACTGATGAAATTCTCTTTTACCTCTCTTGGAACTCCAAGATCCATCCTTCCTCTCCCCAACTTTAATATTCTTTTACATATGCCTTTATCTTTTTGGAGCACTGTAAAGTACTAATAACATGCCATTTTTTCCCCTGAGGCACTGCATGCCTTGTGTTCTCTAGTTTTTCTTTTCTAATTCCCCGCTTTTTTTTTTTTTAATTATCTCATCATGAAAAATCCACCAGTAACTCTGAGAGAACCAACTTAAACTCTCAAAGCTCATTTTTAAAATCTCATCATCATCATCATCATGGCTTGGCTTCGCGAACGAAGATTTGGGAAGGGCTCTACCCACGCTTGCTGCAAGCGCGCTGATGGCTAAAAAGGCCGATGCGAGACAGGCAAGGCCGGTTGCAAAAGGCACAGCAGAAAGTCTCCATAGGCGGTGTTGGTGAGGCACGGTTCTTTCTGCGTTGTCTTTTCTCCTCCAGACTGATTCTGCGTGCATTCTCAAAGGAATCAGCAGCGTTATGGATGGTGTGTCTCCACGCCTCCCGATTGGAGGCCAGAGTGGACCATTGATGGTAGTCAATATGGCCAAGGCTGAGGTACTGTTTTAGAGAGTCCTTGTATCTCCTCTTTGGGGCTCCTCTCTTGCGGCAGCCGGTGGCAAGTTCACCATAGAGCACGATCTTAGGGAGGCGGTGATCCTCCATCCTGGAGACGTGCCCTGCCCAGCGCAGCTGCGTTCTCAGCAGCATGGCCTCAATACTGGTGACTGCTGCCTGTTCAAGGACAGACACATTGGTCACGTAATCAGACCAGTGGATGTTCAGGATAGTGCGGAGGCAGCGCTGATGGAAGCGTTCGAGGAGACGCAGATGGCAGCGGTAGATGACCCACGATTCAGACCCATATAAAAGAGTGGACAGCACAATGGCTTTATAGACACTAATCTTGGTACTTTTCTTCAAGTGTTTATTGTGCCAGACTCTTTTATAGAGTCTTCCAAAGGCACTGTAGGCCTTTGCTAACCTGTTGTCTATCTCTTGGTCAATCTTACCATCTGAGGAAATGATGCTTCCCAGATAGGTGAACTGATGGACTGATTTGAGTTCTGATTCACCTATGGTGATGCGGGGGTGATGGAAGGCTTCCTGAGGTGCAGGTTGGAAGAGAACTTCTGTCTTCTTCAAGCTGACTTCCAGCCCAAAAAGCTCAGCAGCCTCTGCAAAGCAGGATGTTAAGCGCTGCAGAGCTGCTTCTGTGTGAGCAACGAGGGCTGTATAAATAACAGCATGTTTCCAGGTCATAGGCGCTCCAAGATACAGCTGAGTTCTGACACAGGAAAAGCACTCCATAACCCTGCAGCCTAAACAGGGATTATTTTAGGATGTGAACCAACTTCAAAAGTTGTCTCTGTGCGTAGTCATGCCCTGGTCACTGTTTTTCATGTGAAAGTGTATAGTGTATATAGCCAGGACACTAGAGGCATTCTCTCTAGCTGTTTGTATATGGCATTTGCTGTACCACATCAGACTATTCATCTGTCACATCCTGTACACTACCTAAATAGTGGTCAAAACATATTGATTCTGAAAAAAGTGACTGAACCCTCTATGAACCAAGTTTGCAGAGCTTTACACAGGGATGGAACAAACACTTTCTAACTCAATCAGGGTGCTTAGTTTACAGTTTCAAGTGGTATTTTCAAGTTTCAAGTTGTATTATCATTACACTGGTTGGACTGTCCTTCCTTGGTAATTCTAATAGTGTTACAGATCTCTCAGATTAAATCCATCAAAGCAAAAAAGAAAAAAATCTCCCAATTTACTCAGATGTCAAAGAAAACTGGATCTAGTCTGAAAATACTTTCCCATCTTGAACAGGTGAATCTTAATTGACTGAAGTCATCAACTACTTCCACATTCTTAGTAAAAAGGGATGAAGCACCATGCAATATTACATAGCCAAAAATTACATGAGCATTTTCATAATCATGTCATTACCTTCAGCAGAGGCCATGTGCTGCACTTGCATCCTTTGCCTACTGATTTGATATAGCACATATTGCTATCTCCTGTAACCTAAGTAATGACAGCTGTACTACAGGCCTAAATGGTTTAATGCTATCTTCTCCTTTTCCTGTAATGAGCCCATTCGATAATGAAAGCCTCTGAGTGTTGATGATGTTAGATTAGCTTTAAATGGTGTTCAAGAAAATATTTTTCCTTTCCCACAACATCACAGCAAGGCAGTTCTCCGTGGGGATGACACTGCTGCTCAGTTAGTGTTTCCTCACTCCGAGCAGCAGCTGCTTCCCTCTGCTTCCAACAGAAGTGAAGCCAACTGTCCCCACCGAAAGATGGCGGAGGCTCTATGGTCGATGGAGAATCCTGGCATAAAGAGATGAACATTTTGAAAGGACCATTCTAACTGGGGGCAGCTCAGGTGTCTTGAAAGCTCCACTTGAAGCACTGTCTAAAGGAATAAATTAAACACCAGGGGTTTTTTGAAGGGAATTTTTTTTTTGTAACAAATATAATAAGGTAAAATCTTGAAAAAATCTACATGCATCATCTACACAAGATTTCTGTGATCTTTAAGTAGAATAAAAATCTGGATTAACTAATCCATTATTGAGGCTATAGAAACAAGCAAAAGATCAAACCCAAAGTGTCACGTTTCTTAAAGAACCCTGGTTTAAGAAGAGTTTTACTTAGTAAATTAATTGATTTACTTGTAATTCCTCAAGAAATCCACTATGTGCCCTTACAGTGAATGTTGTAATTCTTAAAGTACGCTGTGCTTCTCACATACAGTAAAACCACCAACTCTATTTTAAATACTCAGATTAGCTGTAAGTATGCAGACATGGCAAGTAACTCCACAGTAAATACTAATTATTTTATTTTTATTTATTAACTGGTTTTTATCATTGTTCTGATTACTTCCCTTAACTGTTGAGGTCAATGTGCCAAATAGGGTTGAAGCAATCACAAGATAATGTCTGTAGAAATTAATCATTCATTAATAACTGCAAATGCAGAATGGGTGTACAAATATTTTCTGAAATCTCCAGGGCTTCTGAGGGTCGGCTTTTTAAGCATCCTGAGCTTTATTATTAATGAGTTCTTTTACAGAAAGGCTTCAACTGACTTTCAGACAGTGTTGATGCTGGGTGCTCTGTACTGACAGATATTATGCCTTCATTGCCAAAAACAAGCAGTGCTTTAATATTCAAGAGGTTTATTCCAGGTATATTCCTCAATGTGGAATCTAAGGGAACAGAAAGCACAGGGAATTTTATGGCATTGTGGCTAGCTGTGGTCAATACAGTGTACCACTTTGGAAAGTGCCTCTAACAGCAACATCAAGGTAATAATTTTGTTGGGAATTTAATAAGTAGTAGCGGTCTTCATTAAAAAAATTAAAAAAAAAAAAAGAAAACAAAGAAAAGAAAAGATGCATCAGTTCTTGAGGTGCAAAGTTGTTGCAGAAGCAAACCCAGGACTCAGCAAGCTCCATTCTAAAGAGAAAGGTAAAGGAGGAGTGGAAAGTAGAAGGGAGGAAAGATGAAGGGCTTATTTGAATGAGCTCTTCCAGTGTTATTCCAGGAGAGTTGTTTCAGGACAGTTCTCCAGGTAACCAGAATAAAAATTCCTTTTTCTGGCATGATTTCTATGTCTTCGGTAGTGCCTCAAAGCTCCCCACACCTGCTTTTACCTGTATTATAACCGTCTCACTACCATAAATGGTCCACTCTGGCCTCCAATCAGGAGATACGGAGACACACCATCCATAATGCTGCTGATTCCTTTGAGAATGCACGCAGAGTCAGTCTCAAGGAGAAAAGACAACGCAGAAAGAACCGTGCCTCACCAACACCCCCTATGGAGACTTTCTGCTGTGCCTTTTGCAACCGGACTTGCCTATCTCACATCGGCCTCTTTAGCCATCAGCGCGCTTGCAGCAAACGTGGGTAGAGCCCTTCCCAAATCTTCGTTCGCGAAGCCTGGCCATGATGATGATGAACTGTCTCACTGTAATAAACCATTAGAAGCATCACTCTCTCCTGAAGGATCCAGTTAAACAGTTCTTACCATTCTTTGCATCCCATAACTTACAGAGACACTGGGAATAGTTACACACTTGTAGCCACTGCTTTGAGTCTTCTAAGTGCTTTGTGGCTTCAGCTGGTAATTTCAGGGAGATTTCTAAGTAAACTCTCAGTTCTTCAGGAGATGGTGTCAGTGACTCATACAGAATCAAGCCCTTTCCTCTGAGTCAATACTGAATGATACACCCTAGCACATTGCTTGCACATGAGACCCACAACTGCAGGTTGATTGCTTATGGTCATCAACTATCCTTCAGCTAATTGCATAAGCCTAAAGGCATTCTGCCCTGATGGCCCAGGCAGATCAGTCTGAGTACAGTTTGCCTTCTGCACATCTGACATTTCAATTTTAATTGGGCAGTTGCTGCTTCTGCTCCTAACCTGCTGTGCCCTGCTGAAAAGCACTGGAGAATGGATTTCATTGTTAGGTGAAGGGATAGATAGAGAGTCAGGGAAATCAGCAACCAAACTGGAAGCACTCTCCAGGGTAAACCTGGGGTCAAAGGATACAGTCATCATATTTTAACATTCAGACTTACCAACTCAACCAACCCGTACCAGGGGTGTCCAGAGAAGTGTCATTTTCAGTGAGGCTGCAGCCAAAAAACCCAAGAGTCCATAATAGGGCTTCTTAATTAAAAGGCTGGGTAGTTGTAGCAAAAGAAGGCAAAGGAGGCAGCTGAAATCCTTTCGAATACATCAGGGAGGAACTACAGCAGGGGGTGGTCCCTGCCAAGCACTGCTGCAAAACCCTCAGTGGAGCTTATCAGGATACCAGAAATCCGAAGTGAGTCTGAATTTAATTCATGATTTGTGAAATGCATTGGGAATCTCTTGGAGTGAGCAGTGGTTATTTTCTTAATAAATTGCTGCTATTTTGAACAGTTTCTGTTTGTATATTTAATTTTACCTTTTTGTTTGAAATGCTTTTTAGCTTTTGAGCAGAATGTTCTTTTGAAATGTTGTTCCCCTGTTCAGTCTAAATCCTGGTATGACACTTTTAAGGAAGTGGTTTTCAGTGCATCAACTTGTGCTCTGCAATCTTAGATGCTTAATTGACTTGAGCTTCGGAAGCACTGAGCATCTGTCTCCTTCCTTTCTAAGTTGCAAAGATGAGCAAAGTCCAACCACCTTCTCACAGAGCAACCAAGAAAACAGTATTCCAAAATTCAAAGAATGCTTTGTGGGTATTTGGCGATTAGCTGCTTTTACAGAGATGATCACTGTATTAAATATAATATTTTTTGTAAATCTAAGCTAAAAAACAAGGCTCATCTTCAAGAGAGCCTACCATAATCAAATATAGAAAGATACACAGTAGTAATGAATCTGAACATTGTAGTTCTTAAATCTGATCACAAGTAAATTAGATACAAGTAGAACAAACTGATAGAGACCGAAGCAGAAAATGGAAGTGCAGTGAGCATAATAGGGTTCTGATTTTTTTCACCTGGAAGCAGAATTGCAGTGTTGATAATATTTTTAGATGTACTCAGTTTGGATAAAATTCACCTCATTCATTGTGGAAGTAATCACATTAGTCCATAATTTTAGGGGTTAACACAGGCCTTGTTTAAATCTTGTGATGAGTAATTCTTGCCACTGCCAAGCAATTCTTTTCTCACTGCAGAGCCCTTTCCAACGTTCACAATGCATCTTGAAGGGTGAGAGCTGCACAGTTCCTGAAATTTGTAGCTCTCAAAACTTTCTTCTGCAGACTTTCTAAAGCACATAGGAGAGGAACGTCTTCTTGAAGGCTGTATGAAGTACATGACATATAGTTTTTTCCATTATGCCTAGTAAATTTTTTTCCAGTTTGTAATTTCCCCCTTCTTTCCTCTTTTGCATTGTTTTCTGAATTTCAGCTACAAATAATCAGTTTTCTGAAGTTACATAATGATGTTAAGCACACAGCAGTCAGGAAATAATGATTTTAAAGATAGCTTCATTTTAGTGTGTGTTTTGATAATATGAAGCTGTATAATTGGAGTCTAGCACTGAAGTCAATATCATCTTATGAATGTATATTGAAAGGAAATCTCCAATCATTTAATGCAGATCTTTTACCTAAATGCTTTTCCATATGTCTTTGATCTAGGTGTGTGCATAATTTATATAATTGCCTGAATAAGATTTGTGTCTCTTTAGAGTAGTCACTGTAGAAAAATGAGGTTACATTCTCATCTTGTGTGATTTCAAAGTTAACTGTGCTGTGGGCAGGGGCTTGAACTGGAGTATCACTAAAAATCCCTTTTAATCTAATTATTGTATGATTCTATAAACAGCTCTGACCCAGTGGTTTCTGTTCAGAATTTCATTTGCTTCAAGCAATTTGCCTTATGAACAGGAAAGACAGTGAAAGAGTATGGAGAAAAGATATAATACAGAGTTACAATAACTAGTCTAAGAGACTGTGAATAAGATATAAATTCCCTGATTTTTATTTTTTTCTTTCAATTCTTCTTTGTGAGATGATTTTTCAATTACAATACTGATGTCACCATAGCATATTCTGGAGTGTAACTGTAGAAACAAATGTGCATGAACTTTAATTGTGGTTGTGCAAGAAATATCATACTTTCCTCCCCTCATAAACCATAACGTGATGTTGAATGAAACAGCTGGCTGCTTTAAATCCTTACATACCCATTTCTCAGCCTGAGAATAAAATCAAGGTAAAACAATTGTGCTCTCATGGTTAAGTGAACTGGTAGGACCAAAGCCAGTTGTCAGGGGAATCTGTGAACTGGTTTGTAGCTGTTGTACATCATGTTGTGCCTCTGCACTGAGTACCTATGCTATGGTATTTTCAGCACATCCAGAGTTCCCACTTGCTGCTCAAGACCCTTATGGGCTATATAGAGTCCTTTTGAATGGAGTCTCCCCTAATTTCATCACCAGTTCCAATGGCTGCTAGACTTTTACCTCAGTAATTGTGCCTTGGAGTTGACTCACTAATAAAAATTGGATTTTCATCTCATTCCATTTTATCTTCTGTACAAAGCACAGTGAGTAGGCTGGAATTGCAATAATATGCCTGCAGTTGCCACACAGACAAATGTAAGAGTATGTTTTCTCTAAACGTTTTGAATTAGAATTACACTCACTACTTAATGGGACAGAATCTGCAATGACTAGGTCTAGTGGTTAAGGTTTCAGATAAGGAAGGCTTAATATGAATACAAAATTACATGAATACAAAATTCATGAATGTACACTTTTGTTTTCATTAAAGCACTTTTACCTGGAGATTTAAGTACCACCGTTCAGTGGTTTGTATGCAAACTGTGTCACTGAGCCAAAACTGACTGAAACTGAGAGGACAATGTCCACGCTATACTCACTCACCAAGGTTAATTGAGTGCGGTATCAATAACTGGCTGAGTAGAGGCTGAGGAGGAGGATCTGCAGTGCTTTATGCAGTTAGCAAATCTTAACAATTTCAAGGACACAATAATTTGGACCTTTTAAAAAAACAAACAAACAGTGCAGATCTTAATGATGTCCTCTATGTGCAACATGCTACAAGTCTGTTCCTCGGGATGCAAATGCGTTGTTAGCTCTGTACGAAACCAAGCCAGACTGTTTTTAGCTTGAGGCAAGATACCAGCTCTCTGCTTGCCCCACCCAACTGATAATTCATCTCCTCAAGAATTAGTTCATGTGTGGCCCACCGATTCCATATTCACTGCCAGATGCTCTATCTTCAATTTAAAACACAGAGTCCTTATGACATAGCCTTGAATATCTCGTGCAGTGTCTTATGTTTGCCTCTTCAGCCTTGGAAAATGTCTCCTGTGTGGCATTTCACCAGAATCTTTGTCTCTCTATGGATAGGTGTGTTTTTCTTAAATGAGAGCTAAGTCACTGTCTTTGGACAAAGTTTCAAACCCATGTGCTTGAACGGAGACTCCTAAGCCTCAGAGGTGAGCCTGCACATTAAAATGGCTTAATGCTTAGCGTTGCTAAATATGCAAGGGTCCAACAGACTTCAGGATGAGCTAAAAAAAAAATCAGACTCCCTGCAAACTTTCATTTTCAACTGGAAATACGAGCAGGAGTGAAAAGGAGCATAATGTTAGGCCAGCTCATACTTTGAGAGGGTGCTGTGTACTCTTCCCATGGAAATCTTGAATTAGGTGATTCAGTGCCAATGAAGTTTGACTAGTGTATAAATTCCAACTTCACCTGGCACCTGCTCATGCTTGTGGGTGCTCCTTTTCACCCGCATGCACACAGCATGCATGCCTACCCGTCAAGTGTACACAGACCAACTCCTTTGGATTTGTGTTTGCCAAAGAAGACACAACACACACCACTTGAAGTGTGCCCGCGGGACCTCTGTTCCTCCATTCAGACATACTGCAAATGAACCTCTTCCATTTGTATTCAGGTCCCTACAGGTACACATGTTCAAATACATTTCTGCTGAGATGTGTTCAGGCTTGCATGTAGAGTGCCTAGTCCTGTATGAGGGTAGAAAAAACACTCCGCATGATGCTGTGTTCACCCACTCATGCATGTAATCCCACATTCTCACACACATGCAGTCTGCTGTTTTCCATGTATGTATTATAGCAAATAATTTAGATCTCTTTCTTCCCATCCTGCTTAACATGCAAATATGGATAGTACATCAAGATTAGAAATAAATGTAGCAGAATTACTTCAGTCAACCTGAAATGTCGAATGACTCATTCACGCCCTTTGCACAGTGTTCCCTTTTTGCCACATGCAATCTATTGAGTAGTCTGAAGGCTGTGTGGTTCCCTGCTGCAGAGCAGCGATCGATTACTTGCTCACTGAAGGAGTAGCACCATGATTATTTTTGCAGGGTGTACAAGGGCTATGCAGAGAGGTTCCAGTGAGCCTCATTGCCATGACGGTGCTCACACTGGGGGAAGGGGAAATGTAGGATGTCGGACTTGATCAACCTGTAAGGAACTTTTTGTCTTTAATTAAGTTTCAGTCTGCACATTAGTTCAGTAACCAGTGTTCTTACATCGTGGTATGACCCAGATATTTTTATTCCAGATAATGAGAACCCATTCCAATTTGATAGAATTCAATTTTGGATTAAGATAAACAAGAATGTGTTGTTCCTAAGTCAGAGTAAAAATGTCTACATGTTAAATCATTCAGGAACTGCTGCTGCACTTAAATTTCAGAGGAATCATAATCCACATGAACTAACAAATGCATTGACAAACATGAAATACGTTCCACACTTCTACTAAAAATGGTACAATCGCTGTGCAGAGAGAACCCCAGGAATAGTAACAAGCTGGCATTCACATTCGTCTTATAAAGAAAAGAAAAGTTGGATTGACTACTGGAGTTGCATCTTTCAATGTATGAATTATTGTAATTGATTTCTTTTAAAACCCTTTCAGAACCATTCCCAAATCGAGATGCAAATGGGCTGCAAATTTATAGAAAGGCTGTTTTGTAGCACTTAGGCCTTGTTAAAGGGGTACTGTGTTTAAATGGAAGTTGAGCTGTGAAGACCTATTAGGCAGAAAAAAAAATATAGTTAGCACAACAGAGAGGCTCAGGAGGTAAATATGCAAGTGTGACATTATGCAATGAAGGTATCACAACCATGCTCCTTATACCACAACACAGACACCACTAGTGGCATTTCAATTTCTCTGTCCTTACTTAAATGTGAAGTTTTGTGTGTGTATCATTGTGTCAGTTCTTCTCAGAACAAAGGTGTCTGTGAGCTGAAATTATCTATAACATTTTCAAGATGAGGGCCATAAAAATCCAGTTATCACATTGCCCATGTCTGTGTTTCCAATATCATAATTAAATGTATGTTGAAGTAGACTTTCATATTTCATTCCTTCATAAAAGCACAAGAGGAGAGGAAAAATACATAAGAGAAAAGAGGCAGGAGAAACATTTCAGTAGAAAAACACAACTTGTGCAGTCAGATACGACTTTGTGCAAAAACAGATTTATGGTTAAAAGGACAAAGAGGCTTCACTTTTTCTTACTGAGCTAACTGTAGTTTTACTTCTGTGCAAGATCATATCTGTTGGCACACAATGTAATTTTAGTAGTAGAGTTCCAGATTTTGTGCAATTATCTGTAATGGCAGGATTAATCTTACACCAAGAAAAAAAAAAAAAAAAAGGCAAGGAAAATAGCAGTTTCATCACTGATCTTGCTTTTTTCCCATTTTACAAAAACATAGCATTATGTGCCCAGCAGTATATATCAGCAGATTTTCATAATATTTTGTTCACATATCCCACTCAAATATATTGGTCCAATATAGAGTCCAATATAAAATTAAAAACTATTTTTACTAGATTGGATTACTGTCTTAATATAATGACTTCTCTAGGTTGTGCTATGCCCAGAAATAAAGAAATTATAGCCTTCTGTTGCATCTTTCATCTTTTACTTAGAAAAGAGGAGTTTTTTAAATACTGTGGAAATGAATCAATGACATAAGATGAATTTAGAAATATTTTAGGACAAATATTTACAGAGTTTTTTCCCAGATTTCCATTTCACATTGTGAAGTGCATGATTGCACAAGACAAAGGGAATTTACCGTTCACACGCACATCCAGTGTGTATTCATATGCAGACCTGCATGAACACCAGAATTCCTCAGCTCTTGGTTACAGTGCAAGAGCTCAGGTTTACAGAACAGCATGCTAGAAACTATGGGGGTTTTTTAATCCTCTCTCTGACAGGAGAGAATTAATCTAGAGTGTTCTTTCCCTCATTCAGATGGCCAAATAGAAGGAAAGCACCTTGGAATGAGTATTTTGATCTAATTGTAGGTGGATTTTATTGTCTGTGGTTGGTTGTTTTTAATCAAGTCCAATAGCACCAGACCCTTGATTCTGTTTTTACTCTTTTGCTTTGGAAGTGACTTTTGAAAAGTCCTCCCTGATAGGATATATGTCTGAAATATAATGTCGTTCCTCATTCCAATCTCTTGTATGATTGTATAATTCTCCATCTGACTTCCAGCTAGCAGAATTCCCCAGAGCTGTTCACAGCTGGTGTGATTCGGAGAAGTTTTGAAAGTACTTGAAATTATACCATAGAACAGGTTTAGGATAAGTAGTCCCAGGATTTCACAGAGCCCAAACATGGTCTGATGCCCACTTGATCCCTCTTGACTGCAGCCTTTTACTAAGAGTAGATCTTTTCGGAGGATAAAGATTGTAAAGGGCTACACCTGCATAAAACCAGATGTACGTATATGTGCACAGATTCCAGAACAAATTCAGAGGGGTACATTTTGCCCTTTTTCTGGTCTACATCCATTTATCCTCCAATGAACCTCCAATATTAGTGCAAATATGCTAAACACACAGGGTTTGTTGGTGTACTGGTATGGTGTATTTATAATAGTGGTCTGTTGGGGCCATAAATGTTGTGAATTCACAGGGTGCAAGCTCCACCTGCACACAGAAGCAGATCCCTTGCTTACATTCATGCACACGCACAGTGGGAACACGACTGGTTTTCTGATAACCACACACTTGCAGTACAACACGTATCAGTCAGTGCTGAAGCTTACCAAGAGAAGATGAGAAAAATTGAGAGGCAGTTTGCAAGATAAGGTACGAGGAGATTTAAAAGAAAGTAGCATAGAAGGAAGTGGCTACATTTTTCATA
This sequence comes from Grallaria varia, assembly GCA_013396735.1. NCBI lineage: Eukaryota > Metazoa > Chordata > Aves > Passeriformes > Formicariidae > Grallaria > Grallaria varia. The sequence continues at coordinate 34,718 of VWZG01013241.1, forward strand.
CTTTAGTTGTTTGTCTGGAGGGCTTTAGAAGGAGCTGCTTGACAATTGTGCCAAAAAAGACGATTCAAAGCAACTTCCCATCAGGCGGCATTCCTCAAGTGTCTGCTCTTTAGGAGCAGTCAGGGAAAATTCATTCTGTGGGAAGCAGTTAATGGAGCTGCATTACGGACCCCGTATTGTTCTGTCTGATAGAGAGACAGCAGGTTCACTTTGGCAGCTCCAGAGCCCTGATCAGTTCAGATTAGGGGCACATCATCTGTCTGGCTTAATCAGGCATGTTTAGATATATTTATCATGATTAGAAGGATGTAGTGCAGGGAGGGGGAAGAAATAAAGAGTGAGATTACTTTTCTCTGGTTTCAAATGGAAGCTTACCAAATCCCACTGAGTCAATAGGTGCTCATCAAAGGGAGAATTTAAATCCTGGAAAGGAATGTTTTGTTGAACACTCCAGCACCAGATTCAAATCACTGAAGAAGAGTCTCTTTTTCTTTCTCTCACTTTCTTTCTCCCTCTACCATTTGCAAGCAGCAAAGAAGAAAATCAGCAGCCCATGCAACCCACATTGATTTTGGCTTGATAGGCCTGCAGGTCCTGCTTAGTTTATCTATAGCTCAAATTTTAATAGTTATTTCAAAATTAGCCATCATCGTAATAGCCTAGACATCTGACTCATGTGTTCTTGCCATGTTTATCTTTCAAGGATGCTCAGGGTACCATGGCAAAGTCTCTAGGACTTATTTTGGTATTTGTTAGTGTTCAGAAGGGATGATATTAAAAAAATTGTAGAGACTGGGAAAAGGTGGTTTTTTTGGTTTGTTTTTTTTTTTAATCAGTAGCACCACTTCTGTTTTTTAAGATTTGAACACTGTATAGAATAACTAGCACAATATATTCTACGGTGAGATGTGCCAAATTTGCTGCTGGTGTAACTTAGTATAGTTCATAGATGATGGTGGACATCAACTGATAAAATCCTAAGGGTTTCTGAAAGAGGTAGCATTGGCTCCCAAGAGACCAGCAAGGAGAAGAAAGTTTTTCTGGATCTTTCTCAGTACTGAGGATGATCATAAACTAGTCCTGCTGGCAGAAGGCTCCAGAACAGAGGTCATGCTGCAGGATCTATGGTGTCTTGCCCTGAGTAACTGGCCCTCTTTGCTCTTAGATGAGATAACTGTAGGACAGGCTTGTAAAACATGCTTTTATGAGGGATGTATTCTGTTCCTTACTTCCTGTGGCCTCCAGCCTTCTTTGGGCTTGCAGATTCCTCCAGATTTCCAAGTGAAGGCACAGATTGCTGTGTGGTGAACAGAGGCTTCCTTGACAGTGAGCTGGATCTTCTTTGTTCTCAACAGCCAATCCTTAAGACACAGTTCATGGGCCTAAGCTGACACAGAACACTACAGAACACAGCAGGCATTCTGTGGCTGTGTACCCTCAGAGCAGCTGGCAACACAGAAGCTGTAAGGCAGATCCTTGTGTCTGAACTTTTGGGCAGCAATGCAGCAGTTAAAGAAAGTCTATGGAAATCTAGAAGAATCATTTGTTAGTGAATAAAAATATGTCAGACTTCCCTTTTTTTTTGTTGTAATCTACTCCTTCCTCCTCTGCTACTCCAGCCAGTTCTGTGACAGTTCAGTTCTTGTGATCTTGTAATTGCTGTCAAGATGATAATCTGGGATGTTACAAGCATGGCTCAGTGTAATCACCATACAAATGCAGAAGGTAGAGAACCTGACTGACAAGAATCAAAAAGCTGCCAAGGAGACACTAATAATTCCATAGCAGGAGTTATGGGGTGGGCAGTGTAGAAGAGAAAGCTGGCAGGTTTGGAAGAATTTCTTCAGAAAATATTTAATATCATCAAGTTTGCCAGGACTTCTTTAGAGTAGAGAAGTAGAGCATCATAGCCATATATACTCCCAAAGAAAAATCTCTCAAAAGCGCAGAGATGCTCCTCAGCTGGAATGGTAGGGGGTATCTTTGGAGATCAATTAGCAGAATGACAGGAAGCATTGTATGAATTAAACAGCAATTTAACACTGTTGTTCAGGATTAAAGCCACATCTCCATGCAATAAATGGTGCTACATTGATGGGACCAGACAGTTGAAGTTGTACACTCTCCTAGTGCGGCATATCCATAGAATTAGAACAGTACTCTTACAGTTAAAGCTTATTCCTGTAAGAGAAATGACTTCACACCTTTAATTGAAATAGCTGTACCACATGTGCAAGCGCAGTAGGCTGTAATCTTATCAGCTAAACTGAATGTGGTTTGTGAGGGTGATGGCGACAAGATCAGCACTAGAATAGCGTAGCTATGCAACTGATGCTGTTGACTGAGCTTTTTGAAAATCCTGGAACATGATCAAAGAGGACTGTTGCAGGTGAGCAACAAGGTACAGAGCTTTCAAGAGAATCTTTGTGAAGAGGAAGCATAGCAAATTGGGACCGAGCTCTTTCGAGATCAGTTCGTAGAGCTCTGCACAGAAGCTTTTATAGCACTGCCACTCCTGTGCACTCAGTCCTGAAAAAAATAACTGCCCACTAATGACCTGTCACTGTGGACAGCCTGAGCAGCTGTTTGCAGAGAGGATGGATTGCTCTCTGTGGAGCATATCTGAATATGGGAACAGGAATAGATGGGAGATTGGGAGAGACTAGACAGCTTCCATTCATAACATTCAGCTTTATGTGGATTTACAGTCCCGATGCTCCTGAATCCACAGATGCTGAGTTATTACTTACAACAATTATTTACAACAATTGACATCTCCCTTGTTTCCACACTTTGACTTCTGTTTCTCATGTTGGCAGTGCTACTTTGAGTTTTCATTGAGGACTAACGAAACCTGGCCACTTAATTCTTCATATATTACCCACTCAATTCAGAGTAGACAAGATATTTGATTTATGTGTTTTACTGAAAATAATTTTTTTTCCCTTTTCTTTCCTTTTTTCTTTTCCCTTTGTTGCTTTTGTTTGGTTGGTTTTTTTGGTTTTGTTTTTTTTGCTGCCCCCATGCTTCCCAGATAGAAGCTGAAATGAATAAAGTGTCTTGGAAAAAAGATTTTTCTCTTGAAAATTTCAGCCCAGCAAGAAATTACTAAAATTTTTGAGACAACATAGGCAGTTTTCAGGCATGTTTGCAGACACATCTATTTTGGGTCACTCACCTAAGTGCAAAAGCATGTGTAAGTTATCTGCATCAAGCATTTTAAATCCAGGTCTTCACAGACTGTATCATAGCCATGGTTCAGCTATCCTGTCTGGATTGTGTCAGTAGTAGATGATGACATAAGATGTCTGCAGCAGGTACCTGTGGAATAACCTGTCTGCCTGGGCTGGGCTTTGCCAGTTGTCTAATAGAGATTGGCTAAAACACAGATGCATGGACTCTGATGTCCTTCCCGTAAGGTTTGTTTCCATTACTTATGGCTGACGTGTCTGGATGTTTCTTCATATTTTTCACCATAGCTGTGGTGGATGTATTCTGCAAGGTGACGACATTAATGTGTTACTGCAACTGTGACCGAGGAGGAGTATATAGAAATGGAGAAGAAAGAAAAGAGAGTTATTCCCTACTCTATTGTATTTCCTATCCTTTCTCGTTGTGACCTTGCCACTATTGTTTTGTTTATAGTATAGAAAGCCACATCTTTTATGGCTTGACATTAAATAGATTTAATATTATAATGGAATAGTTCTGGATACATAACAGGAATCCAGGCAGTGTTTTGTGACAATGTCAGGCAGCAAGCATGAGTGACAACTCACAGCAGTGTTCTTGCTGGGGGGCCCATTAGATCACATCATGGTAGAAACAGAGAAAATAGGTCATTCCAATGTGTAACATAATGTAATTTGTCATGCTGTCCACAGACCGTAAGAATGCACATAGCTTAAAACCAGGAAGACTGTGAGGATTGGTGTCTCACCTGCCTGTACAGAAATTTATATTCCTGATGTGCTGTTAGGCACATGTAAAATTTTATGCAACATGGCAAAAGCTGGCTGCCGTATTCTTCTTATGGCCCCCTGCTTTCTGCACTGTATATTTTTTTCAGCAAAATATATTGGAGATTATCCTCTTCAAAGGGAGTTCTCAAACCCTGACTGGTTTGAGTGTTTCATAATTTTCACACTCCCCCTGTTTTAAGTTACAGATATTCCAGGGAGATTATTGTCTCCCCAAAGGGCAATGTGTGGGGAGACTACCACCTACCAGCCTGCTGCGGGATTGATCCTCTTGGACTAGCACATTGGCATGTTTTTGGATTAAGTACCACGACTCATAAGAAAGGATAACTTGGGTCAAGTAACAGTTCCATGCAGCCTGTGATGCTGTGCCTAGCAATAGCAGTTCGGGGAAGGAGGGTAAGAGCAGGACAAGTAAATGTCAAAGCTTCTTCCCCTATGGCATCCCAGATCCCAACATGCTTGGGCATGAACTCCTAGTGCTTATGTTATGAGAAGCAATGGATAAAAATTTCATGTTTATCTTTTCCATGATGCTATTTTCTACATTGCTTTTGCATTTATCCCACTGACAATTTTTTACTAGGGGTGAAGGATTCTAGTCTGTTTTATTTGGTCCTTCCTTGTTCAGAAGCTTTCCATTCCCTTGGTCATCCCTAATTACTTTCTCTGTACTATTTCTAATGCTATTATCTCTGCTTTTGAGATGGAGGGATGAGAACTAGTTTTTGTATTCAAGTTACAAATACTCAAGCATGTGTCCCAGGCACTTGTACAGCGATATGATGTTGCCTTCTCTCTTGTTCTCTATCACTTTCCAGACACTTCCTAACCTGCCTTTTTGACCTCCACTCAGCTGGCACTTTGATAGAATTATCCACAGCAACTCAAAGGTGGCTTTCCCGAGTTGAAATTGCTAATCTTAAGTTCATTACAGTGTTCTCATAATTACATTGTTTATTCCCATGTCTATTGCTTTGCAGTCATCAATATTGAGATTCATCTTGTGTTTCAGCAGTGTTTTTAAAACCATCTGCAAGTCTTTATAATCAGGTTTAATTGGTATTACCTAGGGGTTTTTCTCATCAGTAAGTTTTGTCACTTCATGTTTTCCAGGTAATTTATGAATATGTTTCCTAACTTTTAATCAGTTGTTAATCCTCTATAGGACCTTCCCTCATATTCTTTGAGAGCTTAGGAGTTTTTTTAAGAGTCTTTTGTGAGCAACTTCATCAAAAAGGATTTAGAAATGCAAGTTTTATATCAAGTGATCACCTATATCCACATGCTCATCAACTCCTTTGAAGAACTCAATCAGATTTGTGCAGTATGACTTCCTTCTACAAAGCTGTATAAGGGGGAATTGCTATGTTCTTTTTCTCATATGGCCAGTAATTCTTTTCTTCGTTATTCTTTCTACCAATTTCAGGCATACAGAAATCAGACCTCCTGCCCCTTTTACCTCCCCTCAAAACACTTCCCAAACACTGGCATTGTGTTTGCTGCTTTTTCTCCCAGTACCAAGGCTGAGTTGGGTTGGATTGTATGCCACAGTTTAATTGTTCAGCCTTTACTATTTCATGTTCAGTTTATTTTTCAGTCAAGATTTCGAAAATATAGAATCCTTGAATTTACTCTTGTTCATTTACTGCTTTTTTCCCTAAAACCTTTTCTTGCAATTATTCAGCTTGAAATGGTTCCCATGGCTCTTCTTTGCAAAGAAAACCCCAGTGTAGGGACCTCCTTACATCCCTACAGAAGATGCATGGATATAGAGAATTAATTTAGCTTTTGTGCTTCATCCTTATCTTCTTTGAGCATTCTTTTTACATCTCAATCATCCGACAGCCCTACAGACACACTTTGGCAGGCTTCCTGCTTCTTTTGTCTTTGAAAATAATTTTATTACATGGTTTTATGTCTTCAGCTACTTGTTCCTAAAGATATGCTTTTCAACAGACTTACGGTTTCTCGGTTAGCTTAGGAGATCTGTGCTCATTTCTGTTTTCCTTATTTGGGTAGAACTTGCACTTTTTGAGGGACAGTGCCCTCCTTTTTTCATCTCTTAAACCACCCTGGGCTAAAGCAGCAGCAAAAGGAAGGTCCTTTAGAACTGACACCATCATTTTAAGTATGCCGTGTACCAAATATTCCCAACACTGGCGACTGATAACTGTCCAGGCTCCACTGCGCCCTGTGACAGATGCTATTCTGTGCCTCTGTCCCTCATGCCCACTCCTGATTACTTCATCCACACACATGGACCCGTTACTGATGTGGCACATTGTCACTGTAGGGAGGAGCCTGATACAGGCTGAGCTCTCCTTCTCTTCCGTCCCTGAGGTGGTAACGCATCTCCTGCTTTCTAGCCAAGTGCCAGAGGAGAAGAGCGCTGCTACAAGGCACAGGGTGAGCATGATTTGAGACTTGAGCAGTGGAAGCAATGTGGGAAAAGGTACTAAAGAGGAAAGGAGGGGTTTGGAAGGAGAGATAAAGTGCTGTGCAGTAGGGGAAGAGCATGGGATCCCAGGGTAGTCTTGTTTATCAGCTTTCACAACAGGGCAGTGCTTTTGCAGGACAAATCCCTGAGCCTTAGCCAAATCTGACCAGCGGGAAACTGAGGGAGGAAGTGGGCAAACAGAAGAAGGTGCTTCCCTACCACCCTAGTCCTCCACACCAACCCTTTCAGGACAGCAAAGATTTGTGATGTGGTATTGTGCTACTCTCTTGAGGGTTGCTGTTGCACCAGCTTCCCATGTTGCTGCTCAACTCTGCTCTGTTGTGACTGGAATTAACAGAGCAGACCCAGGTTCCCCAGGGAGATTAAGCACCATCCTAGTCTGGGGCATTTTTTACTGACTGCTGTTGGTTATGGAGTCCTGAAAGTTTGTTTGTTCTGTGAATCCAGTTCTTAGGAGGCTTGTTTTGTTTGCACGCAGGCTCAGTCCAAATCCTATACATTGCTCTGGATGGCGGGATAGCCAGGACTTAAATGCAGCAGTTCTGAGTGCTTAAGCGACTTGTTCTTCCTTATAAATTTTATGCTCTTATCACTGACAGTCAGTGGAGCTGCACCGTTAACTCTGTAGCAAGAGGTTTGTGTTTTGGAACGAAATATTCCCGTGCCACTTGTATGTAGCTTAGCTGGTGAAAACAAAGCTATTATCTATCACAGCTCTTCTAGATAACAGGTCCCCTCTCCATTGTTTCTGCTCAAATGTCATCTGGAGTTTCTGTGCAGGTGTTTGGGGTTGAATCCTGTCCCCAGTTGCTCATCAGTCCAATAGGTTGTTCTTGCAGAGCCAAACAAAGACACAGTAGCTCGCACTGTATATCTTGATGCAAAACCTCATTGGATGAAGCTTCACACTGGAGAGGTGTGCTATTTTTTATGCTACAGGCATAAAAATAAAAATTTCCTTTCATACAGCTCCTTTAAGTGAGCACATTTTTATAACCATGCTCTCCTTCTGATGTTAATATGTGAGATTGAGCAGGGCTGAGCCTGGGTGGTCTCTGAGCGATAAAACTCTTCATAGGTAGTGACCTTCCCTGGCATTGTTACTGCTAAATTTCGACCGAGCATGGTGTAGGGTAACGCTATTAAACTCTTTGGGAGGTTGCTATCAGACTGTTGCTCACTGACATGATTTAGGCCTTGGCGCTTTCCATCAACAGAGACGCTGATATTCTTGCTCAGGGAATGGAATTCTGCCAAAATAAAATGCTACCTTGTACACTGAAAGCCATGCTGCTTTTCACTGCTTCTGTGAACCTTCTATTGCATCAGTCCCACAGAACTGCAATAGCCTTATGCCTCTTGGATCTACCCTGTTTCAACAGGGAACCACAGAGGAAATTAGCCTCCATGCAGAAAGCCAGAACAAAATGGAGGGTTACTGGTCCACTCACACTCAGAACTGAAAAATCCTGCTTTGAACATTGTGTAGGCTTCATGCTAAACTCTGTACAAAGGTGTTTTTCATGGAGAGTATTATGCAGTCTAAAATAGTCCTTGGTTACTCAAAACCTTAAAGAAGTTGTACCAGGCAGTTAAAAGCAGAATCTGGCACTGTCTGCAAACAGCAGCACTGTCCTTTGGGATAAAAGGTGCTTAAGAAATGTAAGTTACGATAATAGTGGAAAATTTCCTGTCTGTGTTGTGGGGTGGTGTTCGGAGTCACGCACATGCAGAGTGGGAAAGAATGGGCTCCTGGCAGAGTTTTCATGAGGGCCCAGCACTGACACATGTGGAGTGAGGATTCTCAAGTTACAGATGGAGGGAGGAACAGGATCAGAAAAACAGAACTGGTTTGAAGTTCAGGTGATGAAAAGTGGTAGGCTGGAGTTCAAAGACAGGATTATTGGCTAGTGTTGCTTTAGTAGTTGGTGGGGGAAGAGCTTAAGGCCAGAGTATTACTGCATTGCTGATTTATCAACACAGCCAACACTGTGTACAGTATTTGAGACACTTCTAAATCCAGCCGCTGGCAATGAAAAGCACATTTAATCCATGTGTTAGATTGTTTGAAGAGGTATCTGTCTCCTGGTCTCTCTCCCAAGGTTGGGATTTCTGAAATTGAAAAGGAGGTGAGAGGGAAGATTTTAACTGTTTCACAAACCTCCTTTAGAGCAGGGGTCACATTTCCAATAGCCCCTTTAACATTTGCGATATTGAAAAATGAAAGGTTCTCTACTCTCTTACCCCCTGCAGAGAGAACCCCCACTGTCTCTTCTCTGTCTAGGGCACAGAAATCAAAGACAGGATTTGTCTTTAAATAGTTTATTGTTTTTAAGTGTGTTCTTTTCCTCAAGCTGGGATTAATGGTCTGCACTTAGGAGTTCCAGGATTCATCTGCATTGTTGGCTCTGATCTGTCTGCAGCAGGCCACCACTGCAAGATAAAACACTGAAAAACAGCCCTTATTAAAGCAATTGTCCTTTAGTCTTTTTCTTCAGTTCCTTACATGAAAGAATATCATTGTTTAACAGTTCCCTCAAGGGTTAATTCCCCTCCAGTTTAATACCCCTGTGCTCTGTTCGCATGCAAGGGGCTGACACTGCCTATGGGGGTTTATACACTGAAGCTCCAAAAATGTCTATGCAAGAATAGAGGAATGTTCTCAAATGAGGCCCAAGCTGCACCTGCAGAGTTACACCAATGCCTTGGAACAAGAGTAAGACAATCAGAGGGTGGACCTAAACTGCAAAGGTTATCCAAAGTAAGAATTAAAGAGCATCGTTAAGTCGACAGAGAGAATAGGGAGTGAAAGTGTTTGGAATAGCTGGAAATCTGAAGACCGAAAACAAAGCATTTTGTTACGGTTCAGTAGTATGTATAGTGAAAGCCTAAGGCAATAGCAGGCATATAGCAGATCTCAGAGAGCTATTTACTCAAACCTACACGGGAGGCCCTGACACTGCAGCAACCTCAGCTGCTGCAGAGCAGTTTTGTGCTGAACGAGCAGAACTCTCTGTGGACTACTAAAAACTTTGCCTTGGTTCTGCATAGCTCTCATCAACACAAATTCACCTACAAGCAGCAAAAAATAGGGTGCTAACAGAATCCAATGGGGAGCATGTAAAGGTATTCTTATAATTAGAAATAAGTTGTAATGAATCTCAGAACTAATATCCAGTGATGTGATGCTCCTCTTGTGGATCACTTTATCCAGGTATCTTTAGTCAAGTGCAAAGAAACTGCAAGCAGGAAATAGACAACTTCTCAAGTAAGTAACTGCTTTATACAGCTAGCACACACAAAACCTAGTCAGGATTTAATGAAATATTAGGCTAAATATTAGCATACTCTCACCTTTGTAAAGGCACCCAAAGATTCTTTGCAGGCATCAATCATAAATGAAGAGTCAACTTCCATGATTGCCATCTGTCACCAGCTGGGTCAGCTCTGATGGCACTGACAACTCAACTCAGTGACCCCAATGATTCATTATGGGTTCTCAGCTAGGCTGACTATCCCAATGAAACCTCATGTGGTTTTGTTTTTCCCCTCAGGTTTTATATGTTGGTGGTTTTCCTCTTGAATCCCTGGGCTACGGCTGGTGCAGTCCCAACAGCCCTACCTCTGTCTCTAATTTTTGCCCTGCAGACTTTCTCCCAGCTCATCCTCAGCCATTTGAGTTAAGTGTCACTCTATCAAAGTTGGGCCCTGGATCCTTGTTACACAGGTAGTTAAATCCCTGGATTGTGTGTCAAAAGATTACAGGAGGTACTGTAGAGAAGGAGGGTTACAGTAGCCTTTTGGTTTTAGAGTGGCATAATTTTAGAGCTTGCTCAGTATCTGCACTTTATATTTTGGCGATCTTGCATCAGTTCTAATAGGAGACAAGACATACCTAACCCTACATAGGGTTGTTGAGTTTATTTCTGGGACTTTCTTGTTAAGAATGTTCTGGATCAGGCAAGTTGGCGCTTCTCAGGCCATAAATTCTGGGTGTTTTGGTGAGAAATAAGGTTAGGTAACAGAGCCTGTGGCTTTAGGATCATTGTTCCCAGATGAACCTAGCTTAGAAACCATAAAAATTACTGCTATATTGGAGCTGTCTGATTGTCTTCGAAAGCTGGGCTGCAAGAGCATTTCCCAGTAGTGCACTTGCTTAATGTGGCACTGTCTACCTCTCTCTCGTCTTGTTGCTGGCAGCCTCACCACTGGGTAGTGGAGTCCATGAGCCAGCCATGAGAAATCAGTTACTCTGGATTGTAGAAGTGGTCCTGCTGGGGTACATCCAAGTTACATGAGCAGGAAGTGGTGAAGAAGCGAAGCTCATCTTGCCACTTCCCCTGACACATTGCTCTGGTGATGAAAAGCAGGCTTTGGTTTGCAGGCTGCCTAATAGATTTCAGACTCCTGGGTTACCAACACTGAGGCACGCTAACTCTCTGCCTGCTTCATAATAGGGAATACAGCCTGTCAGCAAACAGTTTATCCCAGCGGAAAGTTGTGGTCATCCATGCTAAGCCATCACAAAGAAAAGACTCTTTCAATCTTCAGTAGTGTGGCCTTTGTCTAAGAAAAAAGATGTATTTATTGCAGGCTGTTTGTTTCATCCACAAGTTGTCTTACTCTTGAGATAAAGAGTAAGTCACTGCAGAGGGCAAATGTATTTTTCTGTTGCATGACAGTCACTTGTTTTCTTAGGAACTCTGACAGAGTAGTGGTTGGTCTATAGGGGTTTTTCCCATGAGATTGCTGCAGAGGAAGATCTGTTGGAATGAGCATGCACAATAGGTTGTCTGAACTTCAGACTTGAGCTAATTACAGCCTCGTCCTCTTCTGCTTGCTGATGTCTTTCCATGTCTAGTAACTAATGTCTACCAGTGTTTGGTGCATGCTCATCCATATACAAATCCCAGCACTGCCTATAAGCTTTCCAGAGGCTAGACTCCACAGTGCCAGCAGCTCGTAAGTGTTGACAAGTATATGCTTCTTCCAGCTTTGCTCTGCCACCAAGACACAGTATGGAAGCCATCGCCAAGTTTAATTTCACTGCTTCTGGAGAAGATGAGTTGAGCTTCCAAGCTGGGGATACACTGAAGGTAAGTGCAGTCCCAGGCTTGATGAAACAGCATTTTTGAGACTGGTGACAGATCTTTCTAAGCTCCTTGACAAAACAGATGAAGACAGACATCTATAAACCAGGATACAAATGCAGGATATTCATCTGCCATAGGGTTTGCAGTAGTCAACCAACAGTTCCCAGGTTACTTGAGTCTGTGTCCAGTTTTCTTGATTTTACATCCATAAATGATGGATTCAATTGCCCTGCAGTCCTCTAGTAGTCAGCAGGGAGGGATAAATACCTTTGCTGGGGCAGAGATCAAGTTCTTTGGTAGACAAATTTTGAGGTTCCTGTCTGTTTTCATTGACTGTATAAGTAGTTCACAGTGACTACATTTAGATGACTTTGTCTAAAGGCAGCAGGCTGACTGCAGTCCAGAGAGATTGCCATCTTCCTTATTTCCAGCTCTTAAACTATTTAAAATATAACTATCATTTGTCACAGAACTGATATATAACTTTTAGTGTTACTAATTATTGTTCATAGCTGCAGGGTTTTTAGGGAATTACAAATAGAAGAGTCCATGTCAGGGTCTGTTACACGCATAATGGAAGAGTTTAAGAGGTCCTGCACTCTATAACACAAGAGTGTCATATATGCTCTTGCAGGAATTTAGCAACAGGGCAACAGCAAAAGTAGAACTAGTCATATACAACACAGTTAAAGTCTCTTTAATGTGAAAGTCTCTTTAAAGTTGATTTGCATGTGTTATGGTAGAACAGTTCTTGTTAATGCTACTAAAGTCCCACAGATGAAGTCACTCAATGTTTTACCCTAGTTATTTATCCATTTCTCAGCCCTCAGCTGTTCTGTGTCAGTTGAAAATACTTGAGTATTGCTCCTCTCTAAGGCCTTAATTCCTCCACTGCCCAAAGGGCTGATGTACAACAATGCATGTAAACTCTTGTTTAGCCAGGGAGCCTTTGCTACCTCCCTGTGCAGTCCTAGATATTCCAGATACGGGGTCTCAGCCTTGCCTTTTCCATCATGACCATTTTTTATATTATTGGCCTTTTAATCCTGACACTTAGACAAAGTTCATGGCATCCAGACTAAATAATACCAGATTTTTCCAAAGAGCTGTGAGAAGGTTCTGGAGAAATCACCGCCTCTCTTCAGCACAGATAAACACTCTCATTCCTAATTATTCCCCAGTATATCTCTACTATCCCATGATCTTAAACTGATACCTTCTTTCTCAGGAAACCATTCTTGGGAGATTTCCATCAAGTCCCTGGCTGGGGTCATGGTATTGGCCAGATCACTTTTCATTCTGTTCCTCAGTTTCCCTTTCTGTAAAATCATTATAAGCTATAGAGTTTCTTTTCAAAGTACGCTGGAAGCTACTGATGAAAAGTGCCTGATAACACTACACACCATTATTATTATTAATTGGTGCAGAGAATTTACTACCAGAAAAACCAAAGTGCCTTTTACTTTAATGTCCTTGAGGCAAACAAAATAACACCTTAGCCACCCAAGCCATAGTAGCAGTAAATTAGCCTGAGTAACAACTCTGTTCTGGCATACACACATGCACATTCATACCCCATCATGAGCCCCCTGCTGCTGCCTGCAACAACCTGCTGATTTATAAAGGAGATAAGATGAAGTATTGATGTAGAGATTAGAAAACAGGAAACATGAGGCCCTCAACCAGCAGTATCAGGAGGAAATCCACCCTCTCACCCCCCACACATCCTTCTCTGGGAGGATGACACACTGAGAGAAACCTGCCGGTCCTGCAGTGATAAACAGCAGGTGGGTCTTTCTGGAAACCTCGCTCTCAACAGAGCATGGCCTGAGCATGAGCAGGAAGTAGTTATCATCCCCTCTTGTTGGCCACAGCAGTAAAAAAGAGCCTTAATCTGTCACCCAGGCATGAGGAAAGCAGTCACTGTTCAAGTATGGAACTCCATAGCTTTCTATTGCCTAACTTTTCTGAATCCAAATGCTTAAAAAAGGCCAACGTGGCAGGGAAGGCAACAGAGAATTGGCCTCAGAGAGAGCAACATCCTGTTGCTGACACCAAGCAGTTAGAATGTGCCTTAGGCTCCCCAAACCATAAGATTGGCTTATAAAATGAGAATTACTACTGTTAACAATAGATTTGAAATTAAGTCTTTTCCACTTGCTTTCTCCTTTTAAAACTGTCATGGCTCATGCTTTTAGGCTCCTCTCCAAAATCAGAAAGAATAGAAACATGTTGTATTTCATAAGGTGAAATTCTGTTCCAGGAGTTGAAATATCAAACAAAGCACCAAAGACCACAATATTTGAGGTAAAATCACAGCATGGTTGTATTCTTGTCCTCTCTCCTCCAGTTTATGGCTGTATCAGGGGCCATCAGCCAGAGAGCACTGAATCTGAGCAGTTTCTTGTCAGTAGTGAAGTTCCTAAGGACCATTACACTTAACATTAATGTGAGCACACTTGAAGCTGCTCCAGTGTGTGGCGTGGACTGGCTTCTTGCTACCCTATAATCTCCTAAGTGTAACAGTGTCTTTAAAATACTTTTTGTCTCCTTTTTTCATCTGCCTTAGCAAAGCTCAGGACAGCTGAAGACTGAACCCACTAAACAGTCTCCTGCAAAATGACATGCGAGAGCACATGGTAACATCTGTGCAGCTGTAATGCTTATGCATGCAGATATAACTGCATATCCCCCCATATCCATCACAGATAATTTTTTCCTCCCTTGTGAATCTGAGATGCTCCAGTACCGACTATTAAAAGCAGCACAAAGAATAACTTAAACCCGTATTTTTCCATTTCACACGCATCAGAGACACACAGACAGTATCCCCAGCTGCCTGGACAGGCAGTCAGATGAAGGGATAATGTTAATAAGCAATCTGTCTAATTCTACTCCAACGTTTTTATTGCTTGTCTGCTCTGAAGTGGTCATCAGCCATTAACCTTTTTGCATAGTGGGTGGGAAGTACATCATATGTAGCATTCTATTCTTACAAGAAATTCTAGATTTCTGCCAGAACCATCGTTACTTTTGCCTTTCTCAGGAGACATGTTTATTCCATCCATCTCTCCATTGCAGGTTTTGAGCTCCCAGGAAGAGTGGTACAAGGCTGAGCTCAAAAGTCAAGAGGGCTACGTTCCCAAGAACTTCATTGATTTTCATGTTCCCCCGTAAGTGTTACAGAAACAGTGTGTACCCCCACTGAAGGTTTCCACAGGGCACTGCCAGGAGCATGTGTGTGTGTGCACACAGGAGGACAGGACAGAGGAAGCACTGGTTAAAACAGACTGCACTTTGAGGCTGGCAAGGATTGCCATAATGCTATATTGCAGTTCTGCCAGTGCAGTGTATTTCTACCACAAAGCATCCTCTGTTCTTTCGGAGCTGAATGGTTCTCGATGCTCTCTATCACTCCCAAGTGACTCTTCTGTTACGGCTGCTCAGAGGGATGTCACTGGGATGTGGCAGGAACTGCATTTAGATCTCCTCAGACAGAAGGAGAGTAGTCATGATGTGAAGTCTTGGCAATAAAGACAGAGGCTGAGCACAAAAGGAAGAGCGAGAGATCTTTCTGCAAACGAATTATTAAAAAATAATTCCCTCCCCTTTCGACTCCTAACTACATTGACTCCCTTTTCCCACCCTGCCGCCCGCATTCCCTCCCCCCGCCAACTGTGTGTGAGTTTCTTTCGGCGCACTAGAGGTCAGTGCAATGCTACGCGAATGTGACAGCTGCTGTTAGTCATGGCTCGGCAGAGATGATAGACCAGACATGCCGCCCCACTCACACACACACTCTCACACACACACGCGCTCCACGGTTCGTGACTGCAACCCAAACACGGACCTGTCAGAGGACAGGCGTACCTGCAGTTCTCTCTTCCCGCTGAGGAGAAGGCACTGCACTTTCAGAAAGGACTGATGAGTGTTTAAAGGCACATTAAATGTGCTCTCCAGCCATAAATATGCCACAAATATGACAGTGGATGGGATTTTTACAACCTTTTCCTTTCAGTTGGCAGAAATGCTCCCTGAAGCCCCTCTCATTATCCTTTTTTCCAAAGTGCTGCAGCATTTCATGAGCGAGCAGGCAGAATGTGCACCAAGCCCAGTACTGCTGGCTGTAACACACTGGTGCCCTGGGGAGTCATACTGGGAGCATACAGGGATTTTGAGGTTACAAATAAGTGCCTCTGTCCCCTTTGGAGGTGGCACTTACTGGCCTTTTTGGACATAAGCCAGCCTGCTTGGCTGAGCTGAAGGACATTATTAGTTTGTTGTGTAATCAGGGGCTTGTACTTCTGGGCCTCAGGGGGATGAGATCTTCCAGTCAGTTGCTCTTGTTCACTCTTTCACAGGGCTGTGGCATCATGCAAGAACACTGGCAGCTTCTTTTTTCACACACATTTTTCTCATGATGCTTTCTCCATGCAAGAGCTGTGAAGAAATATTTCCACTTTGATGCTTTTCTAAGAGCAGCAGGTCTGCACTTGGAAGCAGTTCAGGCCAGATGCCAGAACCAGATGTAGGGAAGAAAGCTGCCTCCTATTTTTGATGGCTTGGTTTTCCCCATCTTTTTCTTGTCAAGTAATCATTGAGACTGGTTATCAAGGCTTATTAAAGTCTGATTTCCCTTTGCTAATGATACATAGGTAAACTGTGATGATAATAAGAAACTCCAAAGTGGAAATGACAGAGCTTATGAAACTATCAGTCCTTAATTTTAATGTAATACAGGCAATTAAGCATTACATAAAAGCAGATCGCAGATTGCAGATCTTATTTAGCTGTGGAGTGGACATATGCAAATGTGCGTGATGATTTTTTTTCTCTACTGAAAAATTCCTATTGACATTGTATTCTTTCACTATTTATGGTGACTTTCTCATTATTAGTCCAGTACCTTATACTATTGTTTGTTATGCCTGGCTAAATTTGCATAAGTGTGCTTATGTATTCTGTGCTACTGCGATTTTGTGGTATTATAACTCTTGCAGGATCCGATTTATTAGTACTAAAACTTTCATGGCTTGCTTCTGCTAAAAATTTATGTGTGTCCCTTGCAATATATCCATCATAGCCCAGTAATTTTCAATCAGTTTACCAAAAAGCAATTTGACGTATATGGCTGAGACTTACGTATGTGTGTGTATGTATACATATACATTTGTAATTTAAAATTTCTTTGACTAACACTTTATTGTACTGTGCCTGTAATTACAGTTTCAGCTGAATGTTGCTTCGTAGTAGGCCAAAGCTTACATTGTTCTCTTTGCATCTACGTGCTTTTACTGCTCAAAGAAAATGGTCTGTACCCATCAAAACCCTGTACCTTAGCATATTCATGGCCACTGGGAGTAGCTATGTGGGCTCCTCTGATCCTTTTGTTTTCTTTCCTCCACCCTGCTTATTCACATTCTCCCTACCCTCAACTTTTTTATTCCTCACCTTAATTCATATCCTTATTCACATCTCCATAATTTTTCCCACTTGACAGCTGGTTTGATGAGAGGATATCCCGCCATGAAGCAGAGAACCTTCTCATGAGCAAAGGAGTTGGCTCCTTCATCGTCCGAGCCAGTCAGAACTCTCATGGTGACTTTTCCATCTCTGTCAGGTATCTGCTTCTCACAGCATATTCCTGCTTCTTCCTCTGTTTAATAGTGTCCCCAGCCTCCTCTTGACAGGATTGCTAATGTGTCATAGGCTCTTGAGAAGTTTGCATGCTGCCAGTCACTGGCAGTGCTGCTGTGTTGTGAATGAGAACAAATTAGGCATCTGACTCCCAAATGTTTCTGCCTCTTTTCAAGTGACACAGTGAATGCCACATTCCAAAGCCACATCCCCCAGTGAACTGCTTCTCGGAAAGAGCTACAGCAAGACAGAGTGGTACCTGGAACATCTCCCACAGTGCTTAATGTGTTTTCCGTTTGTTTTAATTCCCTGACAGCTCTGGTTATTGAACCCAAGAATTCAACTACTACCTATTAAGAGATTACTATTACATTGTTAACTTATTTCCCACAGGTCACTAAACAGCCATTGGACAAGGAATGGTTTTTCATTGCTTGCAGCCCGGCTGTATTTCAGCAACTTACTGTAGCCCAGCCCTTCTCAAAGTATATGCTTCAAAGCAGAGCTCTTACATGATGGTTGGTTTCCCACTTTTCAGTCACATAATGGATAACCAGTTTTAAATTGAGCCATGGTTAACAGTGTCTTTTCCAAGCAGTGTGTACTTTCTGATCCAGGGAGCTCAAAAAGTATCTGGGGGGAATGCAGGAAAACATTCTGGTTATATTTATATCAATAAACACCAACACCAATTAAGGACAGTCAGGCTCTTTCTCTGGCCCTAAAGTCAAGCAATGTGGCAGAGCTTGGGTCTGTACGGCTAAACCCTCTTCACCCCACCAAACCAAATACCTGTATTCAAGCAGCTCACTGTGAACAGTTCCTGGTCCATTCTGTGGCCCAGCACTATCTAAGAGAGAGCTTTCCATTTAAATCAAAACTATGCTAACATTTTAACAGCTTGTGTGACTATAGCACTCCAGGATAGCACTCTGTCCCTGCCAGTCCCCATTTAGTTTATTTGTGCAGATGTATTCTCTGAGACAAGTGTTTTGAATTCCTGGAGTTGTACAGAGCAAGGAGGTGGGTACAAAAACCAGATGACTTCTGGTACAAAGAGGAATTGTCCACATAAGATAAGAAGTAAGAGGAGGGGAAGTGCAGGGGGAAACAGGGCAGAAGGTTGAGACCATTAATTTGGCCTGTAACAGCATCTGAAAATTCTTTCTTTTTTTTCTTTTTTTCCCCCCCATTTTGGGTAGGAAGAATGATATTACATTAGATTTTATACAATATAAAACTCAATGTGTGGCTTCCTGTGACTGTGTCTGCATGTAGTCATGATGTCCATGGTGTATAAAGGTGAAATACATTTCTTATAGTTAATGCAGACGGCATGTTAAGAGGACCTGCAGAGGTTAGTGGGTAGACTACTACTGCACCTCTTCCCCTGGAAGCTTTAAAACCCTGTGCTTTGTTCTGATAGTGCTTTGTGACTGGGCAGCCCTGAGGCACACTGTGTCTGTAAATTGAAGTGTCTTTTGACATAGAGCCACATTTGGGTCCAGTACGAACAAGGACTGACGGTTGCTCGACTTTCCAGAAGTCTAGGTTTGGCCAAGCAAGAAGTTTTGGCACCCTTCTGGAAAAGACTATTTCAAAAGAGGTAAAAGTGCGATCTGTTTGATGATCTCTTACTTTTCCAATTGGATCCAGGCATGAAGATGATGTGCAACACTTCAAAGTGATGAGGGATTCAAAGGGTAGTTATTACTTGTGGACAGAGAAATTCCACTCGCTAAACAAGCTGGTGGACTACTACAAGACAAATTCCATCTCCAGGCAGAAGCAGATCTTCCTAAGGGAGAACAGCCAAGAAGAGAAGGTAAACACAAACTATTCTTAGGAGTTTCTTGATAAGAAACCTTTCTGTGGAAGGAATTCATCCCATGAGAATGTCTTGAGATGGGGGGAGCAGAGTCTGTCCTTGGAAACCCAGGCACTTCACTACACTGGTGGATCCTGCAACACAGATTTTTAGTGGATTCAGTGGTATGTAGAGTTATGTAATTGAGCAGAATTTTCTGATAGCAATGGACAGTGCTGCAAATTTGCATAGAGGTGCTTTGCTAAGCTGTGCTAAGACCCCAGAGCTGAAATTTTAAGATGCCTTACACAGCCAAGGGAAGCAGGACTTACCATATTGAAATGCCTGGGTTTCATAAGGGCAGGCACAGAGCTTGACTGGTAGGTTGTGAGAAGAACTTGAGTCTGGTGTCCTAGTGTCCTTGAATGCACCCAGAGTGCAATTACAACTGCAAGTTTGTCTACTCAGAAGAATCATCTATCTTCTGCTACTGAACGAACACAGTAAGGAGTGTGGAGGAACGGAGGGTGGAATCTGGAGCAGTGGCTGGTAGGAACTGAAAAGTACTACTGAGAACATAGCAGATATGGGAACAAGCTGTGCCTTCAGGGAAGGTGTAGTAGTTGTTTGAGAAGGCAGAGAAATCCCAGTCCAATGAATGCCTGGTTTTGTGCCAGGGAAACAAGCAAATGACACAGTAGAGACTGCTGCACATTCCACTCTCAGTACTGGGAGTGAACATGCCTGGTCACTGCAGGAACCAAAGTCCTGCTTTACTGGGAAACGGATTTTGGTATTAAATTACCAGGATGTGCACGTAGAGACAAGGTGTGTGACTTGCTGACTGCAGCAGTAAAGTTTTATAGACTGTATGTGGGTCATTCTTGTTGGCTCCAAACGAGAAACAATACATTTTTCAGTCTGAAGAAGGGGTTTGGGTTTTTGTCTCCTTCTAGACCACTTACACAGAGCTTTAAAATGCATTAGTAAGGTATAAAATAGAGGCTATGGGACCTGTGAGAGAGATCACAGTGAAAAATTGTCTGAGGAAGCAGAAAGCAAGACTGTATGCATGTATATCAGTAAGACAACCTGTTTGGGCTGACTGTGAGCAGGAAGGGAAAGAGGTGCATTTGTTCCAAGATGCAGACAGGCAAATGAAAGAATTGAAATCAAGTTTGCTTGGGCAAACTCTATACATTTGTTATGATGATGGTCTCAGCAGGGGATGTTTAGCTCTCATCACAGTGGGGTTTCTGTTTACAATTCAATTTTCTAGATGCTACAGCCATATGACAAAATAATCATAATATACAGATTTCAGTGCAGAGACAAATGAACTCTAAGGGTAGTATTTCCAAAAAGAGCTTGGTTCCTGTGCTGGACCTCACACCAGTGGCTACATTTTCAGCCCAGCAACTCCCATTACTGCCCAGTCTTCAACCGGGGAATTGCTGTGACAAAGATCTAAAACACAGGATTCCTGATTTGTCATCCTGTTCAGGGGGGCAGATCTTTTATTTGAAAGAGCCACCAAAGTAGAGGGTAGTGGCAGTGATCAGTGTTCACTTATTGCTGAGCTTTAGTCAAGGATGTGGTAGGAAGAAAAACCTGACCTCACTTTTTTGATCTTGCCTCCATCAGGACAGGCGTGGTGGGAGCCTGGAACGGATGGGCTGGGAAGGATTCTACCCAAGTGGAGCAGCTGGAGAAGATCATTCTTCTATATCCAAGAGATATGTAGAGCATTCTATCCCCATACTGCAGCAGCAACAGGTACTACTGTGAAAAAGGGGCTGGGACATCAAGCCCAGGCATGTGAAACATTGGCTTTAGTTGTTTGGTAGAAAGTGAACAGTTGCTTTACCAAAAATCTGCCACTCTCAGCCTGCTTTGGGACACAGAATCAGGTCTTGGTACAGGAATAGCAGGAATGATGGTTCTGGCCTGGGGAGGTCTTTTGATGTGTAATAAATATGTGGGCTTTTATTTAGTTCTGTGATCTGTGACTGACTGACAAACCAGCAAAAAATAGAAATCAGTGTTACAGTGGCCTTTTTAGTGGGAACCTAGTAGTACTCCTAGGGTGGTTTTGGTGCCCCATCCTAAAAACTGAAAAACAAGGAATGATGTCTTGTTCTTACTTTTCTTAGCAAAAGACATAAAGTATTACCCAGTGAGAGTGCAGGAAAACACAAATCTTGCATGCACACACATGTACAGTTTCAGGAACTCATCTCTAGTCTATAGAACAAATGAAACCCTTCTGTCTGTTTCTTTTTTCTGAGTTATGCTACTAATATTCAGCACCACAAACACGTCATGGGGATGACAAATTGCTATAGCAATCCTAGAAGAGTTTAGTTTCCTCCAGAATATTCTCTCTTCCTCCCTATATCCTCGTCTCTACTCTCTTTCATCATGTTGCTTCCCTCATGTGTGAGATTTCTTTACTCCTTTGCTTGTATAGGAATGGAGAGGACAACAGCAGTACCTGTTGCTGTTTGCAAAGTTCTTCCTTGCTAATTTTTGGGGAAATAGTTTTCCTGGAGTTGGCTCATGTCTCTAGCTAAAAACAGTGTAGCTACATCCAAGGAGAGGGCTTTTCTTACTTAAAGGGAAGAAATCCAAAACTGTGTCCTTTAAGGCATGAGAGTTCACACATAGCAAGGCCAGAGGCTGCTCTCTCACCAGACAAGCAGCGTGGTCTGTTGGGGGACTGTTGATGGAATTACACAGCTCCTGACAAGGCTGAGTGTCTGCACCCTCTGCAGCACAGTCTATTCATGAGTCACAATTCATACAGAGCAGAAACACTCATAGGATTGAAGCACCCATGTAGTAAGTCTTGTGGCTGCAAAGCCACATTGAGTTCACCCCCTTTCTGGCAGAGAGAGGTGAGCTGCAACTTGTGTTCCAGTTTCAGGCAGCCTTAGCACCTTTTTAGGCTGACAAAGGCACAAGTGAGACTAAGGGAATTTTTGGAGGAGTGCTGCAGGAAAGGATGCAGCAAGAGGGAGAGGACAAAAGCTGTTTACAAGCAACAGCAAGCACAAGCTGTTGTTCTTCCTCCCCGCTGTTGACACAGCTGATCAGACCCTGTGTCACTAAAGCACTGCTGCAACCTGAGCTAACATGATTTAGGATTCTGTCACACCCTTATCAGAAAAACAAAAACTTAGTGCCTGCACTAAGGATCTGGGGGTATAAACAGACCCAGCACCTCTCAGCTGTGCACGCAAAAGAGAACTTACTTCCTAGATGTTTCCTGCTTTCTTTCTCCAGCTGTCTGGGTTGATTTTTGTTGGTATAACTTCAGGTGTGTGGTCATTTAGCAACTTTTCTTTGAACCTGATTTCATCTCATTCTTCTTTGGTTAATTTGGCTACTAGATTCTCAGGCTTGCTTGCTGTCCTTTACAGCATGGAACAGCCTAAAAAAAGTAAAGTGAGTCCTCAGATACAGTCAGCTGCATTAGCATCACTGTCATCCCACCAGCATATGGGACAGACAAAAAGCACAGAGTGGGCAGGACTGGGTCACAGTAACTCCAGATTGGCAAAACTCCCCTTGGCAAGCATAGCTTTTCATCTGTGAGAACAACCATAGTTTTCTCCAAAAGTCTCAGAGACCAAAAAGGCCTCTCTTGGACCCTTTTTTAACCCAGCAGCTGTGAAACACAGCTGAGGACAGTTAACTTTCAACTTCTAATAAATAAAATCCGAAATAGAACAGTCAAAGGTGACCTCTTCCATGAGGGTCACTGCTTGCAGAAATGGAGCACTGGGACTGTATTGGGAGCAGACATCTAAAATAATCTACTTGAGGGCTGGCGCCCTGACATTCTGCTCACCAATGACTCTTAAAGCCTCTCATTTATACATCTCAGCATATACATGTGGTCGTGGTTTAATCCCAGCTGGCAACTAAGTACCATGCAGCCACTCACTCCTCCTCCT
Organism: Grallaria varia; assembly: GCA_013396735.1. Lineage (NCBI taxonomy): Eukaryota > Metazoa > Chordata > Aves > Passeriformes > Formicariidae > Grallaria > Grallaria varia. The sequence continues at coordinate 57,655 of VWZG01013241.1, forward strand.
GCTGGTGGGAGTGGGGAGAGAACCAGGGAAAAGGTAAAACTCGTGGATAGAGAAAAGAGCAGATTAAGAATTGAAATAAAGATAATAATAATAAAGATGATTATGATAATAATAATAATAATAATAAAAGGAGATAACAAAAAGAGAGAGATAAAACAAGAAAAACAAGTGATGCACAATACAATTGCTCACCACCTACTGACTCATGTCCAGCCAGTCCCTGATCAGTGATCAACCCCTTCTGGCTAACTACCCTCAGTTTATATACTGTACTGTCTGTGCTCCCTCACAGTTTCTTGTGCAGCTGCTCCTTCGCAAAGCAGAGGAAACTGAAAAGTCCTTGATTTAGAATGAGACGCGACTTAGCAACAACTGAATCATCAGTGTGTTATCAGCAATATTCTCATGTTAAATCCAAAACATGGCACTGTACCAGCTACTAGGAAGAAAATTACTCTCTTCCAGACAAAACCAGGACAGCATAACTTTTTTCTTGCTGTTTTCTTTCTAGGAAAGATATGGTGGGAGTCTGGATAGGAAAGATGTGCTGCATGGACTAAGGGATCATGGCCAAGGAAATGCAGGAGCTATGCAACGGAGACACACAGACCCACTGCACCAGCAAACACCGGTAGGGGATGTACCTGGAAAGGCCCCATGTGCCCAACTCAGTGGGCCCCTTAGCAATGGCCAAGCAGTCTGGGCAATGTCTGGGCACAGAGGCTGCATGAGGAGTAGTGTATTAAGCCTGTCAGGACATATCTTAGAAGATATTTCTGAGTCTCAAGACTCTATCCCAGCCACTTGAATCTACTTCTGGGGCTCTCTGAGGGTAGAACTGCAGTGTTACATAAGCATAGTTCTAGGACTGCTCTCAAGGTCAGTCTTAGTTAACATGCAGCGTTAGTAGAAGAGGGAACTTAGCATGAGCTCAACAAAATGGGCATCTGGGACACTGGCATGAGCACAAACACAACCCATGGGCTTGATTCAAGCATGGGTCCAGTCCAGCAGAAGACATTTCTGAAAGCCTAATGATAACTTTATGTCCATTAATGCAAGGGACTATGAAGTATCTTTCCCTCCACAGCCAGGTTGTAACTAAGGTCAGTAGCTAGATATGCAGTACATTTTTTAAGTTCTATGGAGAGCTGCCTCATGATACTGTGCCATGCTGCAGTGCTCCTTCTGTCTTGCTATGCACTTGTAGTCACACTATCTCTTCCACTAATTTTTTCTCTGTCCTGAAAAGGCCTGTCATCACTCAGTTCTGCTTGTCTGTACCTGGCACATCCTCAGACCTACTATACCATCAGAGTGGGACTCACCTGACACCCTTAGCTGTCAGAGCCTCTGAACACAGAGGATGTGGCGTGGTCAAGATATGTATCTGCAAACATCTCAGACCACTGCCCTGCCTGGATCTATGCCTGGCAGTTGACCTTAAGTAACCACCTGTTCTGCAAATTCCCACTATGTGAATGCCCATATAGAATATGGTGTGTTTCTCTGCCTCAGCCTGTGATTCCACTGTCAATTCTAAAGTATGTCTCCATCAGCTCAGTGTGACCTAAGGAATGCTCCTTTTCCTTGAGGAAATGTACAGAAACGTAGATCCAAGGAGAGAAGGGAAGGACAGCAAACCTTTCTCAAGTGTGAGAGAAAGAGAACAGATTGGATTAGGAAAATTGGAAAAAACTGAAAAATAGGGACTTTTTTTTTTTTTTTNCCTCAAATCTTTATTGTAATCCAGCTCACAATACAATGTTTTTTATCCTTCAGAGACTGTGGCAATGAATAACAACATGCCCTTGCCTGCCACATCTCATCAGTGATCTAGAATCCAGAAATCCAATTATAGAAAGGTCTGTATGTCCAACCAAATAACTAGCAGCCAGGTCTAAGCAGGGCCCTGAATGGAAGATTTTTCAAAAGTTAGTCTGTCTTCAAACAGATCTTTCCATCTGTCCCCACAAAATATACCTCCCAAATTATCTATGCCCCATGGTGTAGGCACTGACAATTTCCCAGAAACAAGGTCATGCTATGTCCTTCAAAATCTGATTTCTGGCCAAAATGGGAGATTGACTGCAAAGTCTCTTATGATTAAGCTCTTATATGAAAAAAGTCTAACCATAGTGCACGTTAAAGTGCAAACCCAAAATAAACTGATACACCCAAATAGATCCTAAATCCTTTCGATCTCAGGAGTCTGACCTTAGGGAGAGTCCAAAGAAGGTTTAAGACCCTTCCCTATGCCCCAGAAGTGCCCAAAAGAGCAAGTATCTTCCTCACAATGTTGACTAGACTCATCTGTGTGCTGATTCTCATAGTCCTTTGCTGGCCAAGGACATATTTTGATATCTGTCCCCGCACCAGGTCAGCTCCCCAGAACAATTCAGTAATAGTTACAGAACTCAGGCAGGAGCCCTCCTCTGTGTTCCCGTAACTGGCTTCAGACATGGCTGTCATGGCTGCCCCTACAGGGCAGAGGCAACAGAGCCATGAGAACACCATTTCCTGAGAAGCTCCGTCTGACTCTCAGTCTCAGTTTTCACCTCGCAGTGCAAACACCCATGAATACACTGAGGCTGCTGAGAAACCAAGCACCGTTCCTTGGGTGTCCCAGTAAATTGATCCCTCCTTCCTGGCATCTTGGCCACTTCCTGGTTTAATTGCAAGTTGGTCTAAATTTCAGTACAGCTTGCCCTCTCTTAGTGAACTGGGGCTTAAGAGGGGTGACAGGAAGATGGTCTTTAAGCGTCCTGGCTCATTGTTCACTCCTGTCTCTATCTCCCCTCCAGCGAACACTGTGGGTCCGTGCCTTGTACGACTTTGATGCTGTGGAGCATGATGAGCTGGGCTTCCGCAGTGGAGACATCTTAGAGGTCCTGGACAACTCTAACCCATCATGGTGGAAAGGACGTCTGCGTGGGGAACTGGGTCTCTTCCCTGCCAACTATGTCACACCAGTGCTCCTGTGAGGGCACATTTTGCCCCAGAGGGCCATGCTGGAGCTGCTCTTCTGACATGACAAGGACAGAGAAGGAGTGAATCTTCCCAGGCCACCAGGACAGATGTTGGGTTTGGTTTTGTCTTAATTTATTTGCAATTGATTTTTTGAAATGTTGGTATGAAAGGGAGCCCTTTGAAGAAGATAAGAATTTTTTTCCCCTGTTTTTCACCTTCATGAAAGGGAGGGAACAAAAATTCTGGACTGCTCATTGAAACCTCACTGGATCCTCCCTGCCCTGTCGCCTCTTTGGCTAAGTATTGATAACTTGCTGACATTAGGTTTGTTCTGTGGAAATGCCCCTCAGACAAGTCAGGCTTCAGGTTAACTTCAGGTTTAGTATTCAGATAGTATTCCCCCTTCCTTTTGGAATTCACCCACGTGAATTAAGTGATCACTGGTAATTACATTAATCCTTCAGGTAGGAAAGGAAAGTGAAGGGGCCTTACGTTTAGGTGCAAGACCATCTATATTTTTCTAAACAGTTTCTGGCGTAGCCATCTCATACTGTGTTATGGATTATATGCATATATTGCATGAAGGGAAAGGATCTTGTAAGCTTTTGTACAAACAAACCAATGGTGAAGGTATGAGAGGACAAGAACCTACTTTCTTTTCTTCTTCTGATAGTCCTGCTCTTCTTTCTGCATCCCGTAACAACTCACCCCATTTTCAAGCTGCTCTCTTAGGTACCTATACTTCTGCTAGATAGCCTGGTTAGAGCAGATCAGGCACTTCAACTAAATTAGTATCCACTGGATTGGATAATAATTAATATGCCTCACTGGTTCATTTTGTAAAACTGAACTGGGGAGGAGTTGGAGAGAAGAGGTTTTACTGGTTTGGTGGCAGAAGTTCTTTCCCTGAGTACTTGAGGTGTTGAGGATCACTGTGTACACAACTCTGGCTTGCCAGTGGAATGTCTCATCCAACAGGTTAAGCTGTTACTTCACAGTATGCAGAAAATAAAGTTGTGGCCATCAAATAGTCTGTTCTCTCTTTGAGTTTCTTTTGGATAAAATAAGATAAATGAAAAGGTTTTCAAATCATTGCTGAGTGAATGCCCAGATGTGATAGAAATATGTCACAAATGTACATTAAAAATGAACCAAGCCATGTGAAGGAGACACTACTGCATAACCACTGCTCAGGCAAGCTGATATTAAACAAGCTGCCTGAATTTTTCACAACATGTGGGACCTTGGCAGTCAGCAAGGAAGTGATGATTAATCATTCTTGAAAAAGAAAGAAAAGGCAAGTGAAAAACTCTAGAAACAAATCAGACCCAGCAACAACAAAAAAAGTGTTCCTATCTTTTTTTAGTCCCAGTAGGAGAAAAATAACCCAGGAAACAGGTTCTTGGTAAAGTCCAATTCGATTTAGCTGGCCTGAATAAAGCTACCAGCTAGACAGAGTATTAGCAGAAAGAACCCATTTTGAGAGAACTCCATCAAAAGCAGATTATTAATGGATGAAGTAAAATGAGAATATTTAACAAGGCACATAAACTCTAAAGAGAATAGAAAACTTCAAAAGACACATTAAGAGTGTCTTATCTCCATTGGCTACCGGGGTGGTCCAGGAAATGGAGAGACACCATATGACTGCCTGGGCTGGAGTTGGCCCTGTTCTCTTGCAGGAGCTCTGTTCTAGGTCTTTAGGGTCTTCTTTTGAAGGGAAGTCCATGAGGCTTCTTTTGGAACAAGATGCCTTATTATTTGTGTGAGGGTGTAACCTCAGTGATTACACAGTTTGAAGACGTTTTGTTGTGATTTGCCCTTTTTTAACCTTTCTGTCTGGTTGATTTTTGCTAAAGTAGTAACCAATTTGGAAGAGAGAGGGTTAACATTGAATGAGAGCGAGAGGATAAGGACTAGAAGAAAGACAGAAGCAAAGAAACCAGAGACCAGCAAAGGCAGAGGAGGGATAAAAATGATGAATCTTTCATTTTCAGCTCTGACTGAAACAGAAGAAATGGTGTGTTCACAATTATTCCCATCATGTCAAATCATCTTTCAATTAATTCCTTTTTTTTATTAGTTACTTTTAAAATTAGAAGCAATGTCTCTTTCTTCTGTTCCTCAGCACTCTAAAGACCCTTTTGATAGCGAAGATGTAGTTGCACAAAATTAATTGAAGATAATGCACTTAGCAGTTTGATAGCTCTTCACACATTTGAAACCCCTTTACAGAGATTAACTAATTAAGCAAGTCTAAGTAGTGCATTGTAAGTACCCCCATGTTAACTTATGATTCATTTGAGGAAGAGGTAAATTTTCACGTGATTTTTTTAATTGATGTTTAAGGAATTAATACTTAAGGTAATTAGTATTAAAGGACTGCATGCTAATTGTGGACAACATACCAGAACCACAGTAAAATCATAATTTCTCATTATGAGCAGCACCTAATGACAGCAAATTTAGTAGGAGGAGAAGGTATCATGGCGTCTGTGATAACGACACTAGTGTTGTGTTCTCTGCTGCCTTGTGCAGTGGCCAGGCTTTGGTCTGCCATACCCAGTTTCTCTTGCCTCTGTTGTTGTCCTTGCCTGCTCCCCAGAGCAGAGGCAGTCCTACCTGCATTTACTGCACATGCTGGGAGGCACAGGCATCAGATGGCATTTTTGGACCCTCCCACAGTAAAAGTTGTTTTCCTCTGAGCAAAGCAACAGCACAAAGAGCTCTAGCTATTCCCAAGTCAGTGGAGACTCAGATACAAGGGGAGACATGGGCAAAGTGGAGAGTTTTGGGGGATAGAAGGTGCTGTAGCCATGGGATGGAGGCATTTTCTATGCCCCATGCCATTTTCTGCCCATGAAATTCTCTCCCCCATAGATCAGGCAACTCCTTAAGTGACAGACAGACACTCCTCTCCTCCACCCATATATCCTGCCAACCTTCCTGCTCTTTCTTCCTACAGGTTTTAGTTGTAACACAATCCTTGTTAATATTGTGGTGATTCACTTACACCTGTGCTGTGAAAGCCTCAGGTTCTATTGCCCATGCAAGAAGCACATGTTAGCACTGACGACTGGAGCCTTAAGGTGACAGTGTGGTGCACTGAGTTCACCAGACATTTGTCAATGTTTTGGAAACCTCTAGAAAATAACCCAAGAAAGTCCACTGCAAAACCAAATCGGGAAGGAATAAAGAGGGAACCCAGAGGAGTATTTTGTTTGTTATTTGTCTTAAGCAAGAAAGACGGTTCATGAGAAAAGAGATTGTAAACAGAGATCAAAGTAGGAAAAGTATGTGGGAAGGCAAACATTATTATAACAAATGAAGGAGAGGAAGCTGAACTTGTCCATGGAAAAATAAGTTTGATGACAACAGCTGAGCTGTGCTTTCTTCTGTCCAAAGTAACTTTTTGCCTATGCTCTGCTGCAGATCCATATTTTGTTTAGAAATGTCTCTGTGACTAATAAGGCTGAGCTAAAAACAGTAAATGGAAATCTCCTTTCATGCAGAAGATGTCCAAGCAGTTTTCTGTGCCACAAAAAGAAGGTCTCTCTGTCTTGGTATACATGTTTACTATAACAGCTGTGCTGACTGGACACACTGCTGAAACAACAGGATCATGCTTGGTTCCCATCTGCTGACAGGGTAAGAGCACCAGGGAGACAATCCTTGGGGCTGCCACCATGTCAGCACCTGGTCAGGCTGCTGGGCCAGTCTGAAACTGGAAAACAACACGTTCCAGTGTTGTTGTTGTTGTTGTTTAAATGGAAAATACTTCTCAATTTCAGTGAGCTGTGCAGGAAATATGAAGCTTTTCATAACAGCCACCTGTTCATCATTTTTTCTATTTGGCAGCAACTCTCATCCTTCCTCCCCAGGGGGATCCTGATGCTGCAGGCTCTTGAAAGGCCATTTTGCCTTCAACCCTTATGGAGATCAAGCACAGATGTCCGAAGTGAAAGATCCAGCAGCCAGGTCAGGAGAAACGAGCCCTGAACAGTGATGTGGTATCAGCTTGGACATTTTGCACAGCAGGAGCAGAACCCCAGCAACTGTAGTTCAGCAGCAAGGTGAAGGGTGATCTCTATCCTGAGTGGGAAGCAGCAGGTCTTTAGTTATAACAGTATCACATCAGAGCGACAAGAAGGATGTCTGGTGGGACAGAAATGTGGCCATCTGGGCTAGGACTGTGCTCAGATTCTTGCTCTGCTTCTGCAACTCTTTGCCAAGGAGCCTGGGTTACACCAAGACTAGGTGTGAGAAGTATTTGGCAGTGCTGCTCGCCCCTGCCTAGTGCAGCCCCAGAAGCCTACATGCACCTCCTTGCAGCTGCAGCCCATCACCTCACTGGCCCTATGTGCACTAGAAAGCCCAGGACCCAACGTTTGCCTCTGTGCAGATAGAAAGTGCTCCGCAGACATTTCATTTCAAATACTTATTCAAAGCAATTGGCTTAGGTACTTTTAGATGAACCTCGTAAAGATCAGTTGAACCCATCAGTGTTCCCTAGACAATTCAGGCAGTAATATTTACGGGTTAAAACATAGGCACGGACTTAAGAGCTTCTGACACCCAGCCACTCCTTGCTGCTGAAAACTTTGCATTTTAGTGGGGAACGATGAACTGAGTGCATGATAAACCCTTTAATAGCACTGAGGAAGAGGGCAGAGCATTGCCAATTTCTCCAATCTTTCAGAGGCAACTTTCATGTGACAGAAGTCAGGAGCCTTAATTCACATCAAAAGCAAAAGAAGCTTCTTACATAAGCAGAACTGACAGTAGAAACCTGTCAATGACTTATCTGTGAGCTACAGGACACCTGGGCAACAGGGAAGTGAATAAGGGAAGGTCACTGACCTTTGTGCGCAGAGAAAATTCAAAGCACATTGTCTACTGCCATTGTGCAAGGGAGAGGTGCTTGGCCAATGTCCAGCCTGCCAACATGAAAATGCAACATTTCACAAATGGCAAGCATGCAGGGATCCTTGCAGACATGCAGAAATAAAATTAGCTCAGGCAACAAAGGGAAGAAGAAACAAACAAAAGATCTCTAGATATCTCGTGGCTTCTCCCCGCTAGTACAAGCAGGCTCATTTCCACCAGGGGTTATGAAAGATACAGCCATAGTGAGTTTATTCCTCACAAATTAAAATGGGAGCAAAGCACTGGGGAAAAAATGCAGTTTAGGACGTGAGTTTATTACTGTGCACTTAAAGCTATAAAATGGTGACAAAGTCCTGATAGCATGACAAGTTCCATTCTCTGTTTAAGTGGAGCTTCTGGGAAACCTTTCAGGGATGTCTGTGATTTGTGCACGTATAGGAATTCCGTGATTCTATATCTAACCACAGATAAGGAAATGAAAAAGAAAACCCACAAAAAATATGACGTACCTTCTCTACTGATCTAGAGGTCATTTGCAATGTATCTTTTATGTCTGTGCTCTACTGAATGTGTCATAACTTTCTTGTGGTACTGACAGTCCCTTTCCCTTGTCAAATTCCAAGAAGGGTACTACTGCAGTGCCAAGAGGTAATAATAAATAGGAGGAGCCAGTCCTTGGTGACCCTTCTCATGAGTGAATGTTTTCTGCCAGGTGCAGCACACCAAAACCAGCAAAATGCTGAATTAAAAGTAGACTGCACCAATATTTGAATTTTTTTTTGTCTCATCAAAATTTATGGAGAAAAAATGTTGTTGTTTCCTACAGCACCAAGGGATTGGGATGTTGCCCTTTGCTCTGCCCCCTCTGTCACTTTCATCAGAGCTGAACGCATGCATAGCTCGTTCTGAATTAGCAGCTTCTCACACTCGCCTGGCAGAGGTGTGAATAAAAGGGATATGTGGCAACAAAGAATCAGCTCTCTGTAGCTGCATATCTGTTTATCTTGCCATTGTGATAGCAGCTATTTGCCTGTTATCGGACGAATACGGTCTGCTAATAACAATGGCCGTGATTTCATCAGAGCAGGTGAGTCGCTCCAACATCTCGCTGCTGCCCCGCAGAAAACCATCCACTTGCTTTTTGCCAGGTTAATGAGCTGAGTCAGATCACCAAAGGCAGCATCAGGAGGCCTAGAACCAGCGCAGGGTGAGCAGTGGGAATGCACAGCCAGGAGGGGAAAGGGTAAGACGGAACCTCCCCGTCCTGGCAGCAGGAGCTATTAGATCACCTTGTCCTAGGCTGTGGGCTCAGCAAAATGAAAACTTTCCTGGCATTGAGGTTGCCATAAAGCCCTCACATGTGTAGGGGATTTTCTTTAAAGCTTCCTTGGGAGATCGGAATGCAGGCAGGAAAGAGGGAAAGAACTCAGATGTGCTACAAACAGTACATCTCCATGAAAGCCTAGAGAAGCTCTAGTTAAGCAGCAAAGGTGTAAGAGCGTTTGTTGGGTTTTCTTTTTTCTTTTTATTTTTTTTTTGGAGGGGGTGGGGGTGTGGGAATGGATTGGACTCTAAATTAAGGCAGGGAACAAAACAATTCCTAACAGCCACAACAGTAAAACTCTCAGTCATTTAAAGTATGATCAACATTAACTCTGAGGAGAAGGGGCTATACACAACAGTTTTCAGGAGTAATATAAATAGAAGCGAGAGGGATTTTGCTGCCCTGTGAAATAAGTAAATTAGTGCCACTTGTTGCTGATGCTTCTCTTTCTGGGTGGGGTGAAGTTATCAGTCATGTTTATCAGGTTGGAAAGCACACCAGTGCTTACCAGTTTAAATCTTCAGCATCAGCTGACTAAAATGATAGCTGCGCATTCTAATTCAAAATGTTCATAACTTGTAGAGTGCAGGTATTTCACAAACACTTACACAGCAGAATGCACTCTGGAACACCAGTCATAAACACCTTGAAATTAGGCCTCAAAAAATAAGAAGTAAGGCTTCAAGACAACACAAATGGGTGGTTTGCATTGCACAAATTCTGACTAAAAAGAAAAATTACATATTCAAAAGAGAAAGTTCATAACCACTTAAACAACATAGCAAGCGTGCTATCGTCTCTATGATACAGTCTCTAGCTCAAGGCTGGTGAGAGGGTTGCATACAAATTTACTGGATGAAGTATCCTGGCCTTGGTTATGGGAAGCTGGGGACCATGGTCACAACTGCCCCTTTGGTCTTCTGCAGCCTTTGGCTCTGTCAGGAAATTGAAGCCCCACCACTATGACGAGAGATACCATTACTAACAAAAGACTAGTAGTGTTTATTGTCTTTATAATGCATTCAAATATGAAGCTTATTTTTCTGAAGTGCTGGCTTCCCTGGGCCTGGAGAAGCTGTCTCTGAACAGTGCCCTGTTTTAGCTCAAGTGTGCAGCTGTGGCAAACACAGAGTCGAGTGTGACTCTGGGAGGAGAGGGACACCTGAGAAGACATCTGAGGAGAAAAGTGTGACTGAGCTTTGTCTGAGTAAGTTGCTATTGCATGTTTTAAGTCCATGGAGCTATTCTGATTTTTACCAGCTGTGGTCCTGCCTCATTATTCCAGAAAGAGATCATACTTTAATCTGATAATATCTTCAAGTTGGGAGCCAAAGGGTGTGGGTAATGACTTACTCCTCTTTGAAATTATAATTATCATCTTTCATCTATGTCTTAGTTTAGAGTAAGCTAAAACAATTTAGATTTCCTTTCTCAAATTGACCATACCTCTTTTAAATTTAAAACAAAATTTTAATTTGGAAGATGTGTAGAAGGGAAGATAACAGTTCTTAACTACACTACATATATATATATATATATCCAAAACACTAGAACAGAACAAATAACTCTGTAACCAAAACCTATAAAGAAATGAGTCTCTGAAGGGACGAAGCGAGAACTTCTCCCGTAGGCAACGTGGACTCCTTTGTTCTCTGTCTGGAAGGCGCTGGCTCAGGATGGGCAGAGGTGGGGGTGGGCCGGGGGCTCCCCGCCGTCGGCGCTGTCGGTGCCCCAAGGAAAACCACAGCAACTGCAAGGCGATGGTGAATGTCTGTCCGAAGCACAGGGGCACACCAGGACAGGAATGGGAGGCACGGAAGAGGCCAAACCCACCGGAGTTCCTCCGCGGTGTCTCCTTCCCCGAAAAACTGCCGCTGAAAAAGAGCCGGAAAAAAACAACTCCCCAAACCAGAAGAAAAAAGAAACTCCCCCCACCCCTCCCAGCCATTAGGCTGGAATTTGAGTGATTAGCTGAGCGCCCCTGCCTCGACAGCCGAGGCAGGGAGGACACCAGCCCCTAAACCGCTGGCAGGGAAGAAAAAATTCTAACAAATTCTAAAACTATAACAATCTATTTAAAGAATCTTTATAATTTACCTGTGTAAGACAGTCTAATATGGTCAAAGCCTTGTGGTTTTCTTTTCTCATGATTCAGACAAATCTGACCGCAGCTCCAAAGCTCTTCCCAACATACTCTTCATATTACACTTTATTGGTTCTACCTTCCTTATTTCTGCAGCCTCCAGCTTACTGAAAAAACTGCTACAAAAGATTGTGGGTTGTTTTGTTGGTTTTTTTTTCTTTCCAACCACGTCTAGGCAGGGAAAATGTGTCATTTAGGAAAAACGCCTGGTTAACTTAGGAGCTGGTTCAGCTCAGTAAATAACTCCAGCTGGTGACAGTTTCAGAGTAAGCAGTCAAGCCCAGCACCCTGCATGGATGCACACTGTCCACACAGCAGAAGTGAAATACGCTGTATTGTATGAAGACCCATCTGGTGTGTACAATAACAGACCTCATAGGGGAGTCAGCAAAAAACAACCATGTTATAAATGTACATAAATGACTTTCCCATGTAAAGAAGACCTGATATTTTGAGGAGTACAGTGCTCAAGGAGGCTGAAGGCTAACATATAGAAGACAGATGTTCAGAGAGCATTAACAGAGGCTGACAAACTCCATTTCTTGCAGCTGTCTTTTGTACATAAGAAATTCAAATTTATGTTGAGCATCCTGTTACTTTGAGTGTGGGTGCAAAACTCTTTAATAGCATGTGTATTGCTTGTGTAGACAAGGCTTGACTGGCTCAGCACTGCAATCACATCAGCCTCCCATTTGCCCTCCCACATTAGCTGGAAGCTCTTGTCTTTATCATTGTAGCTTCTAATATCTTCATCCTGCATCCACAGCTTAAATGCTTCATTTTGATTCTGGAATTCCTTCTACAGTGTTCCTAAAGTTCATCATCCTCATCACCTTCTCTCTCAAGAGTGAGTAGATTTGTAGATTTGCATTCCATTTGCTTACACATATCATGGATGTGAGTGTGCTCTTTTTTTTTTTTTTTTTTTTTTTTTTTTTTTTTTGCAAGTATTATTTTAGTATTTATTCTCACTATTTCCAAGTTGCCATAAGTGCTTGGGAATGTTAAATCCAAGACCAAGACCAAGGTCTTGTAGTGCTGGCACTATGGCTATGACCCAGAGCTCTTGCAGCTTCTAACCAGTGGCAAGAAGTGTACAGGCAAGTAGATAGGAATAGGGCTAGGAAGCAAGGAGGCAGGACAGGTCACTGTGACGGCCAAAGCAGCAGGCATTTTTTTACTCATCTGAGCATCTCAGTGCATGTTATTTGAGTCAAGTATTTCACTCTGACTTGAAATTCCCTTTAAGACTTCCTTGTGCTACAGGACCAATAGGAGCACCACTGTGCAAGTGGTAATTCCACTGCCAGCGCTCTCTCTGCTCCCCTCTCACAGCTTTGCTCCCAGTGAAGCAGTGTGGTTTCCTCACATCCAGTGAATGATGCAGGGAGGGAGCTGGACCACTCCAGGCATGCAGACATGGGCAGCCAGTCCACGTGTCGTCAGTCCAGCATGGCTTTGCCCAGCACAGGTGCTCCACTGGGGGTCTGATCTTTTACCCCCAACTAAAGAGCACTGAGGAAAGAAGAGTCCTTAAAGCAGAGACCACTCATCTATGTAGGACCACAATTCTTACCTGGAACAATCATTGTGTCTCACCTTGTCAACTTGTAGTTTGTAAGACAGGGCTGGCCTCCCCTAACCATCCATGCAGTACACAGACGCTCAGGTCATAAACTAGTCAGGAAGCCTGGGTTACTCCTGTGGAATGAATGCTTGATTCCAATTAATAAGGAATGAAGCTGAAAGAACCCCTGTGATGCAGAAATACAGAGTCAGCAGGTTTGGCAGAACTCTGAGGTTTCAGCCTTGGTGTCAGTGTCTAAGTTTTAGGAAGCAGCTGCCTGTGCTGCCTCAGTGGCAGAGCTCAGGCAGCAATTTGAAATGAAAAAGTAACACGTGTGTTATAGTTTTGGATTTTTGTTAGGATTTTTTCTTTCCTTTCCTGTTAACACGACCTTTGGGGGTTGACACTGCCTCCGCCTAGCTAACTATCCAAATTCCACCTTGATGGCTCTAAGAACAGTTCCTTTGTTTTTTTGTTTGGGGAGTGGTTTTGCTCCTTCACTTCACTTCTTCGGCTTGGCTCGACTCCGTTCGGGCTCGGCTCTCTTCGGCTCGGCTCGACACACCTCATCTCAGTTTCGGCGGCGGTGAAGTGTGGACCGGCTGGAGGGGAACTCCTGCGGGTTCTGGCTTCTTTCCCCTGTCTCCCGTTCCTGGCCCGGTTTGTCCTTGTGCTTCAGACTCACCATCGCCTGGCAGTGGCAGCGGATTGTGTTTTTTCCCTCCTCGGGGCACCGACAGCGCCGGCGGCGGGGAGCCCCCGGCCCGACTCCACGCTCTGCCCAGCCTGAGCCAGCGCCTTCCGGGCGGAGAACAAAGGAGAGCACGTCACCTGCGGGAGAACTTCTCACTCCGTCACTCCAGAGACTCATTGTTCAGAGGTTTTTGGTTATAGAGTTGTTATCTGCTCTGTTCTGGTGGTTCATATATGCATATATAACCATATTTAGTAGTTAAGAACTGTTATCTCTCCTTCTACATTTTTCCTTCAAATTAAAATTTTGTTCTAAATTTAAAAGAGGCGTGATCTTTTCTTGAGAAAGGTATTCAAAATTGTTTTGGCTTTGCCCTAAACTAAGACACACGTGCCAACCCAGGAGGAAAAAAAAAAAAAAGAGACTACAATTGTTCTAAAGCAGAAATAAGGAAATTACACTGACTGATACAGATAACTAAATACACCAAGGACATAACCCTGACTGGAAAACCTAAAAACAGTAAAGGATTTTAAAAAAAATGGAATATGAATAGTTCTAACAATGATACAGACTTAACAACATTTTAATTCATACAATGAAGACATGGGACCCTGAGTTGGTTTTTATGAAATAAGCAATGTATGTTTATTTTTGCAAACTCTGTCCTATAGCTTTGTCCCCAGTCACACCCAAAACACCAGGAGTGAAAGGACAACAATATAGAAATCATTTTCCTGTTTATATGTTAATCACATGCTGAGAAAGGCTGTGACAGGTTTGGAAAATAAGACAGGAGGGGCGACAAAGGGGGAAGAGCACCGTTTTCATTGAACCATGACTTCAAGTCCATGAGACCCTCAGGGTCACACTGAATGGAGGACAGTAAAATGGGAAATCACAAAGGCCCAAATCCTTACAGAGGTCTTTATTTTCACATCCAATTTCATTATATTAATGGCATCTAGTGCCCATTAATGGTATTTAATGCTCACTAGTTGCAGTGGAACTCCTTTACCTAAGTGGGAATTCAATGTCCAATTGCACTTGAGAATCTGACCCTCCGAAATGAACTCTGCCAGACCCTGCAGGGTCCTTGGAACCCCTGCTGTGTAAGGGCTGCTGTGGCAGGGAGTAGCACATGGGATGGGAACAGAGCATCCTGTCCCTGTGGTGCAGGGGAGTTGCTGTACACAGGAGATTCTGGTGAGGTCTGCTGATGTCCTGGATGAAAGTTAATTACTCATGTCTTCATTTTTGTTCTCTGACTTTCCCACTGGTGTTTCTTCCATATTTCTATGGTTTTGCATGTGCAGCTGCCTGTCGTCCAGAAGGTCTATTATCTTTCCATCCTGACATCTTGATAGGCAGTAGAATGAGTGGGATATAGCACTAAGAGGTCATCATCATGGCTAGGCT
>VWZG01013242.1:0-120206 GCA_013396735.1 Grallaria varia
TTACTCTAAACTAAGACAGAAACTTTTTTTTTCTCCCTAAAGACCTACATGTGTAGAATGTTGTCACATTCCAAATGCTAAAATTAGACTAAAATAAGTCACTTAAAATTAGTGACTGCTTCACACAGTATTTTACAAACTGTAAATACTTTATAAAGAAAAGTTCTTTCAGTCTTCAGCAGACAATAGATTACCATATGATCATGAGGCTTTACTTTTTGGTGGGCAGAGTGCGTGTATGCGATCCCATCCTAATGCAAGTGTGCAGGAGCCAAGACAGCTATGTCTCACAAAGGAGCAGGGAAAGGACCCTCTGCATTTACCATGGGGAAAGGACTTCCTTGCAGGCAGCTCACAGTCACTGAACATTGTGCTCTTACTCAGCTTAAGGGCTGCATTTTTCCAGATAACTCAGCAAGAGGAAAAAAAAATATTTCAGCTGTATCTATAGGAAATCTTGACTGAACTGAGCTACAGCTCTTTTAATTTTATGCTTCCAAAAACCTGTAAAAATTCTTAATTTTTGCCCTACATTGTGCACTTAAGTACTTGTTTGGAGATATCTGCATAAACAAGGCATGGATTTCTTGAGCAGGGGGGTCTGGAGAGGTGATGTAGGCAGAGCAGTGCAGTGGGTGCAGGCTGGAGCTGGTTGACACACGTACCCAAGGGCAGCCATCCAGCCCTCACACTGCACAGTGCAAACAGACAGACACTTGCATATCTGCTGGACCCTGAAGGATTTGGATGTGGGTTTTGTATGCTTTTATGTGGACTTCTTCTGTGCAGAACTGCTGCTTTTGGACTTACAAGAGGTAACAGACCTGCTGGTAGACCATCTACTTGATTGAAAAGTACTTCAGTGCAGAGTTCAACCACAGGGATTTTGTCTTGTAAATGGTAATTTCAGGGAGGACCTTGTGTTATTCTGGAAGTATTGAATAACAAAGCAGGAGAAAGGATAGGTGTGCTAGTTTAAAAGTAAACCGGTAGGAGAAATGAATCCAACTCAAACGAGTTTAGAAGTCAGAACTACAATTTAATAAAAAGTTTCCAATAGATACATTGATACAAAGGAAAATTGGTTTCAGCCCTAAAAACCCAGTCGTACCACCCAGCCCCCTGGGGCACAAAACAGAATGGTGCTCACCAGCCCCTGTGCTGAGCACCACGTGGTCCCCCTGAGTCCAAAGCAAAAAGAAAAGGAAAACCTGTTTTCCTTCCAGAAGGTTGGTGTTGCAGTCTGGTTGAGAGTGGTAGTTGCAGTCCTGGTGAGGTTCTAGTCCTCCTCTCAGTCTGGTGAGTGAGTGAGTGCCCCCAAGTCCCAAAACCCCAAGCTTATATATGCTTGGGTTCAGACAGGAACACCCAGTACCTCCCGCAGGGTGAGGGGTTTCACAATAGGCAATTTACTCAGTGAGTCACATGATATTTTGGTCTACTTGATGGCCCATTAGCAGACATGACCCCCTCAGGTTGGGTGTGAAGGTGTTAATGATTCCCAGAGGGAAGTTATCACACCTGAATCATTGGTGTGAAGACAGAACCCTCTTATCTCTGTTTTCTCATGCACCCAATTCATAGCCTGAGGTGTCAGGTGTGTCCTGGGCAGCTGTTGCAAACAATGCATCATTAACAGTTCATGATAAATGGCAGAGAGGGTATGGAATATGCAGTTCCAGTTACATTCACACAGTGATAAACTGATCCCAGCCACTATAACTAGGACAATAGGTCATTTGTTGCCTTCTTGCCATGGATTTACATGGTAATTGCTGAAGCCAACAGGGTATAATGACTAGTATAAGAGAAAAACAACACAGAACTAATCTTG
Source organism: Grallaria varia (assembly GCA_013396735.1). Taxonomy (NCBI): domain Eukaryota; kingdom Metazoa; phylum Chordata; class Aves; order Passeriformes; family Formicariidae; genus Grallaria; species Grallaria varia. Next base: position 1,835 of record VWZG01013242.1, read on the forward strand.
TGCTGAGGAGGTAAAGGCTAATGGAATTGTCTTAGGGGCTTTCGTGCACATATATTTCATAGTGTGATGAGGATGCCTACATTCATCTAGTATAAAACATACAAGATGCAGATGACATAAATAAAAAAGTGGGGGTTAACTGGAAGCTGACTTGTAAAAAGCAAATAACAAGAAGAACAGAGAAAGCAAGAAGTAAAACCTCAGATAACAATGACTGGCTTTAACTGCAAGATGGATATATTAACCCTTCCTAAACTAGAGGCTGTTTGAATGTATGTTGTATTTCAGGCACAACTCTATAAATAACAAAAAGGTTCTTCATGCAACCTGCCAATTTATGCAGATGGACAAAGAAAGTTTTGGAGGCTTAATAAATGCTTTTTTTCTTTTTGTTTTACAATACTACATCTGCTTTAGATAATTCAGGAATGCTGTTTAATAAGATCTTTCGTATATGAGTCCAGTTTAATATCTCTCCATAATCACTTCAGCTACTCATATTGGAGAAATTAAACTAGGCAAATGGTACAATGACAAGAGTCAGATCTGAGCAAAGACATAAACCAGTGAAGCAGACTCAATCTGTAGAAATGCCCTGGTCAACAAACTAATAAAGTTTTCTTCTCTTACTCCTTGACAAAGACTGCATTTTATTAAGCAAGCTCCTTCAGACAGCTGTATTAGTACAGTTAGATGATGTTGCTGAGAAACTAATCAGAGAAAAGTCTGGAAATAGATGGGACATCCTCTTTGATTTAAAAGCAGAGTGAATTTGGAAATATCACCATTTAAGAACAAATTCAGCCTCTGACTTGCCATTGTGAATAACTCAAAACTCATTTTTTGACTAAAATCTGACAGCTCAGCAAGAGTTTTGACAAGACTGCAAAACCAACAGTGTTCTTTCTTGTCTGGCATCACATTTGTTCTTAATAGCATTCAAAATTTCATCTGATTCTATTATCTGGAAAAACCCAGAAGAGTGACATTTAAAATGAACCTCAACTGATAAAAGCTCCTGTAACCTCTTTTACGACAGTTTATCCAAGAAAACTGTGTGCCCATTTAAAATTTTTCTGCAATCTAAATCCAGTAAGGTTAAGTCTTTTCTTTCAGGCCTATTCTAAGTGTTGGGTTATCAAATTTATTTAATTTTGCCTACCCACTCCCTACCTCCCCAGACCAAGTTTTGAATAAAAAAAAAAAGTGGAGGCAGAGATTGTCCATGAACATTAGAAGTAGAGGTAGAAGTGGATATCTGCCTTGATGACCCAGACATTGCTTCAGCTTGGTGCCAGAAACATTTTCTTGTTGTGCTAATTCCTTAATACTAGCATACTAGCATGTTGCAATGCCAGTTCTCTGCTTTACATGGCTTGACAGAGGCCTTTTGTTAGCCCTGATTGCTGGAGGAAGTTGCTCAGGTTCACCAGGGTCCACCCAGCCAGCTGTCAGACCTTGCAGCCCGCGCTTACAGTAGGGGAAGAACAGTCGTATTTGGCTACTCCATGGGGATCCTGGAGACCAGCACCAGCCCCTGGCTGGTGAAGTGTATTCCCTTTGTGACGAGGTGTCTCTGGGAGCTGCCATAGCAGCAGCTCCTCCCAGATGGCTGGGCTGTGAGGTGGCCGTGGGTGGGGGTGAAGGGAGCCCTGCCCGAGTGCCAGGATCTGAGAGGGCTGCCATTCACATGGCCCAGCTTGGCCCCAGCCTCGCCAGCACATTTGGCACACAGTGACAGTGTCGCCTCTGTTTGTATCAGTGGCTCTTTCAGTCAGCCTGTGTTTGGAAAGCCAGCTTGCTTCAGAGTCAGTTTGGCTAGGGCAACTCGGCTGTCCTGCCTGAGGAAATTCCCTCCTCCCCCACGGTCACCTGCGGTCATCATCATCCTGGTGCTCTCTTGGTGATGGGTTATATCACCTGAGGGTTCCTCATGTGTGACCCACACAGTATAAGCAAGGCAGGACATATGTGTACCTCTGTGTGCCCGCACAAGTATAGGAAATCTAAATTGCATGGAAAAGACCATGAAGTCTGTGAAATAGGGGATTTTAAAAGTAAAAACCCCCCAAAATCTAAACTGAACATGGACAGTGTGGAAGATCCAAGACCAGTGCAACAATGGCCATTGCAATGAAAGCCCGAGAAGCTTGTTGTGAGATCTCATAGCCTTCTGAAGACGTTGCCAGCCCTGCTCTGCCAACTCTCCCTCCCCTCTCCCACCTTGTTCACTCTCCATCCCAGCAGTCCAACCCCTTTTGCCCACGTAGGGCCGGTGCTGCAAGCCCAGCCCTGGGGCCTGCTGCCAGAGTACCCTTGGAGCAGTGGCTTCTGAAGATGCCTTCCCAGTCCCTGTGGCCTTGAGCTGCACTTGGCAGCAGTTTGCTCCAGGTCCTGTGCTGGCTGACAGAGACTGTGAGGAATGGGGTACCATGTCCTGACCTCTGTCAGAGGGGGCAGTCTCTTCCATGGAAGAAATCAGCAGAAACTGGCAGTTCTCTGACAGAAGCATGGTACTTTTGTTGTCCTGCATGGTGTAGGATCTTGTGCAACGTGGGTAAACATTAAAGATCTTTCATTCATCGGTAATGCATTCATATTCCATGCTATTCTGAGAGCCTGACTTAGTACTGCTTTTGTATGTGTGGCATAACATCAATACAGCCCAGTTTGAAGTATTTTCCTATAGGTTTTCCTGATCATAAAATAGATGCATTCCTGAAGTGTTGTTCCACAAACCATTTTAGGCTCTATTTTAGATTAGCTACCTTACCTGCTATTATAATTTACTTAGATTGTGTGAGAAACTAACAAGTGAGTGGATTTTCTTAAGAAACCTAGTTCCAATGTTTTTGATTAAACAGCAAATGTTTAATGCCTCCTGTTACTGTATTTTAATATGCATTTAATAAAACTCCTTAAAACCAAGCCCCAAATCCTTATCTGCAGATCAATTGCCTGGTGCACAGAGGGCCCTTGTTCCACAGTTTGCTTTCCTCACTGCAATGATGATCTGTGGTATGTTGAAGGAGCAGGTCCCTGATCTGACACTGGAACTGCTAATATGAAACAAAAAGTCCTGACTTTGGTCTGTTTCCTGCTGCCTGCTGTCACTTGCCATTGCTCCAGCTGGATGTCACAGCAGGCAGCTATATTCTCTTCTCCTTCTTCCTCAGTGTGGCCATAACCAAAGTGGTGGTGATGGAAACATCTCTAAAAGGGAGCACATAGAAGCCTCTGCTTTCTCTGCATACCAGGGGTGAACTGTTGCTGGCCAGTTGCACAGACTTAAAGTTTCAATGGGACTTCAGACTTGTCTGCCTGCTGCTACAAATGGCTATATATTCCCTGATGAGGAAATCAAACCTGAGGATGACTGTTTCAATAGGAATGGAGAAGCAGACATCTCAGGAGGCAAAGCCTTGATCACCTCTGATGTATAAGTTCTCTGAACATCACCATAGGGATGAACTATTTATCATCTGGGTAAATCACTCTTCCTGTCTGTAAGTCCCTGGCTGTGTTGAGTTGGCCATCATGGTGACAAGCAGGTGCTGCAGTCCTGGCTGCCCACGGTGGTGGACTTCCTACATGTGGTTTCAAATCCTGTGGGAAAATAACAGCTATTGTGATCATCCCACACACACGCATACACAGGCATACCATGAGTAGCATGATGTCATGTTCAGTTTCTGCAAAATGTTACTGTGCAGTGGATTCTCATATGGTGGACTGCAATACATTTATTTTTTCATATTAAAAAGTCAAGGGAATAAAACATGCTTTCTCTGATTAACAAAGAAACCAGATGTTCAGAATAATTATTGAAGCACAAGCAAATTCAAAGCCAAATAAAGCAAGTATGACTGGATATAGTCACTTCGAGATCTGCTTCCTCTCCCTTCAGTCTTTCAGCTTGAAAAAATAAAAATCTTGCTGAGTGGTAACACAAAAGTTGATGATTAATTGTGTAACTTTCTATCTGGGGTATTTAACTGCTGGGAATCATGTCATATAGGGCCCTACACTGACTATAAACCTTATCCATATGTAGTAAAATATTATAAAGATTTCTCCCTGTATTCAACTCCTCTTATGATCTAGAAGGTGTCAAAGGTTCAGTTGTGCTTCCTTATTTAGAATTTAAGCACCATATTTGAAGGACATTATTTGCTACATTTTTAACGTGAAAGCAAACTTACTCATGATGACATTGAGTGGGTTATGACTTTGTGTGAACATTTGTTACTTACATTTTTGAGAAGTGCAGGTGTTTGGTGAACAATGTGCTTATTTGTATATGCAACATGATAACTCGGCTTCCACGAGTAGAGAATTTCTAGAATATATAGTTTTGTATGGGCCCTATAGAACAATTAACTCTTCTGTCCAGTAGTTAACACAAGGAAAGCACGAATTCCTCAGGATGTGGTTTGTGCCTTTTACACAATGAAAATGTATTCACCTTTCTAAGTCCAGGAGCATTTCCAGAAAGAAAATTCAGCCAGATTATCAGTTTGGGGGTATAAATTAGTCAGTCCTTTGCAATGTTTTAGTATATATCTTCCTTGAGCATGCACTGCACACTGCAATGCATACAGATCCATAGACACTGAACAACACTACAGAACGGTGCTTATTTTAATCTAGAAATAATTTCTTCTATGGGCTTGGTTTTGGCCTAGTTCCATTTCATGGGCTTTACGTACGTCCTTAAGAGATAATTTAGGATCACAAGTATCTTGCAGAAGCTTTGTAGGATGTAGACTTTGGAAAGTAGCACGATTCATTATACCAATACCTACTGTTGTTGAGCATTAACTTCTCAATAATGAACCCTTCAAATCAGACACTACTGACACAGTAGCACTCTTGAGTTTAGTAACTTGACTGAATATACGATAGGGTTAATTTCCTTTATCCTTTTGTCTAGCATATTAACTTTGATCTCTCTGTATGGGCAATTCTCATTACACTACACCTTTTTAAAATATGAACTCTCTGTTTACATCTCATGTATATTTTGGGCTATTCACACTGTCTACCACCAAAAAAAAAAAAAANTGGAATCTTTTATGCCAAAAGAGGTCAGGACAAACCCCGCATTTTTTTGTTTATCACAACTGAAATCTTATCACGAATTATTTTTTGTTAATACCAAATTCACAAAATATTGGAGCAGAAGTAAAAGCCAAGCTGATACCTTTGATGGACCTTCATTCTTAAAGTACAAAGAGGTTGTCATTTTACAGCTCTATACCCATTCTCAATTCTGTTTTCCAAGTGTTGTAAGAGGAAGGTTGCAGGCATATCACTTACACACTGAAATGAAGCTGGACCACTACTGTGGAGCTGAAGTTTTGGTGAAGTAAGGATGTACTTTCTCCCTGTATGCAGCTTTATACGGTGCTAAAAGCAGCAGTGATGTCAGTATAGCTGTGAATACTCAGCATTTATTCCAGCTGGACCTGAAAGTCTCAAGCCAGGCACTGAACGTCAGACCATCTGGTGGAGGTTAAGTTAAAGCAATTTTATTCTATGACAGAGACAAGGAAAAATCTGTTTTCAAGCATGACCCCAGAGCATAGTCCAACTGAGCAGGTATCCTACGGGGAAACTGTATGTGGTCAGTAATTGAGGACTCCAGCCTGTGTTGAAGTGGGATTTGGGTAGAATAAGAGTTAAGACATCACAGGCTGTTTGGGCAACACAGTTTTTGACTATTTGACCTCCTCTTCTAATGTAACTGTGTGTAAAAGTTCTGTGAAAACAAACTGAATAAATCCAAATCTGTAGAAACACCACCACTCTGCACAGCATTTCTGTCAGATACTCCCAGGGTAGGTGACACAGACCTCTGACACAGGGGCTGCCACAGTTCTGGTCAGCCATACTGCCTCAGTGCTGGGAGTTGTTTTTGTTACATGGCTTATTTGCACCGTAGCTAGGCCAGCCCAGTCTCTAGAGACAATCTTTTTTTCTGTCCTGCTCAGTGTAGAACAGGTTCGGCAGGAAAAGCATTGACAAGAAATGCCTGCATCAGAGCTGACTACAGGACATCAGAGTGTGTAGAGTCCTGATCTGGCTTTGGCCCTGACAGGGAAGGGACAAGAGCACACGTTATTCCTTCCTAGAGCGACCCTTCTCTCCACTTGACTTCAATCTACTTCCCCCATCTAGACAATTTCTGTATCCAGCCCTTAATTCTGCCACCCAGTTCCCAAGGTGGGACTTGTAGAAATGATGTTACCTAGGGAAGCTGGGGTTAAGGCCACAAGCAAAAAGTGTGGAGAGCTTCAAGCTATACCATTCATGGTAGTGAGCAAAATCTTCACAAAAAGGTGCTGAGATGTGTGAGGAGCTACCAAGCACATGTAAATTGTAGATTTGAAAGGTCTCTAGCTTTGCAAAAAAGTTCACAGGCTTCAGACAAAGCATTTTTGCCTTTCCTCAATAAAAATTCAAGTGTTGTTCTTCCAGAGTTTCCAGAGTTTAAATATTTTTAGAGAACATGTCAGTCACAGCACAATTACATTTGGATACACTCAAAATAGTTTTCCTGGGAATGAGATTTCTAGGAGCAAAAATGGCCTGAGGTGAGGGAAAGTCCATAGCACGGAAAATTTCAGCCCAACATTTAAAGTTTGACAAAACTCTCTGCAACAGAAAAGGGATAGCTCTGCCAAGTCATGCATCTGAAATAATTAACCAATGGAAAAACAACCACAGGAGCTGCTGGAAGTCCATGGAAGTACTACACAGCCGTTTCAGTACCCAACACGCTATTCTCCTGGGAAAGTAGGAGGAGATTAGGCGAGCAGCCAGAATTTAGGCAGAAACACACCAGGGTTAACACACCCTTTCCTTTTTCCTCCGTTTTTTCCCGCAGGACAGCGGAGCGTGCTCTGTCTGTGGCCAGCAGAGGTCAGAGCCTCCCAGCGCAGCCCTCCGAGTGCCCGCCCGCCCGGCGGAGGCTCCGCGGGCAGCGCATGGACCCTGGGCGAATCTGGGAGCCGGTCTGGCAAAGCACAGCCCCGGGACCTGAATCCTGCCGGCGCAGGCACCACTCTCCGTCTCCACTCGGCCATGGAGAGCCTCCAAAATCTTACCGCAGAAGGGAAAAGAGTGGTGAAGTAACTTCTTCAGAGTCGCACAGTAGGTTAGTACAAGAATGTCACATCTTGTGACCCCACCCTTAGGAAGCCACCCTGTTCTATGCGTCTGAGGGATTCAGAAAGCTTCAATGGTGATCCTGCAATAATACTACATCTGGCTGATGGTGCTGAGAATCTTCACCAGTTTTAGGTAGACAGCCCCCTACTTCAAACATAAAGTTGTCAAAAATCCTATACTATGGCTCTTTTCCTCCTTCCCAGCATCTGCTTGCTGTTCAGGAGCATTTCTTTGTTGCTACCTTCCTTACACTGGACAACTGTTTGCTGGCAGAGTCTCCAGCCCCATTTAGTGTTGTTGTGCACAAAGCAGAGGGTCATCATCATTCCTGAGACAATGAATGTTGTGTTTCTTTAAAATATATACAGCAATATTCTGGGAAGATGTTTTCAGCATGAAAGAACACTCTTGTCCTGAATCACTTAATGTTTTAAAATACTCCTTCCAATACTAAAATCTGTTAAACTTCAACTTATTGCTAACCTGACTCTGTTCTGGCTTGAAACTAGTTTTGCGCTTTAAGGATTAAGTTAGCCAACCTAATACAAACAGCTTTTTCAGTGTTAGAAGTTTGTTTGTTCCTAAATTTTTTGTTGCTGATTGATTCCATAATGAATAATTTGTACAACTTTATTTTCTGTTGCAATTTCGCTGGGTACTCATTTACATGTACTCATAAAACAGAACATAAAAATAGATATCTGATTATATATATTGCACCCTATAATACCTGGGCCTCTTCCTAGGTATCTATGGAATGCACTGAAAAAGCTAAGAAAAGAGTCTTAGAAAGAAGTAATGTCTTAATTTTCTGCATTTTTAATATTTTATAACCCCAATATAAAAGTTACTAAAATAAAGTTGTAGTAACATTATAGTAAAGTTATTTAAATTCAGGCTTTTCATACTCAGGCTGAAATCCAGCCATAAAACCTCCAAAAGTCTTACACAGCTTTTGTATAATTGAATGAAAATAGAGAAGAAACTTGACCCTGGCCTATAATTGACTGCAGTGGGAGAAAATATTTGAATCCAGCAGGATCTGTATTCAAGGGAGACAGCAAAGTGAGCCTAATGATTCAAAGGTCAGTCCGGAGAAACTAGAAACTAACAGATGTTTGCAAAATCAGGAGTGTCTGCCTATTGGAACAGTGTATCAAGGGATACAGGCGGGAATGTCAGGGATGGGCAGGGGATGTCATGGTACAGCTCTGGAGCTCGTGATCAACTCTCACCAACTGGACTCTGCAGATCCTCGTGGAGGGTGCTGTGACACCCAGTGCAGTGGCCTTTGGATGCCACATGAGCACAGGCCATGCCTCTGTTCCCAGCCAAAGTCTGGGTGGGAACCCCCAAAGGTGAACATAATGAACAGGAAACGAGAAAACATGTGGAGTTAATCAGTTCCAGTGAACTGGTATTTTCTCATTAAAATGCGTTCAGTCAGGCCCATGAAGCGGAGAATTGCTGCCCTCCCTAAAATTATATCCTGGTTCTCACACAGCCAGTTTGTTCAGGAAAGGAAACTGGGTGATGTGTCTTCCCGGCTTCCACATGAATTCCTGGTGTTTGTTTACATTTGTGGCAAGTCTGGATGGTTTCTTGACTTCACTAGAGAGCAAGAAGCAGCTCTTCCGTTTTCAGTGCCCATGCTCAAAAATGCTTTGCAAAGGCTTTAGTTGTGAAAATATCAGTAGGATTTTGTGTTGAAAATAGCAAGTCCAATTGCACTTCTTCAGCAGCTGTATCATTTAAATAAATTTTTAGTACATTTTCTGCATTCAGAGACAAATAATCAGGTCAGAGATTTGTTGGTTTGACCTCTACTTCATTGAAAAGAGAACATATTTGTGTATTATTAATCCACACACATTTTACTCTCAAAATCAGTAAGGAAAACAAGATAAACTGTGTGTGTGTGAAACACCTGGATTAATTGTGGACCGATGGTGACATGAGTTAATGAAAGTAAACCAGTTGCTTTAATATAGAACTAGAGCAGTTTGAAAGGAGAATATTTCCACAGGAGAGGACCAGAACTTATGTTCCAACAAGCTCAACACAGGAAGTAAATTTAATTTTAAGTAAGTGATCCACAAACTGCTAAGGAAGAAAATATTATTCTGAAGGACCTGCACAATACTAAAAGATATATTTCAAGCATATTTGGATCTTAGTTTTTGGGCTTCTTTTTCCTGTTTATTACACTCTTCTTTAGTCCTAAGTTTATGTTAGCTAGTGTGAAAGTAATTTGTACCATAACTCTATCGCTACAGCAGCATAAACCTGAAACTTCACAGCCAAGGTATCTCATGCATCATTGAATCATAGAATTGTTAAGAGGAAGGATCTTGTTGCAGGACATGGCTGAGGGAGATTAGAATGCTGGAGCTGCAGGACAAGGTGGGAGCCAATTATTCCCGTGTTCCCATCCTGTAAGCAAACCATTTACCCCGAATGGCCAAATGTGGAAGTTCTGAGGTTATGCCTCCTGGGTCAGCAGCTCTGTAGGCACATCTGATTTTGGTTTATGAGGGTATGTTGGGATAATCCTGCATGAAACTGCAGCGATTTCTTCAGTCTCATTTGTGTGGGAAGGCAAATCTCAGATTTCACGACACCAGCATTCTGTCCTTCATTGCACAAGTTCAGCATGGTCTACCTGAGACTCCATGCTCTCAGGAGTGGCTTCACTTTCAGGGCAATCTGCCCTCTGTCATGGGAGCTGCAGAAGCCCAAAAACTCCACCACTAAGGACATCTAGGGTTCAGTCTCCCCTGAATGCTCTGGATGCCTTCCTTCAGACTTGCTTGCCCAGGCAGGCAACTGTGTCCTTCATGTGCCACCACAGGGACAAGGTGCACTCCAGATTTGCAACATTCATGGACAAACAAATACCTGATGCGTTCTCTGCCCTGCATCACTATGTTTTATGCCAGACATCAGCTCTTGTGGTTTCAGCATATCACTATCATGCCTTTATCCAGTCTCTGTGCTTTCATTGCTTCCAACACTTTTCCCACTTGTTATAGACAATACTGACAAGTGTCAGTCCCATGTGAATACGTTTATGCCTCAGTCATATCAGTGTCACCAAAACATCATTAGCATTGTGCTGAGCACTTTGTAAATCCTGAGCTCAGCTATGGCCTCAGTGAAACTGATGGAAATTGCATGTTACTTTGGGGTATTCATCATAGCTTCATTAGTGTCAAATGTGTGCAAAATATGCCAAAGCACAGCCTATGATTTTACACAGAGCTGTAACAAGCAATTTCTAATATTTTAATTCTGTGAGCTACATTGATACAGTAAAATCTCTCCTGACTGAGGAAGAAACCTTGGGTTTCTTTGTGTTTCCAGATGGGCACCTTCAATGCCAATAACTGCCTCAGTGCTGTTGAGCTCAGCAGAAGTGGCAGTGCTGCCTCTGAGCACTGAGCTGTGCAGTCCTGTTGAAACTGCATTTGTTTTCAAATGTCTGTGCTTAGCAGTTGCGGGGCAGTTTGCTTTGAGAAAATAAAACTTAGGAGCTGGCAAATAAAATGTCAGCATCTGAGGTGCTGTTTCTGATAGGACACCTCACTCCTGCTGTATCAGTTGTGAATTCCTACAAGCTGGGTTGTTATCTGGGGAGGCAATCTCTTCCTTTAGCTATAGATACTCACTGCTTAGTGGTGAGCTGACTTGGTTTCTCTGTAAGGTAATTGGCAATGTGGCTCATTTTAATTTTGACCAGAGTTCAAACATCTGTTTCTGACAACTAGAGTGAAAGTAAAAGCATAATCATATTCATAACCACAAACTGTGCATGATGAAAAAGTCACATCAAGTTTTCTCTGCAAGGCATTTAGCCCTGATGTGCTGCTTTAACTGCTAAGCTGCACTTACATATACAGCTAAGAGCAAGCCCTCTTGTCATGCATTTGTGCACAAACATCCCACATTGCCTCTTGTAACAACAGCCACATTATGCTTCCTCGCACAAAACCAGCTGTCAGTTTAGATTTCCTTAATCCTGCCAGATTCCAACTCAGCCAGCTAACAACCATTATCTATGGGAAACCCTTCTGCGAAATAAAGCAATGTCCTTACAGAAATGACATGTCATAAAAATTAGTTTGGTCACCAATCCAACAAAATATTTTGTTTAAGTTTGAGAACTACAGACTGGTGGTATCATGTTCCCTGGTGCTATAGATCTCAGAAATGATGAGCAGGACAGCAGAATAATAGCATGCAGGACCAGATCCCTGCTTCCCCTAATCATATAACACACTTAAACAGTACAATTGTGGTTTGCCAGTTGTTGCTATGTAGACAAGGTGCACATACAGCCAACGGTACAATACTCTCTGGCATAACCTTTACAAACTCTGACAGTGTAAACAAGGAACGTGAACCATGAGGATTTTGACCTGGCAGTGTTAGGATGGCTCATTTGAAAGCAACCTGCTATCACCAGTGAAAGAGTAAAAGGGGGCAATCATTCCAAAAAACAATGTGGTAATAGTTTTTATGGAGTCCTCTGGGAAAGGCTAAGGAGAAGAAAAATGACAAGTGCGTACTACAGAGATTACTCCTGCCTGTGGTAAACAGGAGGCAGAAGAAAACCAGGCCATGTTTCCTGACCCTGAGCACAGAACACCATGTGGATCAGATCGATGAATGACCATGAGCATCTTCAATGCAGTGGTTCTCAGTCTTCTCAGCCTACAGTGAATCCTGCAAATCCTTTATGCTTCCTCATATACCTGGATCACTGGACAGGAAGAGGGAGCAAGGTTGCATGTGAGCTCAGCCAATGAGGACCATACCTTGTGAGCAGAGAAGGGGAAGCTGACCCTAAGTCAAGTCAAAGGGTTCAAATCTGATGCCACTACCAAGTCTATGAATCCACGGCATGTAGACAAGGTTTGCAGCTTCTCAAGACATTGACTGGGGAAAGCTGAACATTTTCTCCAGGTTTTTCTGTTTTGTCATTGTTTTTGTCCATTTGTAACATGAATAGTTTGCAGAGTTGCTAACCACAGTCAGTTTAAAGGCAGCAGTCAGTTTCCAATTTATCAGTCGATTATCTTAAAAAGAAAAATCAAAGCTATGGGATTTTTTTAGTTATATTTTAGGTATTGTTAAAAAAGGAGGTTTTTTTTCTCTTGACAGCAATAAGGAAGAAATCTAATTTTTTATTTGCAATGAAACCTTAGACCTTTATCTTTTTACAAGATTTGGCAGCAGGAACAAAATCGTGATGTACAGTGGGACTAACGATAAAATACCAAGAGCTGGCAATCCATACAGAATCTCATAATCCTTTTACATCCTGATCATCAAAGTCAGCAAAGTTTTTAGTGTGTTTAAATGTGAATCTCTTCATGACATTTCAAGCCACTGACCAGATATGGTTCTTGGTTCACAAAATAGAGTACAGCCCACAGCTGTGCTATAACCACACAAACAAAAATATGTACTTCCTTTCTTGGGAGGAATATCATGCCCCTTTGAAGATAAAGGCTTTTTATGTAGAAAGGGAGAGGGATTAGTAGCTTTTCCAATACATGAAGTAACCACCATTTTATGAGCTTGCTTTAAAATTTTGCTTTTTCTAAATGAAAATTTTGCTTCTTTATTAATAGTTATTTCCAACCTAATTATTTTGGTTCTATTGAGTTCAAACAGCTATTTAGAGAGAAAAAAAAACCCCAGCCACTGTGGTCTGTTCCCTGTAAGCTGATGGAGACCTCTAGGCAATCAAAATAATCACAGCGCTGTCTCAGGGTCAGCCTGATCCCTGCAGAGGCTGCAGCTGAGCTCTTCACATGTTTGAAAGTTGTACACATTTCATGTAAAAGCTGACAGGCACAAGCATGAAAGAATCCAAAGCATGCCAGAAAGGTGTTTGAACAGGGCAGGAGTGCAAACCTGTTTCCAAATTCAGTATTAAATCACACATAGAAGCTGTATTTTTTGAAACAGAAAAAAAAAAACCAAACCCAAAAAAACTCACACCCACAAAAAAACTTCCCCTAAGCATTTTTTCTAGACTGAGAGCAAACAATAAAAGGATAGTCTCGTGATAAATGGTGAGAGAAAACCTGGGGGTACAAGTCTGTTTCTACTACAGACCTCCAGAGTGATTTTACGGTACTGTCTGTGCTTATATTTCTTCTGCTGCTGAAGTGAGACAGTAGCACACCCTTTCTGGATCCATTTATCTGTCCAGTCGATTTAGACTTAAGTGCTTAGTGGCAGATACTCTCTTCTCCTCAGTGGCAGAGCAGCATCCTGCACAATGAAACCCTAATCTCTGCTGAAGCCCAGCGATGCTGTGATAGCAACAGTAAGAACGAAGCAGAAAGTGCAGCATTTAAAGGCAGCAGGAGAACTTGGCAAGATCACCTCAGACAAAATCTTTCTGACTGAGCAATTACAGGGCGATGATGGATGAACAGTGTACATAGTGTGATTATTTTCAAAGCAGAGATGGCTTTAGAAATCCTACTGCCTATGGACATTGGCAGGACTCCTGCATCCACTGTAATGGATGAAAGACTTCAAATTCTATAACATGGCTCTTAAAATCTCAGTGTATGCATGCATTAGGGCAAAAAGACTGTGGGAGTTTCTGAAGTTTCAAAGTTGAACATTCAAACATTAAGAAACAGCAACAGAACTGTAATTCAGCTCCCTTCCTTTGTGTAATGGTAGTGTCTGAGCACTACTGTTTTGTGGGATAGTACCTCCCTCATTTAGTACAAATGAAGGCTAGTGGTTTGGTAGTGCTAATTACAGCTGCTGCCATGGGCAAGATTTTGGGAAGAGTGCATTTACTACCACTCCATGCTAGGGTCAAGCCTACCACTGTCCAGAAATAAAGGCTCTCCCTGTTAGGAAACTCCTGCAGGAAAGGGGCACAGATTGATTATTTTGGACAACGTTCCTATAAAAAGGCCAGGCATGAAGAGAGGAGCAGTACTGGATGTAAAGGAAGGTAAGGAGCTCTGGTGGCACCTGTCATGGCTGGATATGTCCAGTGTGCAAAGAAGCCTGTTAGGAGATAAGCCAAAAGGGCCTGGTCCCATCATCCCAGAAGAACCACCATCACTTCTCCTGAAAGCTTGCAATGGGCAGGACAAGAAGTGTAGGAGAAAAGAGATGGTGAGGGTGATTTAAATATTGCCCTGGAGGACTGAATTTTATGAAATTTGAACTGATCATGCCACAGCATTTTAATTGCTTAAAATGTGTGGAAACTCTCTGTATGTTCCTCTTTCTCTGGTATCTGTTTCCTGAGATGTTTGGGTCTAATTTACAGGAGGCTGCGGTAGACACTGCGCAGCTCAAGGTAGTGGAGCTGCCATTGTGCCTGCACACTATGACCCCAGCCCAACTCACTGTGCTTTGGTGCCCCAGTCAGGAGGAAGGGATCAGCCGCTTTCTCACAATGTGGCATGGGCGAATGACTCAACACTTGTGCATGAGGGTGAAGTTATGAGCACCACAGCAGTGAGCGAGTGAGAGAGCCTGTTGTCAGAGCAGCACTTGGACACTGTCCCAGGGACACCTCTGTACCACAGGGGTAACCCACTCATTCATTCCACTAGCAGGGCCTTCCTTCTGGACTGAATGGCACAGGGACTCAGATAGGGGGGAGTCAGTCACTTCAGTGCTCTCATAGCATGTATCTAGCACAGGGGTCAGTGCCTCTGCCTTCTGGGTGCTTTTCTTTGCCATTTGGTTACTAATAACCTTGTACATAAATAAAATATAAACTCATTTTCTGATATGAGATGTATCATTGCTTCAGGGATATTTTAGGGTCATTCAATATAAAGAAGTGCCAAGTCCCATGCAGAGTGCACTAGGTTGATGTTGAGAGAGTGCAGGTTCATTTCTGGCTCTTGCTCTCATTTGCATAGTCAGATTATTTCCACAGAACCATTCTGTACATCTGGTTTCCCATATGTAAACCATTGTAAAGTTCTTGAAATTACTTGATTTGTGGTTGCGGCGCCTGTTTTAATGACATACATTAAAATACCTGTCAATTCCTGCTGATGCACTTGACAGACTGGTTTTCCATAGAAACAAGCAGAAAGAGCTGAAAGTAGATCTATAGAGATGGAACACTGCAAAAGCACTTGAAGTTCAAGAGTGGCCTATTCTGTACAACAAACACTCTATTTTCTTGCAAAAATCAAGCAGATAGTGCTGTGCATAGTTTGAACAAAGGGTGCGTATAGCTAATCCAGCTCAGAACAAGCAGAGCTAAAAAAAATATAAAAAAGAGGTATTCACTTCCCCCCCACCCCCCAACAAAAACTCTTCCTTTGAAAGGTTTGTCTAAATACTAGAAAAAACAAGAATGTCATGAACAGTAATAAAGAAGCTTAATTTCATGGAATCAGAATACAGCAACATGGGTAAGAACAATGTCAGGCAAATAGCTGTTGATCTTTCTTGTGAGTTTAAGCACCTTCAAAGCCCTGAATGGGCTGGTCAGGAGCCAAAACAAATGACAAAATAGGATAAGTGAGTAGGGCAAAACTAGCCAGGGGTGTGGAATGGATCTGCCTTGCTTCTGCTGACAGAATGGAAAGATCTATTTTGTGAACCAGTCTAATGACTGTTGGTTTATTTTTCCCTCTTCAGTTAAGGCAGAGGTGTGTTCTTCCTTTCCCTTGACATCAGTGTGGCAATCTGATATACACCCCAGCTGTACCCTGCTCTCCCACTGATGGAACTTGTGCTCACTAGGGTCAGTGTCATCTGCAAACGCACAGCCTGTTACTTGAGGGAGCATAGGGAATATAGCAATATCCAAATTCTGCAAGAAAAAATCTGAATAGTGGTCTAAGCAAACATTTCCTGTACACACTTCTGATATTGCTTTCCTTTGTGTTTGCATTTCTCTAGAAGTATTGCATGTGGCCACAGAGGCAATTTATCCCTACTTCATTTACAGTACTTAGCTATTATTGTGCAACACAAACTGTCTGGGAAGTTACAAGAGCAAGACAGCTTGAAAGTTTTGCACTTGAGAGCAACCAGACCTAGTTCTCTTTTATGCTTTAAAGTGTAAGTCTTAACAGGAAATTTCACATACATTAATTCACTTCTTAAAGATTTCACCTCAATTGATTTTATTTTTCAACTCTACAACTTGAAAAAGGAGGATTTCTAACAGAATTGAATGACATAAAAGGAGAATAGCAACTGCAGAAAAGTCTTTTGCTGATTTTGTCTTAGAAAGACAAGATAGAAAGACAACATAAAAGCACTTTATACTGAAGACAGCTGACTATGAATGGAAGAGGTGGTGGCTTCTGAAAAGGGAAATTCGTGTCTCCTCACTGTGATCTTCTCCCCATAAAGCTGCAGTTTCTTAGGGTCTTTTCTGTATACATATTTGCATCAGTATTTCTCAGATTTCTTGGTTTGGATTTCACCCACGTGAGTGATGATCAGTCTGAGCTAGTTTTAGAAGTCTGCAGGTTTGTCTTTGAAAGCAATTCAGGTAAAAAAAAGGCTGTTCTCTTGAACTGTTTCAGTAACAGGAGTTTGTGCCCTGGTTGCTTTACTTGACTCCAGAAACTGGCCACCAGAACACTGCTATTTTTCCCATTGATCAGCTTCTGACACTAAGCAGTCTCCTGATGAATCCCAGGGAATCCCAAAACACCTGACAGAAAGATGGCCTCTTTGGGGCATCCAGGCTTTCTAAAAGAGTACTCAAATTGGTCTTTTGTATTACATATCCTATAGGCTGTACAGGTGGATATATTTTTTAATCCAACTTCTTTGTGGGTGATACAGGAGTTATGCTCTCTTTCAGGAAGAACATGCCATGATACAGGTGTTCACTAAGACATTGTGAACAGTGGGCTGGATATTAGATACACTGAGGTCTATGCTTGGTTGCACTGTGGCTCAATAACCTGTTGGAAAATTTGTAACCTTTCATTTTTGCCTCCTTTTCTCATCTTATCTTCTATTTGTCTTTAGATTATTTTAGTCTTGTCCTGTCCATGTACCACAGATACCGCAAACGTCCAGGCTTGTTCAGGGTTTTGGGTAGTAACAAACCACAACATTAACTTACTACTGTGGCTACTTTGAGAGCCTCCATTCTGTTTAAACAGGAACTGACAAACATTTAAATTCAACAGGAGATTCCACTTCTGACCAAGTTTCCTGTGATTTCTCCCTTATGCTGCACTCCCATATGCCAGGAGCCTCCACAGAGAAAGTACCTTCCTCCCTCCCTGATGACTGCTTCTTTTTTGGGAGTTTCATAGGCAGCAATGGTACGTGAGGTGTTATGACTCATTCCATGGAGCTGGTGGGTCTAAGCTGAGTCAATATGTTCACACAGAGAGGGTCAGCCTCAGATATTTTTAGTTCTCCTAATTCTGCTTTTGTTGCAGGTGCACGGTGACTCCATAGGGTATGAGGCATTTGGAGGCTGAAAGATGTCCTACACTGAGGCATGATCCCAGCTGCTACTGGTGCACAGACTCTGCTCACTGTTTGGTCACCACTGCAGAAGCACCAAGCACTGTTCCTCTGGCACAGGCTTTCAGTTCATTTACTTTGCTCCAAATTCCCTTCCCGTGGTAATCAGCAGAAAGGTCATATTTTTAATTCACTAATCCAGGGATTTACCCACAGCATGAGCACAGTTAACTAGCAGAAGCTGGCAAGCAGTGATTTGTGGGGAGAGGTTCAGAGGAGCATGGCTCCTGGCTGGTGCTGCCTGCAGCGAGGGGGATGAGGCAGCAGCAGGGCTGAGCTGTTGTGGCCCCTTCTCTCTACTGTAGGGCTGTACAGCTGCACATCCAGTCCTGCAAGCTGGGCCTGTGCTCCTATCACAGGTTTACATTCTTAGCTATTTCCTCAGCTTTTACCCTTCCAGGCAGACTGGGAGCAACATCGGCCAGGGCTGAGAACAGCTTAGAGACCTCCCTCAAATTACCTTGTTGGGGTTCAATGCCACTTCCCCAACCATTCGCTGGCCACTCCCACTGTTCAGCCACAGAACTTTATTGCTGGTTCATGAAAGCAGGCTCCAGAAATTCACAAAAGCAACTTAAAAGCCATAAGATTATATACCAAGTTGTACAACATGTGATTTTTAACTAGATTTTGGGGTCGAAATTTTGCCTTGAAATTACAAGGACTAAATATTTACTTTATCTTAAATATATGCTATAGTTCCCACATAATCATACACACAGGCCAGGCACCAGAGAGCAGATGCGGGAAACAAGCAGAAAAGGAGGGCAGTGTAATTAATGCCAGCCAACAGGGTCCCTTTACTCTAACAGTTTCCATGTTGATGAGACTGTAGTCCTACAAAGGTAACATAGTGAGAGAAGCAGATCATACTTGCAGATAGGGTGGATTGACTAGCTATGTGGGTCTATCTGGGCAATATGTGCTTTAATCACAGGGTCACAGAATTGTTTAAGTTGGACGAGACCTTTTAGATCATCGAGGTCAATCTTTAACCCAGCCCTACCAAGTCCACCACTAAATCACATCCCTTAGCCCCACATCTAGATGTCTTTTAATACGTTCGGGGATGGTGACTCATCCACTTCCCCAGGCAGTCCATTCCATTGCTTGACAATTTGACAAAAGGCAAAATTGCTGTGGGAAAGCTGAAGAACACAGAAGGAAAGGCACACCATTGGAACAGATTCAAGGAAATAGTGGATAATCACTAAGCATCAGCTCCCAGGATGATGTTTTTCCTAACTCTATGAAACTATTACTCCAGGAACTTTAAAATAAACACTGACTACTATAACATTCATACTAAAGTCATGAGAGTTGGCTACATTATCTGCCCTGATCCCCTCTGGTGTAATTCTGGTGTCAGGATCTCTGTTCTGTGAGGGAATGTGCTGTGTGGGATTTCTGCAGAAGGGCTGGTTTGTTCAGTCAGTTTTCCAGTGACTTATGGCTTCTTCCTTGGGGCTGTTTGGCATGGAGGGGCAGTGCATGGGGATGAATCTCTCTGAAGTAGTCTGATCACCTAATGTCTTTGACCTTCCTGCTAATGGGAATGCACTCTAACATGTGACATACTTGTTACCTCGCATGACTGTAATGATGGACAACACCATGGGACTCACAGTTCCATCACAAGCTTCGCTGAGCCCTCTTTTCAAGGGCTGAAGGCAATGGTGAAGAGAGTCAGTGCATATACCCAGACGATGCATGATTTCGCTGAAACCATGAAGCAAGGCAAATGGGTGTGATTAGCAAGCAGCGCTGCTATAGCAATCCAGAGATTTCAGGAAGGTCCCAGTCAGAGCAGACTTTGTAAGGTTTATGCAGTCTGGGTGAGGGAGATGGTTAAAACACATCTTGGAGCAGGCAGTTTGAAGAAATTAACAAAATCTACAGCTCAACACTATGTGACTTGCAGTCTGCTTTCCCCTTAGGCTTTGGCCGTCTCTCTCATTCAAAAATGCTTATGCATTAACACTTTGTATTATGCCTTGGTCAGACTGAAGGACTGTGTGTCTTGCTCCTGTCCCTGAGGTGTGAGGCTACAGGTTTTATGTACTTTCCTTACCATTCCTCGCAGATGGATGTATGCCATCTTCATTTAATGAGAATTTGGGATATTTTTGAGTCTCTTCTGAGCTCTGGCAGAGGAAACTTGCTAACAGTGTTTGTCTCTTTGAGTCAAAAACATCAGCAATATTACAGAAGTCATAAAATCTTGGTCATGTTGCTCCATTTTTTTCCTATTACACTCAGAGCTTATATAGGATGCAGCTCTTCTCTGAAGAGTCCATGGATGTTTCTACGGTGAGAAAACTGTGCAGGCATGTACAGAGCAGACAAGCTGTAGTGGAGCTTTAGTGGTGCCAGTGAGGGGCAAGTATCTGATGTTCATCTTGATGGCAAAGAGCACAGTGAGCCGAAGTACTCATTTCTGGGAGAGGCGACACAAGGCAACTACATGAAGAAAGTGGAATAGAAGGTGTCACGAGGAACACAAATGAGAAAAAGCAAAATGGAAGCAGAAGACAATTATGGAGATAGAGCCATACAAATGTAGAAAACATAGAAACAATATTAAGGGACACAGAAAAAAGTAAAAGGGCTCAGATGTAGTACTCATATCCCCATTTTCATGTTGGCTGTTTTCAAATACCTGTTTTCCAAGGTCTTTATCTGCTACAGGGGAGGTCTAGGCAGTTATCGCAGATCAGATATCTAACCTCCAAATGGCTCATTTCATCTCAGGGGAGGGCAATGGCAGTTAGGAGCAAATATCAGAGCTGCTCAACCAGTTGCTCAGCCTCTACACATGAAAGAGCTTTCCTTTACAGGACTTGATAACTGGAAATCACTCCCAGTCAGGCTGCAATACTCTGAAATGTAATTGTTACTGACCTCTGAAAAATGCTCAGTTTTCAGGTACGGCAATACAGTTGCCTGATAGCTCAGCCTCTCTCAGGCAGGGAATATAAACATGTTAGGCAAAGCATTGTTCCTGCCTTTCTTCACTGAGAAACAGTGAATATTTTACCTGGAATATTTTTGTCTTTATGCATTATTAATTTATAGTTATTGTGTATATGTGTAAAAATATATATATATATATATTTATTTATTTATATGGTATATAGTACATAATATATAATACATACATATCTAATGTAAGTATAAATTGTATATATGGATTTCAGGGGTTATTACTCTCTACAATTACCTGAAAGGAGGTTGTAGCCAGGTGTGGATCAGCCTCTTCCATGCAGCTAGGGACAGGGCAAAAGGAAATGGCCTCAAGCTGCACAAGGAGAGGTTCAGGTTGGATATCCAAAAGATTTTTTTTTTTTCACTAAAAGGGTCATTAATCCTTGGAATGATCTTTCCAGGGAAGTGGTGGAGTCACCATCCCTGGAGGTGTTCAAGAAAAGACTGTACATGGCCCTCAGTACCACGGTGTAGTTGACAAGGTGGTGTTGGGTCAAAGGTTGGATTTGATGATCTTGGAGGTCTTTTCCAGCCTTAATGACTCTGTGATTCTATGAATTGTTTGTATTATACCTGAAAAAGCTTGAGCTTTTAAGTCTATGGTGAATTCTGCTTGCCCTTCAGTTAGTAGGGCATTGATGAAAATGGAAAATAAAAATATATGAAAGGTACCAACATGTTAAAGAGATGATCTTTTCAGTTTCTAGGGACCTAAGAGACAACAGATCCTATGCAACTGCAAAAGCATCTCTGAGGGCTTGTTTACATGCAGTAATTTACATAAGCAATGTTTAGCAAAGAATATAAAATGAAGATAAGCATAGGGGGAAGTTTGTGGGAAGTCTGATGATGGTTTGTAGTTTGCCACAAATAAAGAACGTGGCAGGACTTGATGCACATGGGAAAGACCTACCAGTATAGATAAGATACCACCTCCGTACTGTCACTTCTGGGCAAAGTAAGAGTCTCTGAAGTTGCTCTCTTGTCACACTTGCCATATTGCTCTGTCTCAAGGACAGAACAAGAGAGAGGAACATCTTGATCCTGAAATGTATCACAACATCGTGAAGTGTGGAGTATGCAGGCAGGGAGAGATCATTTGATACAATTTGCTACAAGAAATAATACAGAAACAGAAATCACATTTCCATTCATAAGGAGAATTAATCACATACACAGTCTGCTGACAAGTCAAAGCTAAATAGCAATCAGTAGAAGTCCAAGTCAAACAAGCCTAAAGAAACACAGATGTCAGTACTGCTGGAAACTGACCCATTTCTCAAACATGAAGAAGATCCCCAGGGAGAGCAGACCATAGGGCAGCCACACTGGCAGCTGACTTTCAGAGGCGCAGTAAGTGTCCTCCTGGCTCTTACAACGGCTTTGCCTTCCTCAAGGAGCTTTCTCATTCAGTATTGGAGGGACACTGAGTGAGTCAAAGACACTCTTTGCCAAGTGCTAAAGCCTTATGGGCAAAATTTATTCTTGGCAGGGTTCAGAAGAAAATCCACAGAATAAATCAGAAGTGCACAGAATAAAGGAATGTCCACTCCTGGTGGGAGTTTGGAATGTTATCTATGACAGAAGAGGAAGACACTGCAGAAATTTCTTTAGTTTGAATTTGTGCCCTAAATTGTGATCTGGTTGGAAAATTTTTGCAGACATGGCTGCAGCTGAGGAAAGGAAGGCAACATTTCCTGCAGTGCCCAGTGCAGCCCAATCCTTCTGTAGCATGGAGAGGCAGGGAGGACAGGTACATCCCACTGCTGCTGTTGCCAGGTCAGATTCACAGGATGGATTATGTGTTCCACATCCCTGCATTGTGGTCAGGTGAAAGTGTTCACACATGTGGGAGTGTCTTCAGCACCCACACTTAGAGGCGTTTCCTCTGAGGTCTGCACCAGAGCTCTGCCGGGCTCTGACTGCACTTTTTCTCTGCTTTACACAGCTGATTGTTGCCTGGTGGCATTTGCTATTAGTCATAAAGAAAATATTTCTTGGAATTAAAAAAATCATATTATTTTGAGCATTGTCACATAGAAACTATTTCTCTGGACAGACATAACTTGGATAATCTGGAATGCAGTGTTCTGTTTTTTACAGTAGGGCTATATACGTCTATATCAGTCTGGAGGAGAAAAGACAACGCAGAAAGAACCGTGCCTCACCAACACCGCCTATGGAGACTTTCTGCTGTGCCTTTTGCAACCGGACTTGCCTGTCTCGCATCGGCCTCTTTAGCCATCAGTGCGCTTGCAGCAAGCGTGGGTAGAGCCCTTCCCAAATCTTCGTTCGCGAAGCCTGGCCATAATGATGATGATGATATACGTATTCAGAGGTTGTCCCATTATTATTCTAAAAGAGCAAAGAGGTTGACTACATTAGTAACTGTCCTTTCAAGCCAGAGTAAAGTCAGGACTCTCGCAGTCAGCTTATTTTAGATTGTAAGTGCTCCACTATAAACCTTCCAAGCCTAAATTGAGGCTGAGAAATCACATTAAAAATAATGAAATATTAATGCACATTATATATTTTCTTCAGAGAAAGAAGATCTTATAAGATGATGCTAATAGTTGAGTTATACTGGGTTTTGGCTTAACACATGCCCTTTAATGGGCAGATGCAACAACCATAATGATTTCTTCTGTTCTTTTATTTTGCAGAATAAAATAATAGCAAAGCACAGCACAGATGTTCCAACGTCATCTGATGCATTTAATCCCAGGCAAAAATCCAGGAGGCCATTTAGGAAACAACAAGCAAGCTTTGTACACATAATAGATCTTTGAAGAAGTGCAAATGTCTAGTTGAGTGGTGTACTTTAAATTTTGTAATAATAGATTAATTGATTTAAAAGGAAAAATCTTTAATTTGGAGAAAGTTGAGTACTATATTTAAATTAACATTAGAAACCAGGCCTAGCTCTGGATACTAAATTATCCCACCTGTTGATTGAAACACCTCTACAATCAAGAAAGAGTGAAAAGGAGATCCAGAATCTATCCAAATAAGGATTTCTTTCTTTGTTTGTTGAGCCATGAGTTTTGTAGCATGGAGATGAATCAGATTTCAGCAAGATTCCTAGCAAGACAGTTCCAACTATTAAGAGTCAATACTTTCAAAATTAGTTAATAGAAAGGTGAAGGCATATGTCCTGTTGGGATTCTAGCAAACCGCCTGAACATGCCATCGCATCTCAGAAAATTAATGGTCTCTCACAGCTCATATCCAAGAGATGGCTCTGGGGCAGATGGTGGCATGGGGTTGTCCAATGCTGAAGAGGACTTTTGAGGATGCAGGAATGCCAGGCAGCACTGTGGTCAGCAGAGACAGGACTGCAAAGTTCCTGTGTAAAGCAAACAGAAAACTCATCTTGTTCCCCTTGCCTCTCTGCAACTGCTTCCTATTTTTAAACTGGGTTTTATTGCTGACTATAAAAGAATGTAGTAATAACCTGAAATGACAAAATTCCTCATTTGATGGGTATGTGCAAGCTTTGAAAATCCGCTTAGGTCCCTAATTCCTTCTGGCATGGATGGAGTGAGGTGCCTGAGTGCCTCTTATCAGAACCCAAAGTTTTCTTTTGCTATTTTTATAGTCTCTCTTCTCAGGCTATCCCAGGAAATCTCCTTGTGTATCCCAAGAGAGGTGCTTGGACAGGACGGAAAGGGCTTTTTGCTCATTCAGGAAGGGCTGACCTGATGGGCACAGCAGGTGCCTCATCAACTATATTTCAGAGCCTCTGTCTGCTGCCGCCAGGAGGGGTCTGCCTGGGTCGGATCATGCACCTGGACATGTCTGTGTCTCCTGTGTGTCCACCAGTGAGCATGTCTTGCCTGTTATGTGTGATGAAGGATTTGCAGCAATGCTTGCTGCTTGTTGACCATGAGGCTGTTGCCTGTGCATTCATGGCATGGGTTTTAAAAGAAATATCCTTTCATCATATTTAATGATATATTTTTATTTTGGTGATTGCCACTGTGAGGCCTAGACAGTTATCTGCTCTTTGAGTACACTTTGTTTTGGTCATCTCCTAGGCCCTTTGATATAACAGCCTGTCATATGAAATATGACATGAAATAAGCACAATAATGCAGCTGTAGCTGTAAATCAGAGAAACTAGTGAGAGACCACTTCTCTCTTACACTTGAAATCCATCGTGCATTGAGGAAGGCTTTCCTTGGAAGACCATACGCAATTGCTCCTTCCCACGGCGGAAAGTGACAGAGTGCTGTTCAGTCAGTCATTCCCATACACAGAAACTTCGCACAGCCCTGTTTGTCCCCTCTCCCAGGAGGGAAGGCTGGTGCTCTCCCTACTGGTTGCTCTTGTTTGCTTAGCCTGGCCTCTGGGCGGTATTCCCTCTGCTAATTCCAGCTGAAGTCACCTCCTGAGCTGACAAAGCTGGCCAGTGGACTGCCCTGCCCAGACTGCTGTCATTGCTCATTCCTCTTGCCAGAAAATACTTTTTTTTTTTTTTTTTCAATTTTCAGATTTGGCCAACCAATAAGTAAAAACTTTGTCTCACAAGCAGAGGTGAGGTCATGCAGATACTGAGCAGATCTGGGAGTTTGAATGAGCCAGTTATGTCAGCCAGTTAATAACTTCACTGTTGTCATTTATTTGTCATTCATCCAGAAGAATCCAGAAGTGCTTTGCATTCTTTACAACCAGATTACAAGCCCTTCTTGCTAACGGGGTTGCTTTATGCCCCACTGAGAGCCCGTCACCCCCTGGGAGCAATGCAGAGCTCCTCAGTGGTGCTCTGCAAAGACTAAGGTGGGTAACTGCAGTAACCAGGGACTTTGGTGCTCTGCCCAGGTGACAATTTGGATACTGTACTGCAGCCCTGGGCTAAAGCTTTCTCTCAGTACACATACTGTGGAAATGAACCATGGTGTCAGGGCCACCATGCCTATGGGACAGAGCCTTCTGATGCTGCCAGGGGACCCTGACCTGCACTGCCTGGGCTTCGCAGTAACCTGGGCATGTGCTTGGGGACTTGGCTGTTTCTCAGTGATGTTATGGAAAATATTACATATACATTCAGTACCCAGAACCCCTAATTCTCATGTAAAATAGGGAAAATATCATTGGCTGGGATATCTCAGAAATAGTTTGTATGGAGGAATTTGGTTTTGCATTGTGGTTTGAGAAAGGCTCAGAACCAAATAGTACATGCCCTGCCATGGCACATGTTACTTCACTGCACTGAGAGAGAGAAGCTGCATGTACATTAACCTCCCAACCCAAATCCCATCACATAGTTGTTCAATAAATTTTGCGTTTCCCCCCCTTTCTGGCACCTCTGATCCTGGTATGGGTTGCAATATTTTCAGATACGCTGGCAGACCAAATCCATGCTTCTTTTCAACATTTGACTAAGTAGAGTATTTTCTATGACAGACACTGGGGTTTTGTTGTTTGTTTTTTCCCCCTCTTATGTGAATGGCTTATGAATTGAAACAAAGCAGTGAACACTTGCCTGAAGTTTTCACATTGTTTGTTGTTTCCCTGTGAGCTGGAAAATTCCTCAGTACAGCTCTGTGGGGTGTTTATGTGTGGGTCTCAGAGCAGTTTGTTCTGAGAGTAGAGGGATTGTGTCTCCTGGAGCTCCCTGATGTCTTGAGGGAAAAGAGATGTTAAAGGGAGGAATAAGGACATGCCAATTTCCCCTGCACTATCTGAGGTCATGCTGACCACTTCAGGCCAGCTTCCCACCCAGCACAGAGCCCTTCCCTGACACAGTCACTGTCCCATCTTAGATTTACTCCTGGTCTCACACATGTTCCAGCTCACTACTACCTTTTTTTTTCCCCCAGTCCTTTCCCTGGGAAGCCCTATTTGTTAGTTTGTTTGGGGTTTTTTGTGTTTTGTTTTGGTTTTTNTAAGAATTGCGAATATTGACATTTTTTGGCTGACACAAAATTACGTGTCTTGGAAAATGAATCTTGTACTCCCTTCTGATTCTACACCTTGGACTCTCCTGCCATACTGTATTTCTTGTGCTGCCTTACACTCTCCTCTGAAAAAAAATGAGTTGGTGTGATGGGATCACACTTGCAAGGGAGATGGGATATGATCTATAATATAACAGACATTTTCCTTGGAAGAAGCACATTCAGTCAAAGCTCTTTTCCATGAAAATATATCTTCAAAAGGACATTTAGGGATTTATAACTAGTATAATTAATCCCATGGGTCCTGTTTCCATTTCTGAAAGCAGATGGGAAAGAACAAGTGTTACTTTGAGATTCTTCAGCGGGTTAGCAAATACTGGGGTAAAATAACTAACACTCAGGGAAGTGCAGGACTAGGAAGAATCTTGGTTAAGTGGAAAACATGTTGATTCTTTCTATTGTTACAGTTTCCACTGTTTCATGTCCATTTCCTGCTCCTTTGCTGCCAGTGTCTAACACAAGTCAGAGCACTGATGCCCATGTTTAAGAAGAATCCATGTCATTCCTGTCCTCTGGGTTCCACCACCAATCTGTCTCAGACAGTGAACATGCCATTCAACCCCTCCATTAATTTTGCTGAAAGGAGCACTAGAGCTATTGCTGGGGGTCATGGTATCTGTTATTCCCCTCTTGCTCAATATACAAATTTTGGTTAAATCTGAATGGGGAATGCCCAGCACACATTTCAGCCACACCCCACTGCAGAGTTTTGGTTTGTCACTGCAGAGCAACTGCTGAAATCACAGCTACTTCTCAAACCTTCTGCTAAAAGCAACCTTAGGTAGCCACCTATGACAACACTGCTTCCAGCTCTCAGAGATACATTATCTACATGCAGTACATCCCGTGGCTATTCCTCCTTACCAAAGGGTTACAAACAAGCATGCTATAATCAGGGTACCCTGAAAGTTGACACTGGGACTCATATTGCTCAATGTCTTTATCAATGACCTTGGAAATGACACTGAGCATACCCTCTGCAAAATGGAAATGGCACTACACCTGGACCATGGCTGAGAGCCTGAAAGACAGAACTTCACCCCAGAGACACCTGGATAAATGTTTCACTGGGTAAACTGCAGCTTTGTGAAGTTCAGCCAGGAGAAATACAATGTTCAGGAACTGGGGTGGAATAACCTGGTGCATCAGCACAGGCTGGGCAGTGACAGGCAGAACAACATCCAGATGAGAAGGACTGAGAAATTATGGGGCATGCCAGAGTCAATGGTAACCAGCTCTGCTCCTGTCATGGATAAGGCAAGTTGGGCCTTCTGTTCAAGGGGATGTAGAAAAACTGGAGAAAATTCAGTGGAGGGCTCCAAAAGGTTGGAACCTAAAGCACAGAACTTGTAAAGAGGGGCTGAGGTAGCTGGGCTTGCTTAATCTGATGAAGAGAAGGTGAAGAACTGATCTTATAGCAAGCTACAAGTTCTCAAAAGAGAGTAAATAAAACTATGAATCCAAATTATTTCTATCTGTTATAAATTATAAGACAAGGGGCAAGGGCAACAACCTGTAGCACAGATTGTCTAGGATGGGCATTGAGAAAAGTACTTTCACCAGGAGGTTGGTGAAACCCTGGAGTGGGTTACCCAGGAAAGTTTTCAGTCATCACCCTTGAAGGTTTTCATAGCCTGGCTAGGTAAAGCCACAGTATACTTGATCTCATGATGGTGATAGGACTCTTTGAGATGGAGATCTGACTAGAGACCCTCCAGAGGTCCAACTGACATTTCTGTGGTTCTTTGATTCCTTCACAAACTTAAGTTTGGAGACAAAAGTCCATTCTCCCATGCACACAGGTAGGAGAAATCTCTGACTTTCCCTGCTTCCATCTGTAGCAGTGTCCTCCTTCTGCACTGGACGAGCAATGCCTGATATTCATTTGATGACCTGTCACATAAGGTCTATGATTACCTTTGGATCAAAGATTAGTTTGGTGACTGTCATCAGTTGCTCACAGAATTTGCTGCCTACAAAATTTTCTTTTGTTTAGATCTCTTATGCATCCTTGCCTAGTGGAAACCAGCAGCTTATTTCTCCTAATTCTTGTTTCAGGCCTGGCTTTTCAAACTGACTATGAAGTTCATTTGATAAGTCTAGATAATAGCTGCTGGCTGCAGGTATAGCAATCTCCAAGTTGTCTGAAACAGATGGGATAAGTTTGTACATAAATGGGTTTTGATGCAGGAAAGTGATGAAGAACTCTTGTTCCACATGCTCCGTAATTAATATTAAGTCAGCACATGATGAATGTACAAAAGGGCAACACCAGTCTAAAATACTCCCAAAAATGAAACCTGCATGTCCATTGATTTTTCCTTCTTAGTATTTCCAAGAAGCTTTCAACTACTGGAAGCCTTCCATTTTGAGAAAATCTGCTTGTGATAGTGCCCTTTTCATTGGCCTTTAATATGTGAAAAGGGCATTCTGAATTTCTTTATTTTATTTAAATAGATAAAACTTCAAACAGCTCCTCCAGATGACCTGCAGTCTCTGCAGCCTTGGCAAATTTGCTCATGTAATTTGCTCAGAGTGGTATTACCTGCACTGCTGATAAAGGTCCCACTTCACAACTGTTGTTAGTTAGTCTGTCTTTAAATCCCTGCCAAGGCCTGCTACTGAAAGACCATCTTTCTGTGATCTCTCCCTTGGCATATCCAAGAATAATGAATAAGAAATTCTTTTACTTCAGCAGCTAAAACACATGAACTGCATTTTCTTAATAAATTAAATCGAAGTCCAGCATCTTGGTAGTAAAATCTGTGTTCTTCAGCATGCTATCTACAGGCCATTTTTCATTTTATAATCAGGAAATTAAAACCTAGTACCTGATTTAGTTTTGAGAAACGGCAGGGTAATTTGCCACAAAGCCATGAGTCCTGCATTTGCTGCTGAGCTTTACTTACCATGTGAAAAGAAAATTAACCTAGATTAATTATGAAAAATATTTTTGCATATGAATGCTCTGAACATGATACACTTTCCTTCCAAGGTTTAATGTATTTTCATTGTTTGGAGTTTGGAAAAAGAGACTGTGAATATCGATTCAATTATGAGATGTAAAAAAGCCATAATAACCATTCTGATTTGAGGGACCTAATTCTGCTTCCATTTAGCCCCATTAGCAAAGAGATCACACTCAATCAAGACACAAAAGCCAAAACCAGGTAAGAGATTGAAATATCCAGTTCAGTGTGCTACAGGATGAACCTGTTTGTGTCTTAGTTCCTTATTTGTAATAAATGTCTAGTGACTTACTGATAGATAAAACAAATCAAATCAAGAGAAACTATTGCTCTCATTTCATTAGATTATGGTGTTTGTGAATAGCAACTGATGGGTTTTCTCTTTCTTTAACTTTGAATATCTGGTGTCAGATGTAACGTAGGTCCCAAATTAAGGGATTTTTTTTCTTGTAAACCAGTAATTTTCCAAGATTTTGCATGAATTTCCTTTCTCTGTTTTGTGCAATGTTTGTGCCTGCCCTCCCCAGGCTGAGCAATGGCTCAGCCTCATGCTCCTACCATGCAGGTGTCTACTGGCTGGTCTCTTACTAAGTTAGTGTCAACTAGGTGGTCCTTGGCTAGTCCCAGCTGTGATTATAATCAGGAAATAGTAGCTAGTTTTCTTCAATCTATCAGCTGTTAGAATGAGGTAAAGAAGCAGAAACTAATTTTTTTTTAAAAAATAAAACTGTAGAAGAATGAGTGATAGAAATGAGGGAAGCAACTCTTTCCCATACATGCTTTCAAACAGAAGATGCCTTACCTGTGACCAAAGTGCGACTCAAAGAGCAAGAATGAGACTGCACATCACTGTGCAAACCAAAGCTGCTGAGAAGACTCCTCAGTCAGCTTTTTACTTTGGTTACACTGTTGTGCAAGAAGATCATTACAATCAGCTGCTTCTATTCACTTCCTTTTAAAAAATCGTGTTATAAGAAATACACAGAAAAAAATGAGCTGAAAAGGGAACAATCTTAACCCTGACAAATTACTCCTGACTAAAGCAAGCAAGGGAAAACAAGCCTTTCATCACTTCACTAAGCTTGTTAACAACCAAAGGTGGAATTTGGATCTTAGTCGTTTATTCATTTCCAAAAGTTTGTAGAGGTAGGTGGTTTCTTTAACTGAATTGGACTTTGTTGCCTCTCAAGCATAGGGTGGTGTTTGTTTATCAGAGTCTTGTCAGACTGAAGTTTGCCTTTCAAATGAGTCAGCAATGATGGTAATAAAATACTTTTCACTTCTAAATGCCCTTTCATCTGAGATGCCAAAGAACTTTGCATAAATTAAATACTGTACCAAGATGTAGGTATGGATTATTATCCCAGAGGCAGCAGAATTAGAACATAGGAACAGAGTGAGAAAGTGGTTTGCTCATGCTGATGACACACACACAAAAAAAAAAGGAATCAGCATAAGTTGCTGCATAAACTAAACACGGTTCACCTGCAAATCTGCTGTCATCGGTGTGTCAGCACTGAGATGACGCTTAGCTTTTTTTCTGTCTCAACCATTGCACCGGTGGTGGTTTTAAAGTTATTTTTGTGATGTTGAGTATTCAAGGGCAAACACAACTTTCATAGGAAATGCCTCCTTTCCAAACAGGAAAGGGTGAGGGAGAAAACAAAAATGTTGATGGCTAACCAAAATCATCTGAATTTCTATCTTGAAGAGTCAAGTGCATCTTATTCTAATAAACAGGGACACCCATGCTCCTGCTCATGAGAACTGCTGGGTGCCCAAGTGCTTAAAGTCCACTACACCTGGGATTTCAGATGACTGGAATATTGAAAATGTTGTCACAGCTCCAACCAGTATTGCAGTCGCTGCATAAACTGACTTTCAGGGCAAATCAAGGTAAATTGAACTACCCTTAAGGGACTTAATCTAGTAAGACTGGGTAGACTGAGCAGAAGCCTTTCTCCAAACACCCTCTCTATTGCGTGCTGCTTTGATGGTGGAGCCCAGGGTGCAACCAAGCTCAGCAAGAATAATTGGGCAGTACAGGTCATGCTGCACCATGCTGTGAGCTGGGCTGAGGAAGAGGCATCACCATGCTAGAGACCCCTAACTCCCATGCTGTCTGTCCACATTACTGCTTACACTGGGCTGCAGGCAGGATGAAAGCCTGCAGGGATGTGTTTGGCTCTGCCTCACATCCACTCAGATTGTAGGAAGAGGCAGGTTGGATCCCAGAGACACAGAAGGCACTGTGGTCTGCTCTCCCCAGAGTCTGCTGGAGTTTACACCATGGTGAACTCTTATAATGTGTCTGAAGAGATGAATCAGATGAGCAAGCCCAGTCTCGAGAAAAACCTCAAACCATGCCTAATATGCTAAGTGAGAAACTTGTTTTGTGTCACTTTATCTAGAAATAACCGAGAACACAGCTCGGAAAGTGCAGCTGATGTCAATGTCCTTGTTCCAGGTAAGCTTTGCATTTATCACTCTGCATTTCAGTTGCTTGGAGTCCAGAAACTGCAGGAATAGCAACCAGCAGACATGAACCAGTTATGGAAGAACATCCAGTGCACTGATGGCTGCGAGGTTTTCAGAGCCCCAGGGCTTTCCTTCAGCCTATCCAGACCTGCAGATTACTTTCTGGTCCTCACCATGGTGAGGTGTTTTCTTAATTTTTTGGGGTGGGTGGTTTTTTTTTTGTTGTTGTTGTTTTTTTTGTGGGTGTGTTTTTTGTTTTGGTTTGGGTTGGATTTTTTTTGTTATTTAACAGTAAAGGCTAGGAAAAGTGGAGAAGACCTTAACTACTCAGTTGTTTGCTACTACTGTTCAGCAGATATGAAGAAATCCATTTGGGTTTCTTACTGACTGAAAAACACTCTGTTTTCCAGTGTCATCAGGCTACTTTAAGATTTTTTATTCAGCAGTTATCTCGGTGGAACAGCAGTTTCCCTCCTCCCATCTGTGCTCTGTGCTGAAACAAAGAGGAAACTGGTGTCTGTTTGTTTTACGCAGCTTGAGCCCCAGCCTGCAATTTTTATGATTTGCGTGGCAGTGAAAGGCAAAGAAAGGGGAAAAAAGCAAGAACACAGGGAAGGCAAGGAGAAAGAAGCTTCATTTTTCCCAAGCTGCCCTAGGACTGACCGCAACTCAGCTAGGGCTGATTTGTGGCCATCGAGTAAGCGAACACAAAAGCATCAGGGAAAAAGCACAAAAGGCTCTCCTTAGAGATTGACAGCTTGTTAAGGACCATTATTAATACAAGTTCAACTTAAATGACAGGGTCACCTATATGATGCTGTTTGGGCTTCCTGCCCTGGTCGAACAGCATTTTGCTTTATTTTTATTCAGAGGGTTTATCTGATGGACGCATAACCCTGAATTAACCAACCTTTATCCTCAATTATCTGATTTTATGGACTGTGCACTATCTTAACACTGAGTATATAGACACCACACTCACCACTATCTTCCTTCATCTTTAGTGGAAGGAGAAATCACTTGGATAAAAATCTGCTTTTTGTTTGAATTTTAAAGTCATATTTTATTAAGGAAATTAAATCAAATAGTGGCAAAGGACTACATGAGAAGTATTACAGCAATCTATTATTTAAAGGCATTTTTGTAGATTTCTAATCTAACAGCTGTGTACTGGGGATCCTGCAAGCCAGGATGATGATTGGTATCCTGAATGACCTGACAAATGGAAGAACCATTCATCATCTCCAAAATAGTAAGAATATTGCCTAAGAGACAACAGTTTACCAAGAAAAAGCTAAAGAGTTTACTTTAATGTCTGCTGGTGTTTATTGGTTTCTTACAATATCCAAACCTAATTACCCTTATTTTATTACCTCCTTTTCTTGTGAAGTACTTAATGAGACCATTCCAGAGAAACTTCAATTAAATGAGGTGTTGATGTTTCAAAATATTATATATGGTATTTAATGAGTATCCTACATACGGGAGAGATAAAGAAAAAAATACATGTTTTTCAAACAGGATAATCTATCTGGTTATCAGATACCTCCCTACTGACAATTCCTGTTAAAGACTGAGATTTTTTTTTTTCCTTCCAGAAATAACTGAAAAAGAATGACTTAACTGGGCAGGCATCTTCAGTGTCTAGTACAGCCAGTCCATGTTGCTCTCCTGTTTCCCAGGAGCATTCCAGTTAGCAGGTATACAGGGAATGGAAGGTAATGGTAAAGGTGATATAGTCCAAGACTCCCACTTTTTCCTTTGCTAAGAGGCTGTGCAAAGCCTCTGGATCCTTCACATAAGTAGCAGTAGAGGATGGCTTAACTTAACCAGTCTGTCCTGGGGGTTTACAAACTCTCAGATTTTGCATGGAAGTCAACCCTTGTTTTGGAAAACCACCTCTTTTGTCCCTTAGAAACCAATACCAATTGGAACATACAGTAAGAACCAGTGGCGGGGTGAAGACAAAAACTAAATAAAAGGCTCAGCAAGTGCAAATCAGCATGACTCTATTGACTTTAGAGGAGCTACACCAGTGTGGGCAAACTGAAGTTATCTTCACTGCTATCGCTGAGTATGTGGCAGCCTTTTGGGGACCATATTTTTCTGCAACAGCTTATTTTATTACCTTTTTCCTGCTTAGTTCATCCTTGCTTTGCATTTTATTGTCACTGCCTCTGTAATAATCAACCTTTTTCTCTTTTAGATCCTGAAGTTAAGCATTGTGCAACTTTAACAGTGGTCAGAGGCAGAGAAGAGGCCACCTACAGTGTGACCCCGCCATGATATTTAGGCATTAAAAGAAAATATAAGAAACCAGGACAATTTGCTTAAAAAAACCCAAAAACAACAACATTGTGTGAGTTTAAGGCTGCTCAAGGGCAACCTTAATTTATGTGCCAATAAGTTACACAAATATTTTCTCTACTATTCAATTAAGAACAAGTAGTTTCCTTGGCAACAGCCACATTACATGGAACTTACCCGAGCTCTGAGTTCCAGCAGAGTACTTTCCCTAAGAAAGGAACATACTCATCTATCATGTAAATGTCTAATTTGTACACGGTTTTGAGAGAGAGAGGAGAAAATGGAATTTCCGGCAAATTAACACAGCCTTTCTCTTTTACTGAAGTCAGATCCATGCTCTTTTCTGTAGTTTTCTCCTGCTTTTTGTTTATATCTCAATGTTAACTTGGCTATTAAAATTGTAAAAGAGCAGCATTGTGTGTTGGATGTATTAAAAACTGCAAAAGGAGGGCAGACTGCTGGTGAAAATTGCACTTGGGAGGGTCCGGGTTAAAAACAGGAAGGTGGCACTCTTCTTCCATGCGGAGTTCTTACTGAAAGTACTTTCTAGTTCAGTTATGATGATGATTAGTTCTTTTGTGAGCAAAAATTAAGGATCTCAGCCTGATTACACACAAAATTGTTATTTCCTTTTAAACTGCACCTTTCTCAGTGATGCATTACTCGGTCCCATAACTCTTGCCAGGTTCCTGGCTCTTTTGCATGCAGGTCCCTTCGAAGGTGGATGGGCACCATGTACCTGGGAGTGAGCTGGGGATCTGCATGGCTGCTGCTGTGCTAGGAGCCCTCTACTGTCCTGAGCCATTCCCCACAACAAACTGAATAGCTGGAGTCGGAGCCAAGCCAAAACATCATCTCTGGGTGTGGAAACATGCAGCTCTGTAGCAAAGGGAACAGTCTCCCTCACATTCATCTCGGAGGGAATGCCTTCCTCTCCATATGCTCTTATTCCAGTGAAGGCTGTGACCAGCTTCCCCAGGAAAGCCCTGGCTCAGTGCTCCCATTTGCATAACCCTGCCATGGAAAATGGATTTGGCATTGTTAGATTTAATTCCCATATAACTGTTTTTTCTAAAAAACTGGAATAAAATGTCCCACTGCTTTCATCTCTTGGCTTACCTTCAATCCATAAGTCAAATTTAGGTTTTTAAGATGTTGTTCTATAACTTTTTCCTCCATTCCTGTGCCTATTGACACTATGAAGCTGGAAATCTTTATTTTGAACTGTTTGCAGCTTTCTGCTCTTGGAAAACTTTCACACTCTTTGAAATCACAGGTACTCTTTGTATTTGAAGATCTATCACAGGAAGACAGGGTCCTTTCCAGCCACTCTGTGTTAGTGGGAATATTGCTATGGAGTACAGTGGTGGCAGAATGTTGCACTCTCTATGCTATACTGCTTGCCTTCCATCTTTTTGCTTTAGTACCATTAATACCAAAGGAATCAATTTCAACCATATCTTTTATCTCTTGCACATCCAAGCTCAAGTAGGATTATTTAATAGACTTACTATGGCAGTGCTTTTGCCATGGAACTGCATTCTGCTCTGAAGGAAAACCAGTTCTGAGCAGCTTTGCAAAATTTGCTTCTTGCAGTTAGCAATTAGATTATTTCCTGCTTTACAAGTCCCTAAGGTACCAAACCCCAGAGATAATATGTAATTACACTGCTCCAAGTCCAGGTCAGCATGAAGATGTGACTGTGAAATGTATCTTTCTTCTTAC
This sequence comes from Grallaria varia, assembly GCA_013396735.1. Lineage (NCBI taxonomy): Eukaryota > Metazoa > Chordata > Aves > Passeriformes > Formicariidae > Grallaria > Grallaria varia. The sequence goes on from VWZG01013242.1 coordinate 37,947, forward strand.
TTGAGAAAACTTACAGGTTGGCTGTTCAGTGGTTAACGTTAAGGTTTATGGACTGTGTCACAATTTATTTCCTTTAAGTGACTGAACATTGCAAAGGATGTGACAGATAAACACAGTCTCATCATATGGTGGCCTTATCTAGATCTGCTCTCCTCCCTTTCGGAATTTAATTGTACCCAGTCCTCAGTCTGCCTATTTCCCCCTTAATTACATTCTGTAACATAGGAATTTCTCTAGCTGCTTTGGAGGCTGGGAAATGAAAAGTCACTGCAAAGTCACCTCATCTGTGAACAGACAGTGTGGGGTGAAACAGGAAACACAGGTCACTGTCTGTTGCTGTGTGTGCAGACAAGGTCTGATTTTTCTTTTGTCCAGTGGGAGCTGACACATTTTTGCTAACTTTGGGTTATTTTTTCCTTGCCCTGCTAACTCTAGTGAGAAGCTGCTGCAAACTGGGATTTTGCTAGCTCAGGATGTGTGTGTGTCTTTTGCTCATTTTCTCGGGATGAGGTAAAGTCAGCCCAGGATCGCTATGGTGACTTGCAATTAGCCTGTTTGCTTGTATGTGTTAGAATGTGTAAATATCTTCCTGTGTGTTTTTTTCTTTTCCTTTTCTTCCTCTCACTAGTAGACTCCCTCGTATAGTCATGATGCTGAGTTACCTGGTCTGTTCACCAAATACTGTATTATGGTGCTATGCCAAAAAGAAATCACTTCTAAGGCCCATTTTGAAACAGATGCTAAATATTGTCTTGACTCCTTCCAATTACATTGTTTGACAGCATCACTGGGAACTCATTAAAAACCTGGTTTGTTTCTTCAATTTCTAAACTAATCATAACCTTCTATGGAGCTCTGAGCAATTCAGCCATGCCATTCTCATAAATCTGGACATATTTTTTAATCAAAATCACTCTGACATACCATTAATTCTCCTTCCTTCAGGTCATGTAATATTCCAGGCCACAACACTGAACATATTGAGCAATATCCTAGCAAATATTTTCCTTATCCCTTTCATACACTATCTATTTTTAAAAGGAAAAGCTATGGTTGGGCAGTAAAATGATGTGACAGAAACCATCAGTGTATGTAATGGGTTCAATAAAATGGCATATACACAAAAGAAAAAACCCTTTCAACTTGCCCATCGAAGACATCATAATTTAAACACTGGAGAGATGAAATGAAGTATTTTCTTAAATACAGAAGAACATGCCTAATATGTTTCTTCATACAGGCAGCATAAAGTCTGCTCACCTCTGGTCAAATCACATCCAGCTCCGCCATTGTGTCTAATGGTGTTCAGGGACAATGGACAACAGACCAACACATCCAGGCGTGTAATAAATTCAGTTATCCAGTGCTGGGGAGTTAAACCCCCATATGGACACAGTAGAGACAACCAGTCCTCCTTCGTTAAAATGTGAAGGTTATTTTACTCACAGCAGAAGAATAATTCACAGGGTTTTTTATTTCTACCATGGTGTATGATGCCTTATCTACTAAAAGCTTGAAGTTAGGGAGAATGAAAAGGATGAGGGAGCTCTTTAATGAGCTAGGGATCACTTATATTAAAGTTCCTACTTAAAAGATGACCTTCCATCTCTAATCCTGAACCCTCTGCTGACAACTGGATTCTCCCTTATTTTGAAGAACCCCCTTGAAATGTTGAAATGCTAGAGCATTTTAACAGACATGTGTGCCACAGGCACAAAAATGGTCTTCACCGTTAATAATTTCTTCTTAAACTTTGTTTTCTGAGGAAAGGAATTGTAATTATTTATTTTTGCCAGAAGAGTTAAATAGGTGACTTAACTTGCTTGTTGTGCATTATTCAGCTGCCTAATACACTACATCTCTCTATTTTCAAGGCAGATTACTGTGCCAATTCTTTTTCATGTGGTCTTCATGAGTACAGATAGCCCATACAGCAACCCTGGACTTGTAAATGGAAACATTTTGGAACAAGTTCTGTGAGCCTGACAATGACTGCATTGATCATAGTATTGAGATAGGAGTCTGCTCTTTTAAATTCACAGAAGTAATGGGGAAAGGGTGCAAAGGTAAGAAGTTACATGAAGAAATACAGAGATAGATAGATGAGCTTTTTACCCACTCCAGGAGCAAGGCACAACCATTTCCTTCACACAAATAACATGGGAAATACATCCCTCAGTGCCACCCTACTGCATTTTTTTTGTTGCAGTGGCAATAATGTAACTGAGAGCTGAGAATTGTTCAATGTGCTTTGTTCAGCCATCTGCCAAATTTAATGAAGTGATAGGGTATCTTTTAAGCCGGATTTGGCCTGCATCATATGATTAAATGGGGGAAGTGCCCTTACTCTGTGTTAGATGTGCTTTTGGGTAAAGATCACATTTGTTTTGTTGCAGGAATTATGGGTATTTTACTGCTCTGCCTCCATAAGGTTCAATAAAAACCACAGAATTACTTGGTGCCCCCTTAATTTTGATGCCTATCTTTCATTTTGATGGCAAGAAGCCAAATTTCTGCATGCCTTATAAACCTCTACTTACTGTTCTTTTAACTTTTAACTTTTCTATCATTTTGAATCGGCCTCTTTTGATTTCATGAGAAAGACCATTTGCTCCAGAAAACAAATGACTGCATGAAGATCTATGCCTGTGCTAGCCACCTGGAACCAGTAGGAACAGGTTTCTCACTGGAATTTCCTCTTGCAAGAGGCAAGTCAATGCATTTAATCCGGATGCTGTTGCTCCAGGGGCTTGTGGAGGCACAAAAGTACAAAATTAACAATTTATTCCACTCTGGGATGACGGCTCAGAACATCCCCTGGGCAGAGAACCTTGTCTATTTTTGTAGTACTGGAAGGAGAGTGTGGTGAAGGAAAGCCTCAGACACTAGGAAGTACATATTGCTTTGCATTATTATGATGACAGGGTCTGAAATCCTCAGCAGAGATCATAGCCCTGTTTTGGCAGGTGTTGTAGAAACACTAAGAGATACAACCTTCAGAGGTTCACTGTATGGCCAGGAAAGAAATGGATACCAAGGGGACGTGGACGCATATCCAGATTCAGTTTTGTGCCAGATACATGTCACAGACACAGCTGGAAAAGATGAAGGCTTTTGTTTGTGTCACATGGAAGTCTCTGACAGAGCAAGAAGCATTTGTTAGGTATCCACGCTTTCAGTCTGCTGTGTGGCCCAGAAGGCAGCGATGCTAATCCATAAGCAGACAGGCTGGTAGGAAGTGCTGCAGCACTGTTTGTGCTGATCAAAGTGGGTTGCACTGCAACCTCTGTTGGCAGTTCCATTTTATTAGTTGAGAGAGGAACTGGGGGATATTTTAACCAAGGGAAGACAAACTGATGAGCACTGGTCATCAGGTTCATGACAAACTTTGCTTGTGTAATACAGGAGTGCAACCGGTATGACATGATTTCAGTGGCATGGAAACACTGTTTGTTTTAGGTTATGGTGCTCGTATGATTAGGTCTTTTGTTGCATTTTGGGGGGTCAGTGTCTGAGCTGTGTTGGCTGTTCGAATTTTCACTGCTTGCAGGCCCTTTGCTGCTCTGGCTTCCCTCCTGTCCAGAGCTGCATAAAGAAGCTTCAGACTACATGGGTTAGATATAACGTTTTTTCTGTTATTCAAGATGCTGAAACCAGTGATCTTGCCTGGTAATTTTTTTCCTATGTGGCAGCTTTGGCATAAGCTTTTCCTCAGACTTGATGGGCATAAAGGCTTTGCAGCTGGGTTGACCATTTTTCTTGCAAGCATAAAATATGGGTTCCTCTGGAGAAAGAACATAGCAGCACTGGGTATTGCTCAGGCTAAGGACAAAGTGCCAGTCTCACCGGTGCCATAAGAGATAACATTTGAGGAGGAAGTAGAAAACAGGCAAGGCAAGTTAGGTGAAAACAGCTTGGTATTGACCTGGTGCTCTGCAAAGTTTCATCTCTGCTTTGCTTGGGGAACTCCTACTGAAAAAAGCAGCCAATCCTACAGATTATGTGGGCAAGGGCAGAGGCTTGTGAGATGTCTTTGGGTGAGCTGGTTCTGGCCTGGAACTAGTGCCATCACCACTGAAGGCTGCTATGACTAATAAGTCTCATGGACAAACAGCACAATGCTCCATGGATGCTACTGTACTACCTCCAGGTTTGAGCTGATATGCCATACGGAGGTTTGCCATCCTTTTCCTCCCAGCCCTGTGAGCTCCCAGAAATCCTTGCAGGATGCTCAGTGGCACAGAGCAGGTGCTTTCTGGGTATCCCACATCTGGTATCATGCAGCTGCTGGATAGGCAGCTATTGTGTTAACTCAATAGGCATGGGTGTTACTCTGTCCTATTTATACAAGGGAAATAATCAATGTTCTCTTAAAATTAAATATAAAAAGCAAGATTTGTGAAGCAAAGCAAGATAATTTTACAGCGCCTTAACAGATTTTGCATGTCTTAATAATGACAGCTTGATCACCTCAGAAGTGTGGTCAGGGCAGGCTGAATCACAGTCATAACATTTTCATTTGTTAGGTGAAAGAAACACAGTTTCAAAAAACACTCCAAGGGTCGGTGTACTCCTTTGCAACAACTTTTTCCACTGGCAAAAATGTATTTCTACCTTCAGAACTTGCTGTGATTTTGAGTAACTGCACTTAGACTGATTGCATTCTGGGTGATCTGGAAAAATTGTCCTAAGCTGGTGCTGTGGGAAGGATGGTGTATTTCCTTGGGGTGTGCCTGGGAACACAGTGGAGAAGTGGAGAAGGCAAAGCACTTTGGGGCGCCCCAAGACTCAGGGAGTGGGAAGGAAAGGGGACCAGCAAAACTGATGACACAGGCATTGATGGGGGGGTGGGTCTTGCCCACACACACACAAAAAGAGGCTATACTGGGCTGGTTACAGGGAGACAAGGATATGCCAGCCAAGACTCCTGGCAAGGATGAAACATAGTGAGCTGTCATGATTAATAATAGAGTTTAATCTGACACTGTGAGGCATAAAATATATTCAGAGCCCACTATGTTACTGACACGCTGGAAACTCCCAGCGGAGATGTGCACAGAGTTGCCAGGTAGTGGAGAACTGGGAGAAACATAAAGATTTCTGCATTCTGCTTCCTGCAATGCAGGACTTGAAGGCTGTGCTGGATTTGGACCCAAGCACACTGCCTATAAGCAGAGGGTGACAGGCCCGTGGGCTCAGCAGCTGACTGTGCTGCTGTCACTGGTCCTGTTGCTGTAGGCAAACCCTGAGAGCCGGAGGGGCTGGGGTTCATACACAGCTGATGCTCACTATCATATGAACTCTGCAAAATCCTTTTCCTTTTTTTTTTTTTTTTTTTTTTTTTAAGCTATTTTCTTTTCTTTTGACCTGTTACAAAAAAATTGGAACCTTTTAGAGCTAGGCAAACTGTTCAACCCAGAGCTTGTCTACCAGCAATTGGCTTAGCCTTAAAACCACAAAAACTGCTATTACAAAACTACAGAAAGCTGTTGTAAACAACTAATTGAATAGAAGCCTTTGAAGTCTAGATTAGTGAATCAGAAACTAGTTTTTGCACCCAGAAGACACTAATTTTGCTGCTTTTTGCTTACATGCAAAAATAATGACCCTGTACTACATACAAACTGGACACTGAAGAGAGGCTGCAAAACCTCATTGTGAACTCAGCTGCTGAAACACTGGAGAATTTCTGTGAAATCTCTCTGCAACGAGTTTTAACCACATTTTCAATTACCTGATAGCTAAATATTTTCCTGTTGATATTACATGCCAAAGTATAAACTTTACCACACATGACTTGGACTTAGTAAACACATTTATTGTTCCTTTTACACACTTCTGTCTTTATTGTTAATTGAATACTTTTCTATTCCTATTCTTCAAATAAAACCTTTGTGCTTGGGTCCGTTACAGGTGTTATAATGCCCGTCTCCAAGAAATGAAGGTTAGCTCAGATAGTCCATGAATTTAAGTCTCCTGAGCACAGATGTATACTGATGCTGGCAGTAAGTAATTTAAAAGAATTTTTTGCTAGTGTAATTTTTTTTTACTTTATTTGTGATGTGTAGCCCGTAAGAATTTGAGTTGTGATGAACACCTCTAAAAACACTTAGACAGTTGTTTAAAATAGTCTTTGCTGTCAGCTGGAGAACTTTGGGTGTCAGTTGTACCATATTTCAGTCACATAGTGAAACTTCTTAAAAAGTAAACTTCTCCCACAACCATTCCCATGACAGTTTGTAGTTACATCCATGGTGCATAAAACAAGATGTAAAAGTGGAGAATCTGATGGGAGAAGAAAAACTCTGGGAAAATCTCCCCAGTAAGTTATCTATGAGTAGCTATAAATCCATACTGTTGATGATTCTGGTTTGATGTTGTTTTGTTTTGGATTTTTTTTTTTTGTTAATTTGTTTATTTAAGAGTGTAACTACCAGTTAGTGCCAAAAAATATACTAATTTATACACCTTGTGAGTCATTATAACTCACAAGAAATGACAAAATCCTTTGGCAATAATATAGTCTAGTACATAACCCACAGTACAGGGACTTTTTCCTACACCAAGTATTAATAGTAGCACAGCCTTTTGTCTTTTGAAGTGCTTACAGGTATTTGTGATACTTTTAGTATAATATCATAAAACAGCTCTTTCTTAATCTGCATTCCTGTGAAACACATATATATATATATATGCTTAGGAGGGAATTTCTTTCCAAGCGTAATCACATTTTAAATATTGTGATTATTTCCAAAGATTTTTTAATTTTTATTTTTAATCATGATCAGATCTTTTAGGCTATCTTAATAAGAGAACATTGTAAACAGTCCCAGTTCAGGACAAGAGGAGTACAAACCAAGGTCTGAGCCCAAAGAATTTCAAGGTTTTTTAAAATTCCTACACTGTTAATTTAATTTAAAATTTGTTTCTACTAATTTTAGACATAACCTGAAAATAAATTTCAGAGCATTTTTTCAAGGTGAAGATGAAGGCTTACAGTGGAAATGGTGGACAAGCACCTCTAAGCTTTACCCACAGAGAAAGAACCATGTATGTGCAAGGTGAGGAAGCAGGAAAACAACTCCTTGCCATACTTTTTTCTCTGCCTCATATTTCTGTATCAGGGATACTCTCTTGGAATGCTGCAAAAACTGGTTACTGGTGGTGAAATTTCTATGACTGCATAGAGGAGTTACATACTTCAGTCACACTGACTGTAATACAAATTAGACGTTTAAATCCTTGAAGTGCTTTTGAGAAACTGATACTGAAAGGTGCACAAAGGTTACATGTTCAACTCAAGGCTGGGCAACCACAGTCCTAGTGTCCACCACTCACAATCTCATGAGTAATATCCTGATTATTGTCAGTCATACCAGCAGTCCCCTCTGTGTTGCAACACAGACCTTGCATCTTCCTGATGAAGATTGGTGCGTGCTACGTGCACTCTGCCTGGGTCTGACACCACACTTCCCATTCCGAGTTTTTGACCAGAAAGAGCCAAGTATGAAATTCAGAAAGGTTTATCAAACTCTGTGGGTGGCACCAAGGACTGAAACTTAAATCTCTGCTGCACAGAGAGGTTGAGAAAGGGAACAGCTGTCTGTAACCTTTTGAACTTTCTGAGAAAGTCAAGTATTGCCTCACAGCCTAATGTTTCTGTTTGTCCTCTTTGTAGCTGTTTATATTCTTCACTATGGAAAAAGCAAGACGTTTGAATCTAGAGGACTTTTTTTACATGTGCTCCTGTGTCGCCCCAGTGCACAAATAAACTCTGTAGGTGCTTTGTGATCAGAATAATCTCACATGATCAGTCATACATTGTTCTCTTGTCAACAGCAACCATCTAGGACCAGCCTTGTGTCCTGGACTGAATCCAGAATAAACAAGCACCCTGTTGGAAATGCTCCATAAACACCCAGAATCTGAAGGCATTCTTAACTTGCAGGATGCCAAGTTTTTTCTGGAAAGAAAAAACCCCAAAACATTATATTTGACATAGGACTATTTTTTGGCTGAAAGATCTAGATACAGAAAATTTCAAGAAATTAATTTATAAAGAAAGTTTGAGAGTTGTGAGCAGATGTTGAAAAAACAGTTTTAAAAAAACTGCCATTCTTTTCCATATCCTGAGCAAGATAGACAGAAGGCCAAATCACTAGTGGCATACATGAAAAAATACATTTGAGCTAATGAGCCATGCTATCACATTTGCATCCTTAGATATGATGGCCCTTTCATATTGCTCATAGGACTATAGAGATTCATTATTTTAGCAGTACACCCTCTTTCTCCTGGTTCTTGGGAGACATATAGCATTCATACAGCAGATCACAATATTATTCTTCTCATCAGTTATATTCATGGTAGATAAAGATAAGACGGTTTATCTGGCAGTTGTGCCCTAGGAAACTGATTTTCCATATGAAATTGTCTACAAAAACTTGCATATTCAACTGAAAAAATAAAATGCACTTGATCAAACTTCACCTACTCTGTCATCCATAGCATTGATACAATGGTGGGACTCCTACCTTGCAGGTAGGGGTCTGGCAAATTTTAAACAAAATTTCTAGTTGTTGGGGATTTTTTTTACTGATCTGCATGCTCCCAGTGATGATGTTGAACATCTTTCCCAGCAGATACAATATATTGCTACTTCTTTTAATCCCCCAGCCTGTGTATTTGGGGCTGACTCAGGACTTCAGAAGGGTATTCATGTTAAACAGAACCGCAATATCAGAGCTGCATAGTGCACCAATAATGAAATATATTATTAAAAAGGTTTTAAGCACAGGGGCAAGCTGAAGCTGTAAAAACACAAAACACCTGCATCCTTTGGTGCTGACCTGAAGGGTGGTCCTGACATCGCAGGAATAAGTATTTAGCACTTAAGTTTTTTTGCTGCAATTACAAACAAGGTATCTCTTATAATCCTTCTGCTTCAACCAATGCTTTGCCCTAGACAGCCAGCATTTAACAGCGTGCGTTCATATCTGACAAAGGGATCTCTAACTCATCTCCAGTATTATCCCATTTACGGAAATTGCTGCTCCTCCATAAAATCAGTAGCACGAATACTTCCTCTGAGAAAAACATTTCCATTCTCAAACTGCCCAAGGGAGGAATTAGAGCAAAAAGTATATACATCACAACAGGATGTACTCAGTGTGTTACTGCTATTTCAGTATGCAGACCTTTATCTCCATTGCTGCCTTTCCACTCCTTGCTGTTCATTATCTTTCCCTTTGTGATGAAGCTTCAAGGCATTTCTACACTCTCTCTGCAGCTGAGAAAGAAGAAATGCTGGCAAAGAATTAGATTAGTGTGTGGAAGGGGGAATTCTCCTACTTTAGGTTATGTCTTTGGCAAGATGTTTCACAACACTTGTATGTTATTATAGTGCAAAGTTTACCATTCTGCCCCTAAGAAAAACCCCCAGCTGCCCTGAAAATCTGCTGGTTTTATATTAAAAAAGTAATTGTTGAAGCATTTGCATGCGTTACCTACAGAAGGGCCAGGAAACTTTCAGGAGAGTAGCAGAAACAACCAAGTAAGAAGAAAAAAAAAGAAGAGCATTGAGGCACTCTTTCCTTGTTCCCTTCTTTCTGAATTCTGTCTGTAGAATAAAAAGGAGCAGCCAGGACCATTATGATTGTGCCGGGTCCTGGCCTGAGAAAAGAGTGTGGATTGAGGCAGTCACAATGCTGCGTGAGTGATGGGAATTTGTACACAGTGTGGGGAATTGCAGGTGTGAGCCATTTTGACTGCCTCCTTTTCTCTGCCCATGTAAATATGTACCTGGATCAGGTACAGCCACAAAGGCATAAACATTTCTCAGAGGAAGGGTGGAAAGATGGGAGTGTAAGATTGCCTGATTTTAGATTACTGTGGTAGTGCCAACATTTGCTCTTTGTAGAAAATTAAAAATGCTTTTTTTCAGTCTCAGCTTTGCGGGCAGGCAAAGGAACTGCTTTAGAAAGTCTCAGGCTGAGTTTCCCTTGCTGTTTGTAATAAGGGCTGGCAGATACGTCATGCAGCATGGTCTGGCTGGGATCCACACGGTACCAGGTGTCAGCCTGGAGGCTGATAGCACATCAGTACAGCAACCTGTGAGACCAGAACAGGCAACATAACTCATTTCATGTTCCCATACAGACAATCAATGGCAAGGAGATATTTGGCATGAATCATATGCAGATTAGATGCAATAACAATCCAGAGCATAATATGGTAGAACTGACTCCAAATGTTTTTAGGCTAGACTGCCGTTGTTGTAAATACAAAGGGTTGGAGATTGCTGCTTTATACAGAGATTTGGCAGGGCCTGAAATGCTGTGTGTATCTCAAAGGTGTTTATAAATTGGAGGTAAATCAGAGGAAAGAAAGACAGAATTCAGAAGTAAGGAAGTTACAATCAATGATACATAAGAATCACAGAATCATTTAGGTAGGAAAGGTCAACTTTTAATATAGCACTGCCGAGCCTACCACTAAACCATGCCCTCAAGTACTATATCAAATTCTTACTGCCCTGGGAAGGCTGATCTGATGTTTGACAACTATTTTGGTAAAGAAATTTTCCCTAATATCCCTTCTAAATCTTCACTGGTGGAGGGCATTTCCTCTTCTGGGCAAGAGAGGTCAAGAGAAGAAGACAGTAGGCATATCCATCGTCTGGGATAAACAGGGTAGGAGGGATGAATTCAATGGGTTTCAAGGAGAGTTTGAAAGCAAGAGAAAGTAATGTGTTAGAAGTATATTTCTGTTCAGAAACTGAAAGGCTAGACACAAAAATTCAAGCACTTAAACAAGAAGTAATCCAAATCCAGAGACATCTCCCACACTGCTAGGATTACATAGAGAAACCCTCTTTGCTCAAGTCATTCAGAATGAAATCAGCATGGCCATAGGGGAGACGTTTGTGGGAAGGGTGCCCTTGAGAAAGCAGGAATATCAGGGTGGCCAGCCTCAGCTCTTGTGCTTATGTTGCAGGTAAGCAGTTCAAGCAGGACTCCCCTGGCCCTTCACATGACCAGCAGCAGGGTGATGCCCATTGGAGTTGGGTTAATCCCACGAGTAAGGGAAGCAAAGCCATCAACTGATCAGACCACACTGGCTGGGCCCATCCAAAGCCACTGGCATTTGATGTCTGTGGAAAACTCCCAGGTGGCTGTCGCCCTGCAGCCCAAGCTGCCTGAGCAATGTACTGTACATCCTTAGGCCCTAACTACTCAAAGGTTTTAGCACATGGATTGCAGGGTGAAAAGGGATGTTTACCCTGCCCAGTGAGGTCTTTTATGCCTCTCAAGGCTGTGTTTCCTCCGGATCTGAAAACAGCAATGAATATAATATTAAGTCAGAAGTGAGTGAGATGGTGAAATGAAAATAGTATATTTGCCTCGAACCTTCTCCCTTTTGTATAAGAGCACTCATGCTAAAGGGTTATTAATTGCCAGATGTACCCACAACTCTGATGTATGTTTATTTATAGTGACATAACATTCAGGCAGCAGTGAACTGAGTCAACATGAAAATTAAGATATTTACTGAAAAAGAAGAAAACTGCAGTGATATTGAAAATTGACAAGCTTGCATACACAAACAGATTTAGATGTGGTACTTTTACTTCTATCAGATCACTTTTATTTTGCATGGGGACTTTAGCCCAGTAAACTTTCATAGTATTTTCTAGCACCATAATATTCAAAATAGTTAATAATACTGGGTAATTGTAGTTCTGTTCATTAAAGTCTTCATCCTAAAAACTGATCCCTCAACAAAAATGATCATAAAAATAGTGGTCCAATTTACAAGTCCTGTGCAGATAGAGAAACAAAGTCCATGTTCTGACTTCTCGGGAGCTGTAATAGCCTGATGGACTACGGCTGCTCACTTATCTCCCATCTCTTTCAACTTTCCCAACCTCCAATGCAGAGTACCCTAATTTTCCCAGTCTCTTTCTGCTGGGTTCTTCCCCTAGCCATACTTGAAATGTTGTCCTGCCAAGATTCACACAGCTCATACACATGCAAGAGATGAAAGAATGTCCCTGAAGACAAAGACAGCAAAGATCAAGACTGAGCTATGCTTTCGGTTTTGCCAGGCTTCCTGTTTGTCTTGCTTTCACATTAACTGACAAATACATTTGTAGAGCATCAATCTATAATATTAGATTATGAATTTTATATATATTGATACATATAGATAGATATATAAAACAGAGATAACACTCTCTAACATCCCAGTCTCAGAAGCCTTTCCACCTATCAGCATAACCCCATTTGTAAAAGGCATCCAGCAGAATGATATTACTATAAATCCCTGTGTACATACACAGATCTTCAGGGTGTGAGGATAGAGTATCAGCTGACAGATTCTGAGGCTTTATCCCCTTTTTTATATCACAGAGACTAGCATAGAGTGCCTTGCCCTCCTGGTGAAACTTGGAATATCGTCCATCCCATACAGAGATGCAGCAGACCAGAGCATGTAGTCCTGAAGGATGAGTGTTTTGAGCACGACAGCAGAGCAAGACCTGGATTGTTGAGAACTGGACCATACTGAGTGTCACCAAACCCACACAGGATCACATCCTGCCTTGTCTCCAATGAGGTCATCAGACGAAGGTTTGTAAACCCTCAAAGGCAGACGGAGAAAAATCTGTCCCCTGGAAGTCCTGTAATCTTAACAGAGGATGATCAGGTCTGAGATGTGATCTGACACAGCCTTACTGAAAAGAATTTTTTATTAGAATGTTTCACACCCTTGCTAGTGTTTAAAGATCTGCCTCTTATTTGAATGTTGCTAAGTGTAAAACATTTATATTGGAAAACCGTCCCTCTTTTTAAAGCAAGCTTCTAGTATACACTGCAGCAAGAGATCCAAGACCGGGTCTTAAAAACATGATCTCCTGGGATCTGACAACCCATTGAGCCCTTAGCCCCGTGGTGGGCAGTTTTACACCTCACTGTACACAATTAACATTGACCCGATTCACCACTATTTTGCAGAAGTTAATTAACTTTAGCAAATTATGTTGTGAGACCTTGAGTTTTTACATTCAGTTTAACATGTGGTTCCTCATGTATTGATCTGGAAGCTCACAGAGATTCATCTACTTCAGAATTTAACCAAACTTCTAGACTATGTTTAAGAGAAAAATAAATAGTTATCTATTTTTTTTCTCTCTTTTTGCAGAGAAGGATGAAAAAAAGTAGCAAAAAACCTCCACCCTAGAAATGTTTTCCTAGCTGTTGCTTGTGCAGCAGCAGGGAGATCAGAGAGAAGGAGAAGTAAGATAAGGGAGGGGAAGACTGTGGAGAGAAATTACATTTAACTCTAATTTGTAGGACTTACAGAATGTCCAAGTTTCAAATGTAAGGCCCATTTCATTTCTGATGCTGCTCCATCAGTCTCTATGAAATGCTGCCAGTAAGTGCTTTAGCTAGTGTTATATAGCAGGAAAATGGAAAGCTTGTTCCTCCACAGAGAAACATGTGAAAGTAAAGGCTAAGGCAGGAGCCGTAAATCCAGCTTTTATAATGGATAAAAGATAAAACACTACAGGGGCAGCCCTGCTCTGCATGTGTGTGTGGGCACATCCATGGCTGTTCCCCAGCTGAGCTCCCCAGCTGGCCCCGCCAGGCTGGCAGAGGCTGCCATGCAAGCTGAGATGATGTAACGGTGCCTGGAAACCTGCAAGTGGGGTGGAATGCCATCAGGAGCAGCCCTGACCTGCACCACTGGCTTGGCAAGCTGGACAGACATGACTGAGCCCTGAGCACGGCTGGGGCTTTGCTCTCAGCTGGCAGTGCCTTACAACACACGGAGGAGCTGTGGGCACTGGGGCAGGATCTGGTGCTTCCCAAAGGCTTTTGCCTCCCAGCTGCATCCTTTGGCATTATTAGGTGGGCTCTGGCTCCTCAGCCAGCTTGCTGAAAGGTCACCACAGATCCCAACAAGGACATTCCCTCCATCTGTGCCTCTCTGGGTGTGAGAGCTGAAGACTGAGGAACATATTCAACAAGCTGCAAAGAGACACTCAGTTTGTGCTGCATGTGTTCTCTTAAAAACCTTGAATTCAAAGCTGTGTATTAAGAGCAGCCCGGTTGCAACCAGACTTGCCTGTCTTGTGTCGGCCTTTTTAGCCACCAGTGCACTTACAGCAAGCATGGGTAGAGCCCTTCCCAAATCTTTGCTCGCGAAGCCTGGCCATGATTAAGAAGCAGTGACCAGCTGCACAACTTGAAAAGTGGCAGATCTGCTAGAAAAATGGCACCACATTTTGTCAAAAAGTTGCAAAATTCAATAATCTTTGACCAGTACTACTGAGAAAAAAAACCCCAGACATATTCCTAAAGACTGCGCCATGGAGTTAGTTAGAGAACTTGATTTCTGTTTTACAAGGTTTAGAATGAAAATAAAAAACTCCAACCGTGTACAAAGAAGACACAGCTGTTTAGGACTTCCTTGACTTTAAAGAGCAAAGGCACTCCCTCCCTGTTGGATTTGCTGGACTTTCCTGAAAAATTGCTAAGATAATAGTTGCATTGAATTACTGTAAAGTCAAAATTATTGTGTGGCTCACATGCCTGCCTCAGGCCCTGCGGTTTGCTTCACTTGCTCCTGTTTCTTCATAAAGACTGCTGCTTGCAAAAAGTGCTATTCTTAAGCACTTTTTTCCCTGGTGCAATGACTTCTGCAATAAGAAATGACCGCTTGGCATATGACCCAAACAAATGTACATAAGCTTTATCTATAAACTTCCAGAGCTTTTTTTTATTAAGTTTTCATTAAACTAGATAACAACAAAAGAAACTATCACCAGTGGAATAAGCAAGCTCTTCATCTAGTGCCAACAGAATTATTGCCAGGTCTTTTTATTGCAAAAAAAGAATGAGATTCTTTGTTGAAATACAAACAAGGTTGCTTCTTAGATGCAGGCTGGCAAGTGGCAAATTAAAGAGTTTAAACCAAACCCCATTTGTGTAACAACAAACCTCAGAAGGATTCTGCCTCTTCTTTTGCTTCCCATTTCAACTTTGTTATAATTCTCTCTTAAATACTCCAATTTAGATTCAATATGACTATGGCTTTTCAAATCATGTAGAATAAACAGAACAGCACAAGTCTTTTTTTTTTGTTTTTGTTTTTGTACTGCCAGAACAGTCATGTACCCTTTGTATTATAAACTGCCATCTTTATGTTTTAGGGCTATACTCTGATACTCATGAAGGGGTTTTGTAAACATTTACTAAAAATTATCTGAGTTCAGTTTCTAAGCTATTGTGAGGAATATCTACTTAGCTATTGACAAGATCCAGTACAGATTCAGCTGTCAGCATTTCGTAAAGCAACATTGTCTGAGAACAGACGTCTCTATAACGCTGTGTATTACAGTATCCATAATGCTGCCACATACGTATATATATCCACTACAAGCATGATGACCAAAATATGTAAAAGTACTTAAGTCCATAACATACAAAAGTTTGCACACAAAGTTTATTGTTTCACCTTCTGTAACTGTGAACAGACATGGACCTGGATGCACGATTTAAGACCAGGATACGAAGTATTTTCAGAGAAACATTGGCTGAAAAACTAGGTAAGAGGGATTCATATCACAGGCAATGAAAATGCTTTGGGAATAGTGATGTGAGTTCTGATCCTGTCTTAAAACTAAAACACCTACAGGCTTATGAATAGAACGGGATCTTCACTGACATGGTTTTCAGATCCTTCTTCGCTCTGGATTATTACAGGAGTCTGAAGACCCTTAGCAACTAGAGGACAAAGGTTTTCTGTGTAAAGCCATGCTAAACCAGACAAAAAATCTAACCAGATGAACATTGCAAAAAATTAGTGAATATTATTAAATATTAGTATCTGTTTTCCTGCACAATGCAGCTTTGCAGTCCAGCAAACAGGGTTATTTGAAAACCAGCAAATTTATTCTGCCACATGCTGTTTCTTGCTAAATAAAACAGCACTCTTTAGATGAGGGGAGCACTGGAGGGTTATTTTAGCATTATACATTTAGAAAAAGAGAACACACACAATTAAAGCCACCACCATATATACTTTGGAGCCAGGATGTTTCCTTTCAACTGTTAGTCAATGAATAGCATTATTCAATATGTGTAATCCTTCAGAGATTAAGAATCATTATCTAATAAGATATGCCTTAGTGCATCTGTAACATCTGCAGTTTCCTGGTCACAGAAATGCATTTGTCACAGCGAGCACAGAGAGGAAACAGGCAACCATTCCACAGCTGAAAACCTTATGAAAGCAGGGACCTTTCAGAGGAGGCTGGGCGGGGAGGGAGGCAGCTCTGCACGCTGCTTGCCCCCTTGCACAGGAAGCGCAGAGCTGATTTAAAAAAAAAAAATCCTCAGAAACCTCACAAGTAATAGACAAACCAAAACAAACAGAAAAGCCCCCAGTCCAACAAAACCCAATACTTGTGGTTGTTCAAAGAAGCAGGCTCAAAAGAAACCGCCTCGAAAGCAGAGAAGGCTGCTGAGCGCTTTGCTGCTCTCAGCATCCGTGTAAGTAACTCGCCACAATTATCAGCGGAGTCTATTCCACCACAACGGATTTAATTGTGCATTGACGCGGAGGGAGGGAGGGAGGGAGGCAGGGAGGGAGACGACAGTCGGCCTCGAGGAAGAGATTTATCCCCTCCTGTCAGGCAGTTTGATAAGGGATGTGGATTCAGCGATGTCTCACAATGGCTTTTTTATTTGTTTGCTAAATACTGGGCTGTTTCAGAAACGAACACAGCTGAGCTGACAGGAGATTCAAACACAGCACACTCGTTTGGGAATTACGGGGGTGGTGGTACACAGGAAAATAGCCTCAGTCTTCTTCACAGGAAAGTCAGCTGATAAACTGATCTTAAGACAACGTATCTTCCTTCCTGTAAATCGCAATAACAGACAGATCTTGTGACCTCGATGACCCTCTGCCGAGTTTACTCCTAACCAGGGAGGGAAGGGGGGTGATCTTTCCTGGGCAGACGTAGCACACAGCTCCTGTGTGAATCATGCGGCTGTGCTTCAAGCAAGGGCCAGCCATACCAGCATAGCGGGCCACATATCTTCCAAAGCAAGAGAGTTCACAAAGAAATCCCCTGCTCGCGGAGATAAGCGGCAGCAGCCCTTTCATTAAACATCCGCTGTGTACTTCCCGTCGGAGCCAGGGGTTGGCCCCGGGGACGGCCGGCTGAAGAGAGCCAGCAGACTCGCTCATGGCTTCTCGTTTTGCTGTTTAGGCCGGACTTTCCCCGCAGCACTCGGCAGAGGGCAAAGAGAAACACACCGTTTATGTCACCCTATTAAACGCACACTGCTTTTGCAGCCCTGCATCATGCTGCAGCTTTTCTCATCGCTGTCTTGGCTCTGTGCAACAGAGTAAACATCATAAAGAACATAAAAAGGCATTTTCTTGAATTTTCCCTGAACTTCCCTGGCAACAGAAAGCTTTAAAGGGGTGAAGTTTTTTCCCCCCTCGAGAAAACACTGCTCCCACTCTCCTTCCTCCTCAAATAAATTTGGCAAAACCCCAAAGTGTTGTACTTGAGGGTCATGCTCAGGGATCCTTCCAGTAAAGTCCATTCAGAAGAGTTAATGCAGCAGCTCACTTGTCTGCTTTGAATCATACTGTGATCCTGCTCACTTTTCCTCCCCTTGAATTGTTTGCTTTCTCGTACCCAGATTGTTACAGCTCAGTCCTAGCATACAGGTTGATGGCAGAAAGCAGGCATCAGGCCAGGCTTTCCCCTACCTTGCTCCACAGATGGCCCTTTCCGTATGTGCTGTGTGAGTGTAAAACACTGCTGTCTTAGATTTATTGGTGCTGTATATCCACCCTATGACTTCTAAAAGCCACACACCCTTCTCTAAATGATCCAAGAGTGCTTCCACTTACTCCTTTCAGCATTTACAACTGTTAAAGTTTGTGCTGGGTACAGAACCAGGAGCCTAGGGAAGGACCTAATTTTATGAGGTGCTGTATGTGAGACCTGACTCAGGACCTTATAGGCCAGAAATAACTAGAGGAGACAAGCAAGTCATGAAGGCAAGATGCATGCACTCTAAATGGTGTGTGTACATGGCTTTAGTCAGTAGTCTGAAGCTGATATGTAATTGTCCTTATTGTTATGATGAGGAAAATAAGGTTTAAATTAAAGTGGCTGAGTTATTTTCCAAGGGAGGCACTGTGCCAGAGGTGCCATTGTGGTTATGCGGTGATTGAAAACAGGATCAGAATTTTGCAAAGCAGGTCCGTGACGTTTGTAATAGGATCATTGTCTGAAATAACGATATTTAAATCCAAGTAAGGCTGTCTGTAGCTTCACAGGGAGCTGAGAGCTACTGCCTCCAGAAATGGTACTGGCTGCCACTGCCAGTGGAGTGATTTGGTGGCAGAGGTCTATGGGCCTTAGGCTGAGTTGTGATTCTTCTAAGCAGAATTCTATCAAACAGGAATGCCAATATTTTCAATCATAACTAGTGGCACCTCCTTCTCGGATGTCCTGTTTGAGGGTGATCTGCTTGACAGGGACACAGGCATATGAGCTGTTTGCTGACAAGTTGATTCCCACCCTCTCCCCTTCCTGGTTCCCTGGATGAGACATGGCACCTGCCATTTGGTGCCCGTGTAGCTTCGTCCAAGTCATACACAACAAGAAGCAAAGTTCAAAGCATAATTCCCCTTCCCTCCTGCTTTTTCACCTGAGGTACTAGGTGCAATATGCCTTTTCTGGTCAGCAAGTAGTTAGTAGCGCACCAGCAAGTGCTGTTCACAACTTGGAAACCACCCTAACTCTAGAATATAACTTTAAATGGAGAAATAAGTATGTTGCAAATCCAACAAACACTTTGACTACTGCTCAGCATGCCCTGCAGCAGCAGAAGTTCAGGTTCAAAATTCTGTCTCCTAGAATGGGCTCAATTAACAGAAAAAAATCCAGTGCCAGATGTCTACTCATTAAGGAAGTTTTGCCACTTTCCTCTCTTTATTTTTGTCCATCTGGAAGGATGAAAAGCTCACATGTGTCCTCTCCAGGGCATTTCTAAGGAGGAGGAAGGCATCCCCTCCCCCTTTCACAGTGAAGTTTAACTCATGCAAACACAGCACCAGCATGCCTGACCCCAGGAAGTCTCTGTGTAACCCAAAAGTTATTTTTGCAGAACTCAATGTGGATTTTTTACATGATGTCTGAGAGTCACCTGATCGATCTGATGTGGGTCAAATGCATGGCAGGTAATGTGCTAACTGCAAATCTGTAAAGATGACTGCAGGGCTGTGCCTGATACTGTGCTCTGATGTCTCAGGTTTGCTAAAATATAACCTAAATGCATTAATGATGCAGAAAAATATATTGAAAAAAAAAATCACACAAACTTTGCTCTAAAATTCAATTCACCTAGTGCAAATGCATTTGGCTCTGAAGTCATCTGCATTTTTAAATCTTTGAACACAGTGAATGTCTTCTAGGATTACAGTTCTTTATACTATGAGGTGGGGAGTAGGCAAATAATGACTCATAAAGGTTTTGCTGAATATATGTCTGGTTTGAGACATACATTATATCCATAAGGTAAAGATGCCCAAGAAGAGCGAGAAAGGACTTTTTATTAGTACCAAGAAAAGAAAAAGAGAAGGAGAGGAGAGGAAGTATTTTCCCCACCTTCTTAGTACAGCATGGTTGGGAAGGTTAAACCCCAAATCTTTAACCACCATAAAATTTCCATGTGAAAGAAACGCAATCATTTTCATCTTCCTGCTTGTTTCCCCAGCAGTAATAAAATTACTAAGGCACCCCAAGAACATGACTTTAGTTCCCTAAGATCAGGTGTTTCATACATTTGAGCCAAAAGAAAACAAGGCAGAAAGTTTATGTCAGTCACTGATCAGCATTCCTGTTTTAATTCCTATTCCTGTTCTGACTGTAAAATGATGAGCATGCACATGTTTTGGGGGAAAAGCATAGTTGTATCGGAGGGTAATATTTGTGTAGACTCGTCATTTATTAGAACAGTGTGCCCCTGCATGTGCAGAGACAACTCCAGTCTCTCTTGGTGGCTTCGTCTTACTCACCTGGGCCAGCTCTGTCGGAATGTTTTATAAAATAATACACGAAATTGCATGAAAGGGAATGTTTCATCACAGCACACACATTCTGTGAGCCGTTTGTTAGCGGGGCAAGGCTGACCTTTAGGCTGAAACATCAGTTCGTGCAGCGCTACACAATACTACAATGTGGAGTAGCCACAAGTTCTTCACAGGGCTGAGCTAGGCTCTGCTGCAGACTGCATGGCAAAGGAGAGCACGTGTCACTTTAGTGCATCTGATAGCCTCATCTGTAAGGTGTGATGGCACTTCCTCTTCCTGAGTCTTTGTTCAGAGTGCATTT
Organism: Grallaria varia; assembly: GCA_013396735.1. Lineage (NCBI taxonomy): Eukaryota > Metazoa > Chordata > Aves > Passeriformes > Formicariidae > Grallaria > Grallaria varia. Next base: position 58,375 of record VWZG01013242.1, read on the forward strand.
GTTCTGTGAGAGGGACTGTGCAGCTGTTTGCTACACATTCTCTGCGATCTAAGTGTCTGCCTCAGCTGCACTGCTTTAATACCAATGCTTGATGTGAATAGCAGCTTTCCCACCTCAGAAACGGGGTGTGCAGGTGTAAGTTCTTCCTTTAGATCTCCCCTGAAAGGGAATGCCTTACTCTTGGGGCAATTATATCATGTTGTCCTGCTTCTCTCCATAACATGTATCCCCTCTCTTGACTGCAGACCATTAGGCACTCCAGACATCTTATACAGCCCCTGTATCGTAACACTCATGAGGTCTCTCATCAACTTAACCAGCAAATTACCCATGACAGTCCTGGCCAAACTCCTGATAAACATTCTGAAATGCAATGACACACCCTCACTCTTTCTCTCTTGTAAAATCAATCAGACTTACACTTTAAATAGGCAAGTGGCCTAAAGGAGAAATTTTCCCAGACTGTCAGGGTCCTGGGAAGGGTAAGTAAGGAGGCTCTTTCTTTTTGTCATTTGTTGAAAGAAAGTGGGTTACATTGGAATTATAAATCTTCAAAAGGAGAGATATATTTGTCAATAGTCCATAAACGACTGGCAATCTCTTTACCCTCCTGACTGTATTTCACATCCTACATTCTCTAAGTCAGACCTTTCTGATTTTGCTAAGGTGACAAGTCATTCTTAGAATGTGTTAAACTCAATTACAGGAGTACATGAGGTGACTGATGTAATTGCGCATAATGCTTTGGCCTGGGAAATTGAAAAAACCTCCCACAGTTTGCGGAAACCCATGGCTAACAGGGCCACAGATTAAAAAGCAGCCAGCTACCCGACAAAGATGGCTACAGTAGAACTCTCCAATTAGCAGGGCATTAGTTGACATGCCATATAAATTGTACATTGTGCCTCCCTGCAGACCCTAATTCTGAAAGGTTCCCCCAGTTCTGCAGTATTGCACTGAGCTTCTTCATCAAGGGTTCACATACTTCAAGAGCTTTACAGAATTATTAACACTAACTTTTCCAGTGTTTGCTCATTTATGTCTCAATTTGCAAAAAAAAAAAAAAAATTGCTACAGGTTTCCCACTCATTGTTCCAAATTTAATTAGGTTTGATTATATAGATCAATTGATTCTAAGTCAGAACTGCCAATACAAGACATTTGATTATACTGAGTCAGGCCCCCATTTTGTGTGACTGACTGGAACATAACAATATTCCCCCACCCAACCACCAGCCCTCCTCCCCCATTCCTTTTTATGTGCCTTTTGGATTCTGAAACTTCAGGGGTCACATTTTCAAGCCTCTCTTCACAACAATGTGATGTTCTTGCAAAAAAGACAAATGTCACTCTGAGATGTATTAGCAGGGGTCCTGGGCATAAGACAAGCGAGGTAATTATTCTGCTCTACTTGGCACTGGTGCAACCTCAGCTAAGTAGTGCATCCAGATTTGGGCACTACATTCTATGATAACTGCAATAAGATGATAAGAGGTTTAAAAAACATGAACCTCTGAGAAAAGTTAATAGTACTGGGAAGTAGAGACAGAGGAAATATATTAGCACTTTGGAAACACATAAGATTTATTTTGAAGAAAGCAGAAATCAGCTTTTCCTGTCTCCACAAAGGATGGGACATGAATTCATAGAATCGTAGAACTGTTTGCATTGTAAAAGACCTTTAAGATCATTGAGTCCAAGTGTTAACCCACTACTGCCAAGTCCACCACTAAACATGTGGCAAATGCCACATCTACGCATCTTTTAAGCTCCTCCAGGGATGGTGACTCTGCCATGTTCCTGGGAAGCCTGGCCTAGTGTTTGACAACCCTTTTGATGAAGGGATTTTTCCTATATCCATTTTGAACCTCCCCAGGTGCAGCTTGAGGCCTGCTTATTCTATTACTTGTTACCTGGGAGAAAGACTGACCCCCGCCTGGCTGCAGCCTCCTTTCAGGTAATTGTACAGTGATGAGGTCTCCCCTGAGCCTTCCTTCTCTGCACTAAACATGCCCAACTCCCTCAACTGCTCTTCACAGGACTTGTGCTCCAGATCCTTCACCGGCTCCGTTGCCCTTCTCTGGACACATTCTAGCACCATAATTTTTTGGAGTGAGTGATCTAAAACTGAACATGGGATTCAAGGTGTGGCCTCACAAATGCTGAGTACAGGAGAACAGTAGAGGGGTCCTGCTGACCATACTATTTCTGATCCAAGCCAGGATGCCACTGGCCTTCTTGCCCACCTGGTTCATGTTCAGCCTCTGTTGACAAGCATCCCAAGGTCCTTTCCCTCTGGGCAGCTTCCCAGCCACTCTGTCTGCAGCCTGCAGCAGTGCCTGGGGTTGTGACCCAAGGGTAGGACTTGGCACTTGGCCTTGTTGAATCTCACACTGTTAGCCACAGCTCTTCTTTCAGCCAGGTTTTTCTCCTCCCTCACCGGCTTGTGTTTTGGCACATGGGGATGGTCTCTTTCTGTGCCTTTAGGATTTCCCCGCTGAAGAATACCTAGTCTTCCTGGTTTCCTCTGCCCCTCAAGGCTGCCAAGGGATACTCTCAACCAATGACCTAAATAGGCCAAAGTCTGGTCTCTGAAACTCCAAGGCAGCAGTTCTTCTTCCCTCCTTACTTCACCAAGAACTGAAATCTATCACTTTGTGTTCACTATGCCCAAGATGACCTCCAACCATCCACCAGTCCTCTGTTCACAAACAGCAGGTTTAGTGGGGTTTCTTCCCTTGCTGGCTCACACCCCAGCTATTTCAGAAAGTTATGTTCCTCCAGAAACCTCCTAGACTCTGCTGTATTGAATTTCCAGAAGTCACGTGGTAAGTTGAAGTTCTCCAAAAGTACAAGGGCCTGTGATTGTGGGACTTCTCCGAGCTGTTCATAGAATATTTCATCTGCCTCTTCAAATAATTGGTTAATTCACCACTTAAATTCAGAGTAAGTCTTAGGAAAAATGGTCGGATTACAAATGCGGAGTAACACTGGAACTGACTTTTCAGAAGCATGGGGTCTTCCTTCACAGGAGGTGTTCAAGAGCAGATCAGGCAAACATCTGGGACCCATTGTGCAGTCTGTGATGCAGTCCTTCTCCCCTGACTTGTGGGAATAACTGCTGATGTTTCTTCCAGCTCCCTGTTTCTACAGTGGGGTGATTCTAAGAGTGTAGGCAAGAAACAAACGTGTAACAAGAAAAGAAAGTGAGTCGAGACCACAACATAGCTGTTTACCTCTAGGCCTTGGCTTTGTATGTGAAACCTTCAGTTCAGTGAGAATCACGGTAAATCCCCCATGTCTGCCATCTTCCGGATAGCAAGTTGCGATCCTTACCTTGGACCTCAAACATAGCAAATACTGAATAACCCTTCCTGAGTGTCTCACTAAGCTCTGTAATTTCTGATTGATTAAACACATAAATTAGAAATATGTCCAAACTCTCTCTAAAAAGCCTTTTTTTCTTTCGCTAGCAAAAAAAGATTCCACTACATTGTCTTCTGTGTTTCTCAAAAGGCTAATTGTCTTAATGGTCAGAAATCTGCATTTTATTCCTATATATCCAGCTTTATCTGACCTCTACTCAACCTCATTAAGGTTTCTTCTGCCAGCAGATGTTGTTCGTATTTAGAGACTTAAGGAAGGTCAGGTTACCACATGGCCTGCTGATCAATAAGCTGAGTAAACCTCATGCAACTCCTCTGTCATGGTAAGGCTGTTTTTCTGTTTCTCTAAAGACTCTTAGAGTTCATGCATGATCACCAGTATTTGATACACATACGTGCATAAAACAATGACCACAAAAATGCAGCGGGCAAACCAGGCTACTGTGTGACGTTGTCATATAGGCACTTACACCCATGTGTGCCATGACCACAAAATGGAAAGTAAAAGCAAAATACCCAATATAAGTAATTATTTAGTACAATGTTATCAACCACATAAACATTCTTTTGCTGTCTTACATGTACATGCATTCATATACATTCATTTTGGTTATAGACACCAGAGTGAATTAGTTTCCCCCTGGCTGGTCCAAATTGAGGACAAATACAAATATTTGTTTATACCCATAATATCACAATTTCCAGACTTGCTGACTGTTTGCTCTTGCAAACAGAGTAAGAATGAGTATTTGAGATAACTGGAAATCAAACTACTCAATTAAATTTATTTGCATTGATTTGAGAGATGAACTTTAAAGACACTGAAGCTCTGTATATATTTCTTGTCAGGATATTAAACGATCCTAGCCCATCTGTTTTATTCAGAAACCGTATTTTCTTGTAGATTCATATATCCAAACTAAAGGCTTTCTTTCATGTCCTTGTCAACAAATCCTAGCCCAGAAGAACCCTTTTAATAAGGATCACAAGGCACTTTAGTGTCTTTGCTGATTAAGACCCTGGACAGAAGGTGAGGTTACTAACTAGGGCTGTTGCTAGGAGTAATTTTCCTGCTGACAGTTGTCCACTGTCTAGGAAATTGAATGAGATGACCACAGCATTTTAGAAAGTCTGGTAAGATGCTATTAGACAATCATGCCTTTCAGTATCTAGGATCAGCCTTTGCCAGATTTGAACTAATTATCTAGAGTCGGAGTTGGACAGATACTTTGTATGGAATAGGTTTTGTCAAGAGTGGGCTTTTTTATCTTGGTCCCTGGTTTCTTGTCTGAATTAACTAGTTCTAGCTGAATGGCAGATAATCTGCGAGCATGTTAAATGAAAGGAGACATTTTGTTGGATGTATTATTAGTGCAGGAAGTTTCTTCTGTTTGCTGGGTATAACTTTTAGAATAAGATCCTACTGCTACAAGCACTCACAATTGTGTACTCAGATTTGGCTCTGCTCACATACCCTGTAGATCTACACGGAGCACCCTCTGCTCTGAGGAACATTTCCTAGACTTGATGTATTCATTAGGGTATTTGCTAGAGGCAAATATGAATGAGATGGAGCGGAAAGAAAGAGAATTCACTTCAGAAATGCAAGGAAGACATCTTTGAGCCTAAAACCACAGGAGCCTTTCCATCTATGGGTATGTTTTATTTCCAAAACTTCTACAAAAGACACTGAATCCTTCTGCTGAGCCTCCAGTCACTTCCCCAAAACAAAGTGCTTAACTGTTGACTTCACCGTCGGTGCCAGGTCCAAGTATTGAGTATCAGTCATTAAGTGCTAGTTACACAGAAAATTTGGGCATGCCTCAAACTGTCAAGTCTACTTGTGCAAACTCAATATTTATATTAATTGAGGTGAGAAGTGATTCACAGTCAGACAACTGCTGTTTCCTTTGTTTGGATCTGATTGGCAGCACTAGATTATGCTGTGCAGTAACTGTCAAGGCGAGACAGGACACGTATCAACCCTTCAACTTTAAAATGTTTGATGAGAGCTTTTGTGATATAAACCTGTTTCATGCTGCTCTATGACTTTTTAAAAAAATTAAACAGTAGCCATAAATTAATCTAAAAGCTTTTATTTTTTTGAAAAAAAAAAACCCAAACAATTAATTTCACAATACTAATAGATATATGCCTGTGAGAGACCAACATTTCCCTGAAGTTTTGCTGCTTGATTCCAGGGTTGAGATTGTATCAGTCTCTCTGTAGTATATCAAGTGCAACTGCCATGTCCAAAAGGCGAAGATCTTCAGGTGAAATCAGTAATACACGAGGGGCCTGATCAGCCACATGCACCATATACTGCAGGCAGAAACAAGGCTACTCAAGTGTGAGTCACAAAGTAGAAATGTTGGTGATTATTTACAGTGTGTTCATAGAAATTACTATAAAAGGATGGGGATGATGGGAGGAAAAACTGAGCCTGCAGCCTTTTCGCTATTTATATTCATTTCAATGAACCTGGAATCCATAGAATTCTGTCCAAATGACAAGGTGTGCCATGTCAGGTGGTAATTACGCCTTGGTGATGACCGTATTATTTAGTCATTCAAGTATGTATGCTAAGAAGTTTCAAGTCACCATGTACATGGTAATCTCTTCATTCACAATAAAACAGCTCAGAAGATGATCACTGACTCCCAAAGAGCTGAACACCCATGTCGTGCTCGGTGTTTGAGTGATTATTAATAGATCACATCCTTCATAAGTGAAAATGAACTCTCAAGTGTATAGGATAGAATGGGAAGATGGCACTTCTAATGACACAATAAGAAAAGTAACAAGAAGCCAGTGTTTATAGCTGTCAAGCCCTTTACTTCATGAGCTACTTTTTAAAATTTATTTTTCCTCTGATGAGCAGGGGTGACATCACATTTAGGCTGGAACTTCCACAAGAGACTTTGAGAACTGAAAGAAGTGAGACTTGCAATAGAAGACCACATTCAAGGAATATAATTTGTCAGAGGAAGAAAAAAGGCAAGTTTAAGAGCTCCACTAATGACCTAGATATCTCACTCAACCACAGGATAAGTGTCTATCTACTCAGCAAGATTAGCTTAAATTTTACTCCAATGTTTCACATTACAGAAGACAGTAGGCTGATGCTGGGTGTTATTTTATCATCCTAGTTCTCAGGAGTTTCTAATATTTATAGTTTCTGCATTACATAATTTGGTTTTCTGCACCTGATGATGTTTGGAAGTAAATAACTGATACTTGGGTCAAAAGAACAAAGTTCTTAGGCTCGTATAATGTGGCATTTAGTAAGAGACAACTTAATTTGCTGGAAAAAACCCCTAAACATAAAAACTAAGGGAAGCAAAGCATGATTCATGGTTTTTCTCTAATGTATCACTGGGAATATTACTAGGACCAGCCAAAAAACTCCACCAAATTTCTGATCTCTTTAACTAATTTTCCCCTTACTCTGCAAGCACCATTTAAAGACATTTACGGAATGAGTGGCTGCCGGTAGACAACTGGCCCCCAAGACAGCAGATGGATCACAGAATCGCCCTGTCCACTGCTGGAGCATTCATGGGCATGTTAAGGTTGGGGTTGGTTCATCAGAGAGAAACAAAAGTCATGTTTGCTTTTGTTTCTAAGGGAAGATCCACTCCTCTATGTCATCATGTGCTCTTGCACAGGGGCTTTAAGAATTTGTGCCTTGAGGCTAAGGGATAAATATTGTTGTTTTAAGTTGCAGATATGAGAGGGGTGGTGCGTTTAAGCATATAATGGTCAGTTCATACAACATTGCTGTGTTTTGTGTCCTAGTACTCTTCTAAGCAGGTGAGTGCTCCCTGGGAGATTTTTTGTTATATTTTTCAGATGCTGTGTTAATAATTCTTGCTTTCTGGTTTTCTTTTTCTCTCCCCCNTGTGTGTGTGCTCTGACCAAGTCATATTTGCAGTCTTGTGTTTTGCACAGAAAGACAGGCCCATTCAGCAGAGAATCAGAGGAGTCTGAGGCACCTAATAACTTGTAAAACTAGCCAAAACCCATGTGCTCTCAAAGCATACATCAGTTTCCATATGTAATTCAAGGAATCTTCTTATTTTTCTTACTTTGGAATAATTAATAATTTTTGCATTTGTGAAACCTCAATTCTTATCAAAGTAGCACATCTCATGATTTATTTTGATGGATCTTACTAATTCACTTAGCTGTCCCAACTGCTTGAATGTTGTTGTCCAGCTTCATAGAATCGCTGTACAGAAAACACGGAAAACACTGTGAGCCAACTTACTCTTCTTTTTTTAACTTTCTTTTTATTCTAATAAAAGTCCCATTGACTTCTAGTTTATATGTGCTGGGAATAAAGGCTGAATAAATCCAGAACAAGGACTGTGGGCACTGACTAGTACAAAAACAAAACCTAAGACTGATGGCTGCTTACAAGTGGTTAAACATATTAGTTGCACTCGAAAAGACCACTTTCTTTTTATATAAGTTTCTCTAACAAATTTCTTTAGCAGCTGGAGAAACCCGCACAACTAATGTTGTGTTCTGCTGTTGCTGGTGCCATATTGCACAGCAAGCACAAGCTTTTGAAAGTGTTTATAAAGGGCTCTACTTCTCTAGCACAATGCTTTAAATCTAAATATTGTGGATGGCTGACATCTGATAGGCACTATCCCACAGCACTCAGCTTCCTGGCAGAAGGCAGACCCTGCTCCCCTCCCGGCAGCGATGTGGAGTGGAGGTGGGCAGGCTGGGTGTCAGGAGGAGAGCTGTGCTCTCCAGCCCTCCCCAGGACAGGCTACTTCTGCAAAAGTACCCTGTGTTGGGTGCCATGCCTCCGAGGCAGTACATAAACAAATGGAAGTCCTAAATAAATTAAAAGCTCTAACCACCTAAGTCACTGCGAGGTGACTTCCTGCTGCGGCCTCTCTGCTGGGCTTGGCAGAGCCAGATCTGCCTGTGCCAGGGCTGAGCACGGCCCACATTGCTGCACAACCCTTATATAAAGCCCCTTTTGCATTTCTACACAGCTGGAAAAATAGTTGTACATGACTCAGAGATGTTCTTGTGTTTTTTTCTGGAGAGTGAAATGCTTCTGACTTCCAGAGAAACCTTTACCTGCGCCACTCTTTAGATGAGCCAAATTAATGCCTTTTGCTCCTGAGAAAATTCTCAAGGACAAAGGCAACTGTTGAAGGTAACACAGTGCTCATGTAACTTTTTGTCTCTGCTAATGTCAACTCTGTATTCATTATAATCAGTCAGTGTGAAGGTCTCTGTTGATACGTATCAGAGAGACAGCTTACTCCACACCGCTCTGTCCCACTGGCTTCCAAATCACTTTCCTAGTAATCGCATTTGAAAGGACGATCATTTTTGCCTTGGATTAGTCTAAAAGCCTTTCTGTCATTAACCCATTTTTCCTTCTATGCCCGAGGCAATCTGAGATGAAAAAGTATTGGATGTTTCCTTTGGTTTGTTTGTTTTGTGCTTTTAATAGCACCTTCCTCAGGAGGATGGGGACATCTCAAACACAGGCACAACAGGTCCCCGTCCCCTGTCCCCCTATCCCCTTCTGGAAGCACACACCTACCCTTGGCATCGTTCATTTTAATGCAGCCTGATGTGTTGTCACCCAGACTGAATCACGTCAGAAATGCAAACGATTTTAAAGGAAAATGAAAAAATTACAGCACACTTCCCAAGTGTGTAGAGAGGGATTTATATAACAGATTTTCTTAAAAAATTGAGAGAAAGAGAGATGGCTGGCAAGAAGATAAAAATTAAACCCAAGGGCAAAAAGGAAGTACTTGTTAGGTAGGAGAAAACAGTGTTTTAGTCATCATGCATGAAGGGCTTTTAGGCACAACCCAATGGTAAACCCACACTCAGGATCAGGGAGGGACCAGTTTCATACCATGCTCTAGGACTTAGCCCTGGCACAGAGTGTCATTGACCTGTAAGAACGAATGCAACAGGGTTAAAAACAGTGACAAATCTAGAGAAGATTAACGAAAAGACATAAAGGCAACAAAGAAAAGAAGCCACAGGTAGATGGGGAAAAGAATTTTTATTTTATTTTATTTTATTTTTTTAATTTATGGATTTCACTTTAGATTTTTTCAATTTATATTATAATGTTGCCTTCCGCAGTGAAGTTCATCATAGCAGTCTGCTTCTTGTTATTCCCAGGCTTGGGGAAGATAGGCTTAAATGTGTGTGTGAAATTCTCTTCTTGTCCATTCACAGACTTAGAGATAAGTCTTGGATCAAATCAAAACAGTAAATGACTCAAAGTTTGAGCTGCTGGACTTGATTTGCTCCCAGCAAAGGGAATATGGCTGATACAGAAGATACTTCCTCCTGGAGGGGTTCCACAGGGAGACTAACAGCAGGGCCCATCCCAGGAGCAATGGTTGGTGCAAAGGTTGCAATGTACATTCCTGATGCAGCCTGAACAGCAGTTTCTGGGTATAAGTGCAAGGCCTGAGTCATACTGTGAGTGCTGCTTGAATAATCTGACCAACTAGCCTGAGAAAACAGAACTTTTTTCAGAAGTAGGGAGCTTTCTCTCTAGTTTTAAAAAGACAAGAACATGAATAGCAATTAATAAGCCATTGTAAGGATAGTTATAAACATGCATATGTTTGAGTGAACTGTTAGGTCCTGTCTTGTAATCCTTGCAAATTGGAAGGCACAATATGTTATTTTGAGTGCTCTTACAGGATCAAGTTCTGCAAAATACAGGTATGGCAATATGTCTGGAATTGACCATGTTTGGACCAGACCGTGGACTAAATTCATCTCTGGTGACCTAACTGTAGGCTTAACCAGATCAGCGTGTAGGTCTGGGCAACACTGCAGTGAGCTCTGATTATGAACCACAGAGAGCAAAAAGGCTGCATGGGTGCACAGGTATTCCTGTGGGAAGTCTACACCCTTTGTTAGTCCTTGTTTTGTAGTTCAGTGATGAAAGCTACATCTGTAATTAGTGAAAGCCTTCTGTTGTGGTGTTAGTCTCAACACAAAGTAGGAAGTCTTGCACTGATTTTAGAATATCATGCATTTCCATGCACAATAAAGAAATAGGGTATCTTTTGTTACTTTTAAATGTTGAGTAATTCTTTGTGTGTGAGTTCCCTTTAAAGGAAAATCACCTTGATGTTGAAAGAAAATTTCAGTGATGTTACCATAGCTATGTTGATAATAATTTCTGATGTATATGTTCCTATGCGTGAAAATCTAAGTGAAATTTACAGTTTTCCCTGTCTTTTTTTTCCCCAATAAAGTGAAACCAGTACAAAAATTATATCTTTTTAGACTATTTTCTGTTGACAGTGTTCCCTGTAAACATTAACTCATTATTTGTCTATCCCAAGGAATGGTATGCATTGAAAGACAATTACCTTGCAGTGGAATGTGACCTTGGCCAGTCTATAACAGCTAAAAAATGCCATCCCTCTGACGTTATATTGTTTTGATGGGAGGGAAAATTAGCTAACTTATTTGGAAAAGTTGCAAAGGAATCTTCAACCCCTCAGAATGAGTTCAGCTAACCTTTAGGCTCTCTCTTTGGGAATGCCATTAGCTTGTGCAGGTGGAGTGTCCTTTACCTAAGATGTTTTTACAAAGCATTAAGGAAGCATTAATTAAGTTTACAGCATTTCAGGGAAGAGACAAAAGTTATTAACCTCACTTTAAATATCAGGCTCTGGACCTGGTTTGACCCTCTGTAACATCTGAGGTTGTGGATGGGCCCTGTAACCATATGGGCAGAGCACCAAGCCCTGCCCATACGTTTAGAGGCTGTGGGATGCAATAGGAAGGGCACAGCTAACACTGGGGTTACCCTCAACTCCTTACTCGCCCTTGTCCTGGAGCATCCCTGCTCTTGCTGCTCCTGGGCAGGGCTGTAACTGGGTAGAGTTTGTCACACTGATGAGCAGAAAACAACCAATGTCCTTTGCCATCACAGAAAATAAGGACTGTGTGGTAGTCCTGCCATTCTGTCCACAGTCTTTCTGCAACAGAGGATCTCTCCTCCAAAAGAACAGTGTCCCTAAAGCTCTCTCTACTGCTTTAGTGGATGCTTGGTCTGGGCTGCTGCTTGATCTGGTGTCAGGGAACAGTTGCTGGGATGCAGATGTTTTCACACTCTGAGTAAGGTATGCTGTCAGACCAGCCTCTGCAGGAGCATGGTGCATCTTCAGTTCTATGTTGGTCCAAGGAAAACATTACAGTCAATGTCTACAAATACATTATACTTGGTGTAGATGGAACCTGAGGCAAAATACAATGTGTAAATAACTATTTTTAAAATTGTATTTTGGGAATGCTTACCCTGGGTAATTCAATTTGTCAGAAACAATCTCTCTCAATCACACTCTCAATGACTTCAGACTACAGCCATTAACATTACTTGTTCTAAGCTCTGCAGAGGCAACTCTTTCAATGCTAATAATGATTTTCCATTGTGATGCCAACATCTGTTAGTAGCTAAGCTTTGGGTCTGGAGTCACAGCAAGGAGCCTGGGTGTTGGCACCATGGCTGAGCACCTCTCCCTAACTGAATGGACATTGTTGGACACTCAGTTCTGGAAATCAGACTGGGGCAATCAGGTAAGGAAGGTCCACTTAGGGTAACAGGTTTGAATTAAGAGGATGTTTCTGGAAAGAAATTTCCTAGCTCCCCCCACTTACTTTGTTCAGGTTGACAACTCACAGAGCAGTGTCAGAGCACCCAAACTGGATTCCCTTCAGGTAAAACCCAAACAGAAGGATGCACTTCAGGAGTGCTCCTAATGTCCTCTGACCTCTGAGGTCTTCAGTTCCTTCTGAATAATTTGGGGAGAATTTCATAGTCTTTTTTTGTATACTCTGTAGGAAGTAGATATATCATGCGTGTGTAATGTTTGGTATGGGCACAAAGAAAAAGATACCTCCCCCCTTCTATTACTTTTTCTAGTAACAGAGTTAACACATGTGTTAACTTCATTCTGCCCTTGCTACAGCTCTCATTTTTGCTCTTGTGGTTTGTTTGTGTTTGGATATTTCTGTCTGAACTCATGCTGCCTCAGGTGAGGGCACCTCCTTATCAGACAGTGGCTATTTTTTTCTCATTATAAAGAGTAATTTTTATCTCCAGATTCATATGATTAACTTTTATATTAAAATCAGTCACAGATGCATCAAATTTGGATGGTTCACATTATGCTGGACTGCATGTTGGAAAATAAAATTAACTCTCCACAAAGAATCTCTTCTCTCCTCCTTGTCCTGTCCTGTCGTCCTTCTCCCAAAATAGGGCCTGTCAACTTTGTCCAGCAAATTCCTATATCAGAATATCTTTATGACAGATTTTCATCTTCTACTGATTTCTCGTCAAACAGCATGATAGGTGCAACATTGCTGAGCTTGATACTAGACTGTGAGTCTACAGAAAAGATACTTAAACTGTAAAAATTTCCAACTTTTCCCTAAAGGAATGCTGTTTTTGAAAGTTTGGCTTGTTAATCCAAAAGACTTAAAGGTCCTATAAGGTACACATTTCTGTCATATGTATTGCTTCATAAATAATCAGGAGAAGGGTGATTACTGGAACCATAGATTTGGTTACAAGGTGTGGTAGTTTAAATTTTAGAAAAATGTTAGGATAATGTCACATCAAAACAGAAATTCACAAGGATTTGGCAAAGAGAAAAAAAAAATCAATAGAATTTCATTTTTATATCTACCAATCCCCTAAAAATATATTTAACCTTATTTCCTGGTTTTTTACTTTTTTTGCTAATCTTTAGTTTCGAGTGAAAATTAAAATGCAAAAAAATTTGAAATATTATAGTTAAATGACATAACTTACTATCCACACTACAGTTTTTAAAGCTCCCACATCATGGTTGCTGAAGAAGGAACACCACATTTACAACTGTGTGCATAGTGAGGCATCTAGTTTAATCAATAGATTAGGAAAAAACTGCATAAATAACAGTAATTCTGCTTTGCCTTACAGCCTGAGTCATTGCTTGTAAAAAATGAATATGAAATGAAACTAAATGAAAGAGGCAGGATGTCCAGCAAGCCAACCTGGATGTTGATAGCAGTTTTCTTGCACTAAAACTGCAATATCTGGTGAGCATACTGTCAACCTCATACAATCCATACACAGAGACAGTCATACCATGAATCTCACACCACAATTTGTATCGAGGAGCCACCTTGCTGCCAGGCTTTTTTGAGAAGACAAAGACTGAACAGGCTTGGAAAGTGAGCTCTCTCTAGTCATCGAGGTGGTCCCATGAAATCTGGCAAGACATAAAGATGTTCTGTGGAGAAGCCTGTATGCCTGCTGCTTTCTGCATTAAACAAGGAAGCTGTGCTTACCTCTGCTAGGCAAGAGCCCATTACTTTTATACATGCATCCTTTAAATATTTTAGCCTCTAAATGTCTTTTTAAATATTTTCTACTCTATCCCCAGTTTCTGAGGCTATTGCAGGTAATTTGCAGAAATAACGTTTCAGGCTTAGAGTCACAATAATGTGCTACAGAAACCCAATCGTCAGACTGCTGTTTATCCAATCAGGAAATACAGCAGGGTCAGGCGATCTGAACAGCTTGCTTTTCAATGCTCCCAGAGAGCTAGCTAAAGAAATAGCTATGACTTAACAGCTATTTGCCACAAACTACTTAGCCAGTAATTTAAATACCAATTGAATTAGTGAAAATGACTAGCTGTGCAGAAAGTAACATTTGCAAGATTAATAATTTCCTACAAATTATTTGACCTATGCTAATCTCTATTATTGAACCACTGCAGTTTTCTTGTCCCTCCAGGCTAGTTGCTCGGTAATTGCAAGCTGACCTTGAGGTACAGAAACTAATGGCATCAGCCAGGCGAAACCTAATACAGGCACCCAGGGTGCAGCATCACCAGCAAAACAGAGCTGTGGTTATTACTCAGTAGCCATGACTTAACCCTGCCCCTGCCTGCAAGCCTACTTTAGCACCTCTACATTGAAAACTGCTATGGCTCTTTATTGATTGAATTTCTATTCTGGCTGCACAGGGGGAAGCATCAGAAATTATGTAGCAGAGATAGAGTTTCATTAGTGTGGGGAAGGTCAGCGTGAAGCTCTCTTGGCTCAACCACCGCCCAGCCAAATTCCTCACACAGCTTCAGGCTCTCTGAGATGTGACTTTTTGTTAAGTTGCAGTAACAAGTTCAAATACCTAATGCAGAACTCAGAGAAGTCAATCTGAATCTCATACGGTTGTGCCCAGAAAGTGCTACCTAAGTGTAATCAGAGAAAACCTTTTATTATCCTTGAGCACAAACTGATCTGGTGGCATTAGCTGCTGCCCTGAGGAAAGGGGTTTTTAGTAGCAGCTGTAGCCATTTAATCTGTCTGTCTGCAGATCACTGAAGACCTTTGAACAGCCTAATTCCTGTGCTGGAGGATGAGAGACTTCATCCTGCACGGAATCAAAACTGGAGAGTAGGCTTTGTGGGTGAGGACCTGGCAAGGAGAAGCTCTGGTCCACATTTCCTGAAGTTTTATCCAGCACCATCCTCCCTAAGCACTGGACAGGACCCTCCCTTGAGACGCCCATCCAGAGCAGGGGCTGTTAAGGAGGGGGACTTGGGTCTGACAGGTGCTGGGGGAGGCAGGGAAAGACTGGGAGACAGGACATCAACATGGGGCTTCCCCCTCTCTTCCTATGGGATCTCCCACACTACGTGCAGAGCTGCAGGAGAGGGGAGCCAGAGGCTCTGTTTTGCTTTGCAAAGGGGGTGGATATTTGGCACAGTCCGGGGAACAACTGACTTCAGAGTTGTCCTTTTCTGGATTTTCCTACACAAGGGAGTGAGTTAGACCACTTCCTTGTTTATAAAAGGCTCCTATTTTGCCCTTCTTCTGTACAAACAGATAATTATGTTAGAAAGTACAAGGTGTCATAGAAACTTGTTTTTGAAAGACAAATTCTGGAAACTTGAATAACCAGATAGCATTTCCAATTACTGGGGCCAAATCCTTCTCTCCTTTACTCCCATAAAGCCAGAGTAACTATCCAATGTAATCAAAGTTATTTCAGATATCTCTAATGTGATGGGAAAAGTCATGTCTGATGACATTCAGACTCACAGCATTTCCCTAATAACTTCCAGTTGTATTTAAATGATTTTTCTAGTAGTCCAACCGGATGGATGTTGTTCAGGGAATGATAAGTCTGTAAATATTTTCTTTGTTAAAAAGAAATACCAGACCAATGTTGTCCCCCGGGAACATGACATTGACAGGTGTTAGGGTTCAAAGATCAGAAAACAATAGCATTAACTTTGGAATGGACATGGGTTCCTGACCTACTGTGTGCTGAGTGGAAAATTCACTCATCAAAGCTCTGGGAAATTAAACACCCCCCAACTCTTCTGACTCTTTCATATTGTATTAGCTTTCCTTCACAAGGTTCACTTATCCTTGCTTATTTTGAAACATGTCTGAAGATTTTGTTCTTGATATTGCATCATATGGCTTCTTATGTAGGGCCTACTGTGGAACAGGACTGTTCAGATCCTGGTTGCACTGGCAGACTAGGAAGCTTGTGAATACACATGTGTGTATATATGTATGCACTTGGAGAGCAGTCATTCTGTATTAAGATAATACATGTGATTTTTTTTCTCCTTGATCCTGCTCTTCTTGCTTATTTATGACCATCTGTCTGTACTTAATGCAGTGAACCTCCTCAGTGATATCAAGATTATGACAACTCAGCTCAACTGTTAATACTCTATGTATCACCAGAAGAAGGCATTGTCTGGCCATTACTGTTTCAGGCTTTATATTTGTCCTTTAGTTCTCTGAGTTTTGCAAAAGGAGCACTCACTGTATTTTATTTGAACATTCCAGTGTGACATCTTCAGGTGTCTCATGTGGTTCTGCTCTAAGTACAACTCATGTTTATCCCCAGATAGTGCCTTTGTAGTTAAAGAGTCTAATTCAGCCACCAGCACTTCTCTTTCTGCACCTGGAGTTCTCTCTTTTCCCTTGCAATGCATCAAACTCATCTATTGAAGGGATGGAGGAGTCTGAGATTTGAGTGCATTCATTTGTGTGTGTGGGTGAGCAGGCAAAGTTCCCGCTGGCCCCAAGAGAGTACTCACATGCTGTACATAGTCCAAACATGCCTCCTTCCTGGCCTTTATTTGCAATTCAAACAGCAACAATAATAAAGCAAACTTCAGCCAAAGTTCTCTCTCCAAACTTGGCTAAGGTTTCTCTGCATGAATCCCCTCTGTCCCAGCCCCTTGTTTGTTCTCTTTCAAAGAAACCCTTCTCACATCCTTGCTGGAGCCAGCAGGTTCCACCTGCCACAGCACAAAGCTGCTCTGTACTTTTGTGCAGGACACGAATACCTGAGCAGAGCAGGGCTAAGCAAAGTTGCTCTCCCTGTGCAGGAAAGGGCCATCCAGTTACAAGAGTTATATTCAGTTCCTGTGTCTGCTTAAGGACAATATACAAAACCAGAAAAAGCAGCAAGAGAACTGAAAATATACCTCTCTGAGAGAAAGATATGGAGAGCTAATTAAATTATTTCAATTTTTGGAAGAGAACCTCAGCAAGCGTGTGAATCAGTTTGTAAGGCACTGTGCAGAGAGTGTATCAGATACCATTTAATGAGTCAGTCTTAAGAAGACAATGTCTAGGTGTTGAGGCTAGATGGATTTACACTGGAAATAAAATGCATATTTTTAATAATTTACTAAGATGTGTGGCAAATGCCTTACCATATAAAATCTTTTAACCCTTCAAGAAGCTGTGTATCTTCAGGCACAAATTCCTAAGAAAATTATGTGTAGAAAGTAGAAGTCTGAAGGAGACAGCTCAGAAGTGCTGTCCCTTGCCTTTGAAGTGACAACTGGTCCTTCCCAGTGCACTGCCAGAGTCAGTATCATGGAATATCAAACTGGCAATATGACATTGGTCCTTTATTCCAGCCCATGGCCAGTATTTTTATTGCTGATCCCACTCATTAGCCATATCATACTTCTGACTCTGGGACAAAGAGGCTGAGGTCTGTGTGTTAATACACTTTAAGAGGATGTGCCCCAGTGCTGCCCCCACTCTGAGTGTGGTTTAGAAGTGAGCATTCCCAGAAAACACCAAAGAAAGATTAAAGGTCTTCCTTATCAGCTGGAGTGCCCAGTGGCTTGTGTCAGCATTACAACATTGTCCCAGCACAGATGAGAGATGAAGTGACAGGTCCTGTCATTGTGCCCAGGAATTTTCACTCTGTGACCAGAGTTTTGACATACAATATGGACAAAGCAGTTGGGAATGAGGGTGCTGTGTGTGCTGACCCCTTTTCTGTGGGATTCATTCCTCTCCCCCTTCAGAAAAAAAGAAAAGAAAAGAAATAGATCCTTGCTTTACAGTAGGTATCATGAGCACCTTTTCCCACAGCAGGTGTCATGGACAGCCTTGTTTCATGCTCCAGCAGAAGGACATGAGGTCTGCAGGAGTCAGAACTTCTGCATGAAGTGATTCCTAACTGATGGAAGGGACTCTCTAGGATGGGGAACTTTCTTCCCGCTAAAAAGGCTGTTCATTTCACATTGAGTTTTAATTTAGCAGAACAATTGCTTGCTTTCTTCAGTGGAGGAGAACATGTTCCATGAACAAAGAATGCCTATAACCATTAACTTTAGCCCCACTAAGCAAGAGGTCAGGTTTATTTTCCATGCACTGTGCCTGTCAGACCTGTTTTCCCTTGTTCCATTCTACTGCTTTTCATCAGGTCATGCTTATTATAATTCATTTGTGAAGGAAAAGGAAGAAAAAAATCATTGCTTTAAAGCAATATTAATTCAAGTATCAACATGTAAAATGGAAATCAGAAAATAGCAACCAAGTTTAGAGATAAGCTTCTTTCTTTGACCAAGCGGAAAATGTTTCACAGCTCCAATAGGATAAGAACAAATATTTTTCTAGACTCAGCAACTGGCAAAAACAAGTATGATAGTTTTAAAGGATGGAGAAATTGAGACTTGGAGTTAGCTACAACTTGCTTTCAATACAGTGTAGTCACAAGCAAAGGAGGCACAAAGGGAGAAATTCAAGATTTATTTTTGCCACCAAATCTCACTTTGAGAAATCTAGATTTTGGCACTACCTCAAAGAATAGTCCACTAATCACATTTTAAATGCTCTTTGCTTTTACATTTCCCTTTTTTTTGATGGATAGGAGTATTTTATCAATGACAAAGATATAAAGCCCCACATGTAGATTCACTTAGCAGAAGAAATCCTACAGACAGACTGATGCATTTTTTTTTATGTTCAAGGGAATACAGTCTTAAGATCCCTGAGAAAACTTATGGAAGAAAAAATTATCTCACACTTGAGTATCTTCTGAACTCTGCAAAGAGCAAGCTGGGCTGTTTCAAGTGTTTGGGGTGTATGAGTAGCAGCTCTAACTCAGTTAAAAAACAGAAGGACACCAGAGGTCATCTTGATTTGATGCAGGCTTGACTCCAAAACTCATTGCAATTACTAGAAAGACTATGATATCTCAGAAGCTCCAGTGCAAGTGGTGCTGAGCAGCTGGCTGGGCAGCTCCTGCAGGAGCTGACACTCCACTGGGGGGTCAGCTGCTCTGTGGCATCCCCAAGACTGGGAAACTTCTGACTGTGGGCATGAAAACATGTTTGACTCAGGTGCCAATTGAAGTCTCCGTCTCATCTGGCTGCAAGGCAGTCATGTCAGTGGTATCACTGTCATCAGAGAGCAGGATCTGGCCCCAGAGGGAGGAAGATGAGTGAAAAGCAAAGAATGTTCTCTCCCTTTGCTTAGGCACACAAGCCTCTCCTTGTGCTATACTCACTTGAAAGAAGAGACACAGCACCTCCATTCCAAAGTATAATTCATCTGAGCTAAATCACAAGCAAAGCCACAAAGAGAAGTCTGGGATAGTGAAAGGCAATGCATCTATCATGAAACCTAGCTATAGCAGTGACATTGAGGAGATTTTTTTCTCAGCATATAAACTAGTGAACCCCAGATCACATATTCTCCTTTGGAAACAGACTGCCCCCAGCCATAGGCCTGTTATTCTCAAGTTCAGTTTGTTTTGCTCAATTTTGTCTGTTTCTGTAGTCCCTTCACAGTTTTTCTGAAAGGCAGGCTAGCACACAGACACACACAATGTGGAAAAAAAGAAATGTTTTGCTTAGACCAGCTAAAATGTCAGCTGCCAGTTTATTTAGACATGACAAGGCATATGACTAGACATGGAACACAGCTGAGACCAATTCTGCTTCTTTTTAGTTATTATATAAATGTGTTTTGGGGGAAAAATAGAAGAAAATTGGCAGGGGAGACCTAGCATTTCTAAATCTAGTCTTCTCTTGAGATTTTCTTTTCATATCCATCTTCTCCCTATAACCAGAGCGGGGGTTTACCTATATCCTCTTTCTTTCTGCAGTTCGTAGTTGGTTAAAATCACTGGGATTATTCTTTCTTCCCACTCCATATTGATGTTATTTAAAACGACTGAGTGGGGAAAAAGTGGAGAGGTCTGTTCAGTCCTTTGGTCAGCTGACATCCCAAACCCACTTGTGGCAAAATCCCTGTGTTCCAGTGGACACAGAGATGAGAACTTCAGCTCTTGTTTCTCTTCTCCTTGGCTAGTGTTTATAGCCCTGGCTGGCTGGAAGGATGAAGCAGGGAATGCCCTGCCTCTGTACATCCAGCAGAACATGGCTTCAAGCCAAACCCGAGGATGTAGCACATTTCATCCTTGCTCACTGAAATTATCTTAACTTCTTATGGAATTCATTAAAAGTGACACAGTGCCAGATGACAGAATAAGAACAAAGCACTTCTCTACATGAGCTGCTTATTGGGTAACTAAGGTTATCTTGCATCAGTAAGCAGGACTTGGTGATGCATGGAACCTAGGAAGAAAATGTTGAAGCCCCTTAGTGCAATGCAGATGGAGAATCCCACCTGCTAACATCTGTCACACGGTATTACTTTTCTCTTCCTAGATCCTCCACCGCTGTGGTGGGACTAGGTTAATTGCCTGGCTGCTGCTGCCTTTTGTGGGTAAAATCCTCAGCCATCACAGTGAACAAAGCAAGAGTGTCTCTTTAGCTGTTGTTTGCCCAAAGACTCGTGGAATGAAGAGGCAGTTTCTGCTCCTGAAGATTGCTCAATAGGACAAGGGCACCCTGTGCCTGGTCTTTGCTAAAATGCAGGAGACAGTGGGATCAAGTGGCAGTGACAAAGAGGTTCCTCAAAAGGTCTGTCACTGCAGACTCTGCGGAGACAGGAGTTACAGGAGGTCACCAGTTATGAGAGATTGTGGAGCTCAGTGGCAGATGCTTCAATTTCACAGGGAAACCTATTCTGTCCCAGACAGGAAACTGAATGAAGAAATAAGGAATTTCCCAGTAATATCACCTTTTTGCTTGTGTACTACCCCAGCACAGTCACATAAAATGAAGTAAACATAATACATGATTTCTGAAGGATATATCAAGGTGTTAAAGAGCTGCTGGCTCTTAAAGACACTGATTGTGCTACAGCTGGTCACTTCCCTATGGGGGAGCCTGGGGCTGATGGCTGGTAAAGCATGGCTGGGGTAGCACAGGAGGTAGCTGGTGTGTGACCTTTAATTCCTCAGTTAGAGGAAACTGCCTGCAAGAATGCAGGAGAAATTTGAGGAATTAACTTTGTTCTGTTAATACTAAATCTGTCAGTCTAGTTCTTTGGTTAAAGTGCATGGCAATTCCTGTAAACAACTTATGGTTTGAAAGCCTTCAGCTAGAATTCTGGTCACCTTCCACCCCACCATGCCTGACCTTGAGCCTTAATTAGTAGGTCTGTGATTCATGACTAAACAGCATAATTGCATAAACCAGAGCAGAAAGGCATCCAGACATAACTGGATTTACTCTAAATGTGAACGTTTGTGCATGTACTGATCATCACCGGGATAATAACATGGTACATTCCAGATCTTTGTATATACTAGGGCAAAGCAAACGGCCCCAGGTGATTTCTGAAATGAACAAAATCCCGCTCCCAGTCTGTAACTGTTAATTGTTAACTACTCAGATAGGCTTACATTCCTCTTACTTTACAAATTAAACCCACTTGTCATCAGTTATTGATTTCATAGCTTTAACATTCAGTGAAGGAAAACAAACTGTGAAACAGAAAAAAGAAAATCTGTGTCAGGATATGCTCCACTTTGTGTGTCATTTCGTAAGACCTACAAAGAGCCGATCCCTTTGGCATTGTCCAGCCTCCTCGTCCTTCCCGCTGGCTGCAAAACAGCAGAGGAAAAAAAGGGTTGTGTTTTGCAGAGGCAGATGATCTCTGATGGGAAAGCCTTCCTCCTCTGGCCCCCTGAGTGTTTCCACTCTTTCTAAGCAGCACTGAAATACAGTTGCTGAATAACATGGAATAAACCTCAGTTCAAGTTTTAGTTTGTCACTAGGACACACCCTTCTGCTTCCCCTGCACCTGCTTGTTCCAGGAAGGGAACAGGGGGGTTATTCTCTAACAACTCTCTTGCCACCCCTCCCCTCACAGAGCAGCCTTTGCTGATGGGTGTGCTCTCTCCTGACCCTGGGGACATTCTGCAGATATCTGGCTTCTTCAAGCAGAAAGTTTTGACAACAATACAAATGTTGCTATTTTGCCAAGTGCTGCAACCACTGAGAGTCAGGATTCAGCCCAAGATTTTCTTCGGCAGATATTTTTAAACAGTTTGGATAACCGAAACTACAGAGTTTCTGAATTCATATGTGATAAAACCCTGCAAATGCAGTTATTCCCAACTCTATCAGTGAATGCACATCAGGTTTTTGTTTCCATGAAGTCCAAGGACCCAAAATTCAGGTCCTCAGTCCTTTACAGCCAGGAGGTATGACACCCACAACCTGACAGTGCAGAGGCTTGCAGCATGGCCTCTCCCCCCGGCCTTGCGCTATTGCTATTTCTAGAAATCCAGGCTTTATTTTTTATATGTTGGTAGGCTGAGTGGACCCAAAAAGAGATGGTGCCATAAAGTGTATATTAGCTGCAACACTTTGGACATGGATTCTGGATTTGGCCTGTAATTAAGATTTGATAAAATGAAGCATTGATCAAACCTAAATGCAGTAGGAATACCCCTCCTGTGATGAAGCATCTAAATTTTTTGGGTACTGTGTACATATCCCTGCTATTACATCATTGAGGGAGGGGGTTAAAAAAAGGAGTAAAGTCATAGAACCAGGCAAAAGCAAAACCTGCCCTTCAACTGTGACCAACATAGTAAATGTAAAGGCAGCAGAAGTGCCTGATCAGAGAAGACACACAATTATCTGTGTAATACTACCTGGCTGCTTAAGCTAACTTCAGAATTGCAATGTAATTCTTGTAATATATGGGGTCAAATATTTTGCAGACTTTCCTACTTCCTGAAAGAGGTCCTTCAGTCTCTGGGGTCAGACGCCCAAAGAATGGGGCAGTAGTGAATACAGGTCTGGACTAGGGGTCCCTGCCACCGTGGAGAGGTTGCATGTGTCCACCCCTGACACAACCACGGGTTGTGCTTTAAGTAGCACAGCTGGCAATTAAAACATCATTATGACAACACTTGAATATTTTGAAAATGTTTTAACAGTGAAATAAACTAAATTAATCAAGTGGAGAGGTGTTGCCTCCTTTACAGGAGGAGACCCTACATAGCTGTGCAGCATCAGATGCAAATAAGTAATGAAATTCTGTTGAAGAAGAGGAAAATTGAATGTTTCCAGGATAATTTTGGGAACCAAATCCCTGTTTTAACTGTGGACTATTCCAGATACCACTTACTTTGAATAAATTAATTTGGACCAAATTTATTTGGTCCAAAATCATTGACCAAAACTAACAAAAAACATATTTCTTTCTGAATGCTTGCCCTTTACAGGAATTATTATTTGGGTTTGTACTTAGCAGCACATATCAGACTATCTGGTAAAAATATGTAGGGAATGAGATCAATGGGTTAATATTCATAATGATACTACAATTTCCTTCTCTGCTCTGCTGATTAGTCCTGCTCTCAGGGCCTGCTGACTGGTAAAACAGACACACATATAACTCAGTCCATTACTGTCTGGCATATCTCCTAATTTCTGCCTTCACTGTGCACTGCAGGAACAAACTTCCAGTGCAGAGCTCTCAAGAGAAGAGCGTCACAGAGGAAAATTATTAACCTCTATTTTGTCCTCCAGAGAGCTCCTCCCTCCTAAAGGTTAATTTACTGATTTCACTGATTTGCACTTTTTCTGTCCCCAAAGGGGAAGGACACAGGTGACTTCCTAAAGTCAACAGGAACCAAATGAAGTTGTGCACACCTTTGGAGATATCTGTGTGTTGCTCCCAGCTATCTAACATGAAAATCTAGAACAATTCCAGTGCTGTTGATGGATGGAATCCTTGACATGTAAAGCTGCAAAATTTCACCAACTTGCAGAGGGCATCTCAAAGTCAGATTGGCCATGACCCCAGACCAGTGGTCTTGGTAGACAGGAGTTTTGCAGATTCACAGAATCACTGAAAATGCTGAGTTGGAAGGGATCCACAAGGATTATCAAGTCCATCCCTAAGCCCTGCACAGGACCATCCCTAAGAGTCACACTATGTGCCTGAGAACATTGTCCAAACACTTCTTGAACTCTGTCAACCTTGGTGCTGTGACCACTTCCCTGGGGAGCCTGTTCCAGCATCCAACCACTCTCTGGGTGAAGAAACTTTTCCTAATATCCATCTTAAACCTTCTCTGACACTACTTTAGGCCATTCCATCAGGTTCTGTCACTGATAACCACAGGGAAGAGATCAGTGTCTGCCCCTCCTCTTCCCCTCATGAGGAAGTCGTAACTGCAATGAGGTCTCACCGCGCTCCTCTTCTCCAGCTGAATAGACCAAGTGACCTCAGATTCTCTTTGTATGGCTTACCCTAAAGGCCCTTCACCACCCTTGTTGCCCTCCTTTGGACACTCTCTAAGAGCTTAATGTCTTTCTTATATTGTGGCACCCAAAACTGCACACAATATCCAAGGTGAGGCCGCCCCAGTGCAGAGCAGAGCGGGACAATTCTCTCCCTCAACCAGTTGGCGATGCTTTGCCTGATGCCCCCCAGGACAGGGTTGGCCTTCCTGGCTGCCAGGACACTGCTGACTCAGATTCAACTTGCCGTGGACCAGGACCCCCAGGTCCCTTTCCATGGCACTGCTTTCCAGCCTCTCATTCCCCAGTCTGTACGCACATCCAAGGTTGCCCCATTTTAAGTGCAGAATCTGGCATTTTCTCTTGTTGAACTTCATATTGCTGGAGATTGCCCAGCCCTCTAAGTTGTTGAGGTCACTCTGCAAGTACTCCTCAAATGGTTTTAAAATTTGTCTTATTTACTCTGATAGGCTGAATCAGGAAGAGCTCATCATAACATAAACCCTTGTATGTAGTATCTTGGACTATGGATACGTGATGGACTCCTTGATGAACCTGTGATTTAGGTAACATGCAAGGTGCACAGAGTTCACAAACCAACTTTGATTCCTTATACAAAGTAATCTGCTTAATTCATTGTAATAAAAATAAATGTGACAGGGAACTGCAGTGAATGTATGTGAGGCTGATGTACCCAAATGTTTCTTTTAACAGCTGGACTCCTTTTTGGCCACAAAATTCAAGCAAGCAAGTTGCTTATTGTGACCCTTATAAGTGATTTTTAGATGTGCGTTCCACACTTCTGGTGCTTGATTTGAGGCAGAGCCTGGACGCAAGACTGTCAGACATTCACTCCTATAATTATTCTCACACATGCTCCCATTGTCACCACAAGACAGCTTTAGAGCAGACTGAAGCTGTAAGAGACAGTGCCACCTCTGCCCCTCCTCCAGCTCCACATTCTGACCCTCTGCTCTGTGCCTAGGGCACTCATCCAGGCAGAGTTATGTCCCTGCCAAGCTTTGACCAATTTCAGATGTCAGCTGCCAGATTCTCTCTACTTTACCAGGAATGTTGGTTATCTTGATTTTGCAAGAGAACAACTGATTGCCAGAAAAATCAGTGATGCGGAAATAGAAGTCAGACAACAGACTTTAGGAATTGAAATCCAAATTCTTCTTCTCTTTTAGTCTTAATTCTCTCTGTACTTCCAAGTCCCTTTTGTATTGTCAACCTGAAGTTAGTGACAGCTAGAGATTATCAGAAAAATGATCCTGTGGAAAGTAACAGAAGTGTCATCACTAATTAAAGACTAAAGCAAATGGGATCAAATTAAGACCATGAAAGAAAGTTTATGTTCCAAAAATATCTGGTTTGTATTTTATAAATTCATCTTTCTTTGAGTATTCACTTGTATTTCATACAAGACTGCTTAAGAAAACATATACTGAGAGAGTACACATGAAATACTAGTGCTTTAGTCCCTTCCACATACAGTGTCAGGGGTTAAGAGATATGAATGCAAAAGAGCATTAATCTAAAAGTGGGTAAGAAAGACCATTCCTCCTGAGGGTTGTAGAGACAAAACCATCTTCTGAGCCAGGGGGAAACTATAATTATGGAGATTCTTCAGTACAAGGTGGTTGTTTTGGTCAATGTTAATTTTATTGTTAGAAATGTCTGCACTGGATTATGAAAGGCTGAATGACTCACAGGTGTGTACAAGTGTGTGTTTTTGTATACACATATATAGAAAAGACCAGAAGACAAAGTGAGCTTTCTCTTGCCTGCAGAGGAGTGAGCCACAGTTCAGAGAGGGTGGGAAAGGTGAGACCACTGGCACAGCCACTGCCTTGCACTGCAACCAAAGTGTGGTCTGGACAGGGAAATGGTGGGCTGCCATTTGAATGGATCCTGCTCAGGCTGACTGTGGCATGGCTCTCCCAAGGCAGTCTGGTTTCCTGCATGTCCACACACACACCCACCCCCACACCCAAATAAGTGCATTCAGTGCATGCTTCCTCTGGCCCAGTCCATGGCTGAAAGTGAGAGCAGAGCTCTAGATTGCTTAGTAATTTAAAAAAGTTAATCAGTTGAATTTTTCCTACCTATCACATCTCATACACTCCTGTGCATTATTTGCGGCCTGGCAGCTGTTGAGACATGTGGGATGCTCAAGACTATATTGTTGTGACTCCCCTCTTTGGAGGGAGAAGTCCCAAGGAAAGGTACTCTTTCAGGCTCATTCCTCAACCACAGTGCTGTCCCTACAGGGGGAGGTGCATCCCTGGAGAGAGAATGCCTTTACCAGTTAGTATTGCCATTGCTGCTGAACAAGCACTAACAGGAAATATTAGCCTGGCCAGCAAGGATGCACCTGTGCTCTGAGCCTTTTCAGCAGCTGGTATTTTATTTGTTGATGCTGGTGGTAATATCTGACCCAATATCTCTATGATGACTATCTACCTTTCCCCTGCAGAAGGAGTACTTTTTTTCCCCCCTTTTTGTTGTACCATCCTGAAGGCAATAAACAGCAAAGCGCTGCTTAGTGAAAATAGACCCCAGTTTCAACATGCGTTACTTCTGTCCCATTTCAGAACAGTTCGCTTTCAGCCTAGTGGCTTGCTGCAGCTAGCCTGCGTTTGTCCAGTTGCTTACAAGAGATGACAAACTTCAGCATCCTGGGAGGGGCTGATGTTAAATGATTGCTGTTGGTGTATCTGTGTGGTGATCATTTGGTTTTCAACTTCCTTTCATTATCTCCAAAACCCATTCCGTTGTTCTCAGCCACACATTGGACATTCTGCTCACTTGTGCCAATTTACAGGCTTAACACTGGTGGCTTCACGGCAAAAAGCTATTCTGAGAGTTTCTGAAACAAAGCCTTAATGATATATGGCTGCCAAAGTTAGCTGTTTCACAGCTGTAATAGCACACTGTAGGCTTCGTGGCAGCCAAGCTGTCTTTGTTACTGTATTAAGTGAGGTGTGAGTGCCTGGAATGTTACGGGCAGCAAGAGCCATCGTGGGTGGCAGCTGCCTTCAGAATCCTTGAAAGGATATGCTGTGATAACTTGATAAGGTGTTTGCATGTGTTAAAGGGCATGACATCCACAAAAGGCTGGGTGATGAGGGCACAATTTTCTTTGGATGTGAAGTGTTCCACACTGCATTAGAATTGGGTGGAAAATATGAAACATGATGTGTTTTTTATACAGGGCTGGAATTACTTAATGAGAAGTCATTTTCCTGCTAATGTCTGATTCAGTTAATGTGTTTACGGAGTCTTTTAGGCAGTACCTCAACTTTTCCAATCAGGATACACAGCATTTTGTTAGAAATCCTGATAGTCATGACACTGGGATATGGGGCAACCTTCCCAGTCTAGGGGCTAGTTTCTGTAAAGCTGGTGTAAATAAGCAAGAATTCCACTGAAGTTATTTTGGTGTAAATACAGGGTAGGTGAGAAGCGTCTTATACATGCTATTCCTATTTTCTGCGTTTATGTGGACCTAAGCACTCCAGACAACAAGACAAATTTGATCATCACTGCAACTGACATTCTGCTCTTTCTTCCAGCTCAAAGCTCGTTCATCTGTTTCTTGAATAGAGTTTGCACTTCTGCAAACCATAAAGGAAAAGACACCAAAAAAAGTCTTTCCCTACTCAGATGCTCTCTCCCGTTTGTCATCATCAGAAAGCCCCATCAGCCCATATGTGCACTCAAGTCCCACTCAGCTGTTCTTGTTAGGCTGCTCTGGTTCTAGTTCGTTGTTACCAGGCAGGGCAGCTCTTTAAAACAAGTGTGTAGGATGCTATATTGAAGGGTTTATGTTAGGGTAATTCTCCCTTCAGTCACTCTGACTCCACTCTGTGGAGCTGTTAGCCCAAGGGGGAGAGATGCAGGACCCATATATAGTGTGAATGCTGGCATTCCCTGGAGAAGTATAAATGGCATGACCACGTTCTTTAAATTGCCTGTAGTCATCCAGAGGTGCTGTGGCTGCATTTTCCAAATAACTGAGAAAGCTGATTTTAACATGGATTTGTTTTTCAGAAATGGAGATAACACTATATGACTGATTGGCATGTCAGCACGAGATGGGTATCCCATAGCAATAGAGTATTTTAAGACTGCATCCTGCCCTTGATGAACAAACTTCATACACATGTTGAAGAGCTTCTGGTCCCATTTCCTCCTGGTGAAACCTCATATCTCATTAATACAAATTCTCAGGGCTTTTTTCCCTTATGGTTCATTTGTCTAAATTTCACTGAAGTTGTTGAGTTATGAAAGTTTAACAAGAAGAAAATGGAATCTTAGTGATTGTCTTGTTTGAAGGACTAAATGGTTTAATTTTATAACTGAACCGGGAATACAAGCCAAGTTTGTCTGGTTGTGAGATAAACAAAGATGCTGAACAAGTTATTGATATCAGTGAACCGTTTCCATGGTGGGAACCAGAAATGAGTTATTTGTACTGCAGTGTATTTAGCTTGTCAGAATATCTGTGAACTTGACAGGGCAAAAGCACATACTATATTTCATGTTGCTGCTTTTGGGTTTCTATTTGTATTATTCTAACAAAAATTCCAAAATCCCTCTCTTGTTTCCAAGAAGCCTCTAGCAAGAGAGAAAACTGTAAACCCCCACCACTGGTAATTTTTTCTTTTTGCCTAGCAGCATTTGCAAAATATTTCTCTCTTTAGCACAGGTAAATCAGGGCCAGATCAATCACACTTAGACTAAAGGTGCTTCAGGAGGTGTTTTCAAAGTACCAATAGAGATCCTCAATCTGCAGTGGAGTATCCACACAAGTTACTCAGGGTAAGGCAGGGTAGGAAATGAACTCACAGGGATGCACACATGCATGTGATCAGCCTGTTATAACTGCAAAGCACATTATTCTGCTCTCATTCAGACTAAGAAAAGCTGCTTCACATTCAGCCTGGTCTAGTGGAAGGAAGATGTCTCTGCCCATGGCAGAGGGATTGGGACTAGGTGATCTTTAAGATCCCTTCCAACCCAAACCATTCTATGATTTACAGCAGAATTTTACAGCATGTGAAGGAAGTGGTATGCCATAAATTCATATCTTTCCTTATTTTCAAGTACCTTGTTTTTATGCCCTTAACTTGAATGCCTTTCCTGGCAGTTCCCTAATCTCATTACTGAATAATGTGGTGTATTGAGTTCCTGACCTCCAGGTTATTTCAGGGTGCTGCAGAGTGGGTGTAGCTGGAGTTCTTGGGCACAGGCTGAAAAAGTGAATAGATATTGAACTGATGTTGCATATAGATTAGAAGTCAAGGAACACAGGGCTACATTTCCAAAAACCATCTAAAGAATTCAACACTTCTTGGACTGATGATACCATTCTGTGTAATCAAATGAATTACAATTGTTCAGTTGCCTTTGTTATAGCTGTTTTTATGCTTTCTGAAGCATGTAAGTAATGTGGAAGATAAAAGAGTATGTTCCACTAGCATCTTTATAACATAAGCACAATACATATGCTGAAAATTCAGATGAGCTGAGAGTAAGTTAACTTTTAACAGGAGGTTTTTAATTAGACTTGCAAGTTGCAGCAATGCTGGTATGTTGATGTGCATTGGAACTTGCAAGTTCAGTAAAAAATACCTCAAAAGCTGAAAAATCAGAATGTACTAAATTCCATCTGTCTTAATAGCTTCCTGAACTGTGCATTGAGTTTCTAACTGAAAGTCACACAGTTATTTCTTCTTCTATGTGAATAGAAAACCTGACCTTGTAGGTTCCACTGCACAGTCCTGTTGCACAGAGTGAGTGAGTGGGTCAGACGTCAAAACTCACACCGTTTATCTTTTTCTTTTCTTCTTTTTTTTTTCTTCTTTATTTTTCTTCTTTTTTCCCCCCGGTAGCCAGGACTGTGATGGTGCAGGCAGACAGTGAATTTCATTCCAGAATCCAGGTTCTGGTTGACTGACTGATTGGCAATTCTCCTAGGGCATTCAACCCTAAATAACAGAAACACCGAGACACGAAGCTTATTTTAGTTCACTGCAGCTACCCAGCATTATTATTATTTTTGGTTATTGTTATTGTTGTTGCCCAGGAGCAGTTAGGTTTCTCCTTAGTAGCAGGAGGAAGTGGTGTGAGGAACAGAAGTTCAATGATAGTTCAAGTGGCTACTTACCTATTGTGCACAACAGATCCAAGATGTGGAGCCACTTAGAAATGATAGTTAGACCAAAAAATTGATGTGGAGGTAATGAATCTTGGGTGTGTATTAGGTTTATGTGTTAAACCAGCCATTTGGGAGCTATTTAAAGCAATTCAAATTGTTTTGAAAACAGATGAAGAAAGCAAGTAATCATTCATGGTATGGCTGCTATTCAGAGAGAGCAGTTGAGTTCCTGTCCTGCATGTTTCCCTTGTCAAAGGGTAAACTTCATTCTGAATTTGTGTGGACAGGCATGAGTACAGAGATCAACCTTCTGGGAATTTACTTTTTTAATTCTCTGTGAAAAGGCTGCTGGAGCCCCTTCTGTGACCTTCCACTCATCTCCTCCAATGTCTTTCCCTTGGCCTTGTTCCCTGCCTAAGCCAGGTGGCTGTGGGAAAATGATTTCATACAACTCCATTCTACATTTGGACACAGGCAGAGAGCAGAAGTGATGCTATAAAAAGTTTTAACTCCAGTGAGAAGTTCAAATCTGCTGCTCATCCTGTAGAACCCTCTAGAGTGCTGCCCTTCCTCCTAAGCCCCCTTCTCCCTTCACACAGAGTCAGGAAACATTTGCTGGGTCTTAAATAGAGGTCATGCTTGAGACCCAGCCACTTGATTTTGCAAGCCCTCTGTGTGCAATGAACAAAGAACTAATTAAAGGTTTTCCTCTAGCTTTGTTAGAAAAACACATGAAGGAACAGGTGGGGTCCATGCTGTGGGAGGACACCAGAGCTGGGCAGGTGGAGCATCAGCAGAGCAATCCTGTGGGAGTCACCTTCTCAGGGCTGAAGTGGTGTAGCTCTTGCATGTAGAAAGAAGCAGGGAAAAATTCTCATGGACTGGAAAAGTATTTCAGAGGGGAAGTCCTCTGTTTCTCACTCCTTGTAGCAGCTTCCTCCGAAGGAGGAGAAGGGTTTCAGGTTTGGCTGGCTTGTCTAGACTCTCTGCTGCTCAATAGGTACCTACTAGCTTCACTTCTCCTTCATTCAACAGAAAAAGTGGTGGAGTTGTAAAGGACAACAATTTCTGTGGCCATCTTTGTCACTTCCTGCAAGTGTTCTGTGTTGACTTGTCATGTGATGAAAACCAGTGTGTGTGCATGTGTGT
Organism: Grallaria varia; assembly: GCA_013396735.1. Taxonomy (NCBI): domain Eukaryota; kingdom Metazoa; phylum Chordata; class Aves; order Passeriformes; family Formicariidae; genus Grallaria; species Grallaria varia. Next base: position 90,048 of record VWZG01013242.1, read on the forward strand.
TTGTGTATGTGTGTATTCAGTATGTCATTGCTGATTAGACATCTTCTGGATAACCTTTGAAGAAAACCATTTTGCCAATATATCAATAGAATATTGATATAGAATCGTAGAATCACTTATATTGGAAAAGACCCATAAGATCATTTAGTCCAAACATTAACCCAGTAGTACCAAGTCTACCACTAAATCTTTTCCCCCAGGACCACATGAACACATCTTTTAAATACCCCCAGGGATGGTGACTCACCTATTTCCCTGGGCAGCCTGATCCATTGCCTTACAACTCTTTCCATGAGGAAATTATTCCTAATATCCAACTGAAACCTCCCCACAGGCAGCTTGAGGTCTTTTATTCTTGTCCCATTGCTTGTTGTTATCTGGGAGAAGGGAGTGACACCCACCTGGCTACAACTTCCTTTCAGGTAGTTGTAGAGAGCACTAAGGTCAGTACTGAGCCTTGTCTGCTCCAGGCTAAACAACCCAGCTCCCTCAGCTGCAACCTATATATGACTTACCCTCTAGGTCCTTAATGAGCTCCGTTGCCCTTCTCTGGACTTGCCCCAGCACCCCAAAGTCTTTCTTGTAGTGAGGGTCCCAGAACTGAACACAGGCCTTGAGGTGCAGCCTCACCAATGCTAAGTACAGGAGGACAATCGTTGCAGATACAAGGCAGGATCAAGTCATTGGCCTTCTTTGCCATCTGGACATGGTGCTGGCTCATGTTCAGCTGCTGTAGACCAGCACCCCCAAGGTCCTTTTCCACTGGGCAGCTTTCCAGGCTCTCTCCTCCCAGCCTGTAACGGTGCCTGAGGTTGTTGTGATCCAAGTGCAGGACTAAACACTCAGCCTTGTTGAACCTCAAGATATCACAACATTTCCCTTTCTGCAACCTATCCAGTGTCTGCCATAATGGTGGGATATATCTTGGTGTTATGCAAACAGAGCAGGCAAACTGAAAATCACTCAGGGCATGGTGCAGCAGTTTTTTGTCAGAACATGAAGAGAGGGCATAGTCACCATGCCAGCTAAAGCAGAGTTCCACTGGTGGTCATCACCCTCTCAGAAACAGCTCAGCTTTGGTATCCACCTGGTAGAAAATCTTGTCTTCTGCATTTGCCAGAATGCATCTGGCAACACAGAGAGGGCTTCCATGAAGACATATAACGATCCAGGGCCCAGACTCCAGAGAGTGCCAGTCTGTCAATGGAAATGGATGGCAGTAGAGACAACAGTTACGTGAAGTGTGACCAAGCAGACAATCCGCTCAGTCTTGTGCCAGAGCTGCAATAGGAAATAGGAAAGTCACAGAAGTCTGAGAAAGAAATAGACTGACAGAACCATTTTCTGCTCACTGGAAACAGAACTAGGAACAGATACCAGGAAAAAAAGAAAAACCAACAAGGCAAGGAGATCCCTTATCCTTCCCTCACTAAGATGAAGGCAGTAGCTTAAATGAAAGGAGTGAATAGAGACAACTCCACATTCAGGACAGCAGGCAAACCCACTCCTTGCATACTTTGCCTTTCCAGGTGCCTCTGTACAACAGTACAAGGCTCTGGATATGGAATGCAAGCCAATGGATGATGTGGGTAACACTCCATATACACCAGAGGTTAGGGAATCTGGAGGACAAGTTATTTTTTCCTCTCTCTTTCCCATTGCAGGAAGTGACAGATGGACTTAGTCTGTTAAGATGCAGCCTTGTGGCTGGTGCCACTGCCAAAATTATTGGGTTTTTTCCATAATAAGATGGCCTACATGGCAACCCACCTGCTGGCATCAAATGACATTCACCTTTCTCAAAGGGGGAAGAGAGTCTGTGCTCATCGGTAGCAGGACTCACCTGCAGAGCTTAAAACTAGGCTTAAAGGGATAATTTCAAGCTTGCCTATGACAAGCTGTGGGATGATTTACCTAGGTTAGAGGGACAGGTTGCTCTTCTACACATCATGACACTTACTCTACATGGAGTAAGGGGGTTGCGCTGATCACACAGCAAGCATGGATAGGAAAGCCCAGTTGTCAAGGGATGTTGGAATTTATAATGAACTGGCCAGAAAATTTTGAACTATCATCAGAGAAGAAAGAGAAAAAGGTGACGTGCTGAGGAGGACCCTGCCATATATTCAGCTACCTGAAAATGAAAAGTAATGCTCTCTCTTCACTGAGGGCTCCTGCTGTATCATAGAGAGACATTGAAAATGGAAAGTCCTATACAGTGAGTCACAGAAACTGTTAAGGAATAAGGTGGATCAAATCAGATGGCAGAGCTGAAAGTCATCCAGCTGTCTTTAGATGCCACTGAACAAAAGAAGTGGTCAACACTCTACGACTACACTGAATCGTGGATGGTAACAAATGCTCTGTGGGGGGGCTGGACTGATAGAAAAAGACCAATTGGCACACTCATCTACTCTGCTGAATTGTGGCAAGACATCGCTGCCTGAGTATAGAAGTTGACTGTGGAAGTCTGTCATGCAGATGCACATGTACCCAAGAGTTCAGCTACCGAAGAACATCATAACAATGCAGAGGTGGATTGAGCTGCCAAGATTAAGTGTCTCAGGTGGATCTGGACTGGCAACACAAGGGAGGGTTATTTCTGGCTCAATGGACCCATGATGCCTCAGGTCATCAGGAAAGAGATGTACCATACAGATGGGCTTGTGATCAAGAGGTGGGCCATGGACATTATGTCCCAGTTTATCCATAACTGTGAAACATGCAATCAAGCAGGCCAAGCGAGTACAGTACCTGTGGTATGGGGGGGCAATGGTTCAAACAGAAATATGGAGAGGCCTGACAGATAGATTATATCACACTCCTGCAAACCCACCAAGGCAAGCACTATGTGCTGACAATGGTGGAAGCAACGACTGGATGGCTGGAGACGTACCCTGTTTCCCATGCCACTGCCCACTGTCTTGGGCCTTGAAAAGCAAGTCCTGTGGTGTCATGGCACCCCGGAAAGAATTGAATTGGACAATGGGACTCATTTCAAAAATATCCTCATAGATACCTGGGCCAGAGAGCTCAGGACTGAGTGGGTATATCATATTCCCTATCATGCACCAGTCTCTGGGAAAGCTGAAAAGTACAATGGACTGCTAAAGAACACATTGAAAGCAGTGGGTGGTAGTACCTTCAAACAGTGAGATCTACATTTAGCAAAGGCCACCTAATTAGTTAACACTAGAGGCTCTAACATTTGAGTTGGCCCTGCCCAATCAAAACCTGCACATACTGTCAAAGGGGATGTGTGGTGCATATCAGAAATGTGTTAAGGAAGACAGCTTAGATTAGTCCTGCCTCAAGCAAAGGCAAACACATCTGTGGAGTTGTTTTCTCTCGAGGATCTGCGTGCACTTGGTGGGTAATTCAGACTAGATTTAAGGAGAAGAGTTTTTATGATGTGTGGTGAAACACTGTAATGGGTTGTCCAGAGAGCTGGTAGATGCTCCATCCCTGGAAGTACTCCAGGCCGGGTTGAATGAGGTCTGAGCAATTTGATTGAGTTAAAGAAGTCCCTGGCCATTGCAGGAGGATAAAACTAGATGATTTTTAATGGTCCCTTCTAACCCAGACTATTCTGTATTTCTAAGTACTGACTCTTTGCAGTAAAGATGGTATCTGTTACGTGCCCTGCCAAAGTTGGTTGTTGATCAAATCCTTAGTGATGCATAGAGACCAGGCTCTGGAATTTGCTGAAAACCACTTTTTGAGCTGTATTATGAAGCCATCTGACTTGTGTGTGCATCATACTTAAATTTGTTTCTAACTGAAGAATTAAACATGATATATCTTAATATCTTAATAGTGCAAATACGTGAAATGATCTCACCTGTAACCCAGAAGGTTAAACACCTGCCACCCTCTTGACTGGAAGAAGACTGAGAATTTTCAGCATTATCAAGATTGAAAAGACTTGATCCAGTAGTTCTGAAAGGGTTACTTTGAAGACTTGCTATAGTTAATTCAGTGTAGGGCATTTTCTCTTATATAATGTGTCCCTGTACTTCACCTTCTGCAGAATTCATCTTTTCTATTGCATGGGTGAATGTTAAAGTACATGGTCAATTATGAAGAATTGCTGACATGAATGAAGCTGCAGAGTCTTCACTGTTGAGTTGCAAAGTGACTTTTAATCTGACTCTGCAAGTGTTTGGGTGGTCTTGCATATTAGTATGTCTAAGAAAAAGATATTCAAGCCTGGGGAGAGAATGAATTTACATTCTTGTTTTCCCTAGCACATTTTAGACATATGGCATCAAGCATCGCAAGCTAGCTACTTTCTGATGTCACTCCAACATCATTTACAACATTGCAGCCAGACTGATTTAATTGCGTAGGACTCTTTGCTGCCTTCCATATACATCTTGATTATTTATATTTCAGAGACTCACACTGGATTCCAAAATGTAATTTTGTTTTTCAAACAACAGAGGAGACCAAAACAAATTTTAAGATTCATTAGATATGGTAATGCCTTTTCTATGACTTTTAAAACAACTACTATCCCCAGGACAAGACTCTTAATTGCTAGGGAGAACACCCAAGCCATCTAGACAGATTTGCAGGTCAACAAAAGCATTTCAGACTGTTTGTACTAAATACATGCATCCGTATGGCTTTGAACAGTTAGTAAGGGGTTAATACTAATATATGTTTAGCTCTCCAATTGGAACCGGCCCATTTCCAGCTATCTTTTTCTTTTTTGAAAGCTTTCTGTATGAGAGAATAGCGAAGCTGGCAACAACATTAGGTGTCTTCACATACCTTCAGAAACATGAACGTTCAAGTATGATCCTCTGTGTGAACCTGGCATCAGCAGTTATGGCCAGATGTGTGTTCATCTTCCCTGCAAAAGCACTGGGGCTGTGGAACAAGGTGTCAGGGATGTTTGCATGGACATCTGCACTGGCTTCATTTTCCACTGTTTTGACATAAAGTCCCAAATGCCCCTGGTAATTTGGAGAGGTGACAATTAATACTGCTCCATATGGCTTCATCCAAAAAAATAACTTTAAAATACTGTCTTTATGAGAAGCAATTCTGGAAAAGTCTGGTGAGAGATTTTTATGAGTAAGATTTATGTGATTCCTAAAGGGACAAGCATCATAACACCTTCTGTGTAGTAAGCAAAGAGGGAATTTCAATTTCCTCAGCCTAGAAAAAATATAATCTCCTAAACAAATTCAAAAAGGGAGGATAAAATACTTTGGGTTTTTTTATCTTCAATTGACTTAAATATGAAGCATTTATTGAATTATTTAACTATTTTGGCCTCAAAGGAATTTTATTCCTTTATCACAGTAAGTTTTTTCCTGTGGATAAAGATATCTTGTTATTGAGCTTGAAATTTGATTTTCAGTAGTGAATAAAAGTTCACTCAAAGTGATGTCTTTAAATAGGCAGAGATAGGACTCAGCTGAGAAAACTTCCACTAAGTTGTCTCTCAAGTTTTTTGTCATTTTTCCAAGCTTAATTATGATGCAACAGTAAAAGATAAAAAAAGATAAAATTACCATTTGATTTTGATTTCTCAATCATATTACTCTTTTTTGGAGGGCTATTATTGTGGAGTTGCAATCAAAAATTACCATTTTCTTTGCTTCAGATAGGATGGTGGTTGCTTAGGGTGATATTAATGTGTTGAGTGTTAACTGTTCTGTTTGAATAGTGCACAGTGCTGTTTAGCAAATATGGAAGAATTCAAAGTCTTTTGGAAGAAGGCAGATACTGTCTGTAACAGTGCAGTTAAGTGCTGCCCTTAATTTCTGCAGGAAAGCAAGAAAGAAAAAAGGTGAAGGAAAGAAGAGACAGACTTGAGAGTGTTTTTATTTTGCATTTGGTAAAAGGCAAAACAAAAACAACAACAAAAGCAAAAAGACATGAAAACTGAAAATATGCACAGTCCTGACACTGAATTGTGTCTCTGTCTGACATGGGACCCCACATCTACCCAGGCAAAAATCAGTCTTAACATAACTGCACATGCAGTAGCTGGTGCTATTTTAAAAGAATAAGCTCTGTCTTTCTTGCCATTCCCGTTCCTTCAGAGGGAATTTCTTGTATATTTGTTACTCTGCTGACATTTTCACTCTCATCTGATGATGGATGAATGGCCTTGTTTCATCAAAATAGTGGTTGGAGAAAGGGTGCTTGCAAATGGAATATGTGTAGTCATCAAAGTGAATCACTGTAGTCATGCATGATGACCCTGTTTCAACGTAAGCAATTAATTTTCATCAAAAACTTAGTTTTTATCAGAGATTTTTCACTTCAGCAAAGTTGTTTGGTTGTGACAGCAGCTGCCAATGTATGTGTGGTTTCTCCAGGGAAAAGCCAAAGACATTCCTTCTGCTATCATCTGGATATGACCAGTAGTATAAAATAAGTATGTTGCTACAGCACTACAAAAATGAAACAAGTGCAGCTTATGAGTGCTTCAGCATATGAGAATATACTAATAGTTTAAATAATTAAAAAATCTTAGTCACTATCTGATATTGCTATGTGAGCAATCAGTCCTACAGCAAAGCTAGGCAGAACCTTGCTAACTGAAGGAAAAAAGACCTAATTGAAGGGAAACTTCTTGTTCAGAGACGACTTGCTTTCATTGGTCTGACTGAAGATAATCTATTTAAAGATGGCATCTGACAGTTAAATATGAAGTGAGATCATCCAATTTCAGGTATGCAGAAATTGTGGCAAAATATCCACAAGGGCTTGTGTTAAAACAGTTTCTCTAGGAGAAGAAGTCTTCTTACTTCCCATAAAACACCAGGACAATTTTTCAGCTGGACATGTGTATGTATGAAAGTTTCCTCTCTGTCTCAGGTTTTTTCAGAGGAAGGAAAAGAGACATAATCATAGGTAATGTTTCTAGTTATCTTTTAACTGTAAATATGCAACTACGCTGAAATCTTGCACAAGAATATGTGTCCAGAAGCTGCCAGTTTGAAGGGACCTGGAAGGAGAACTGGAGAATGCTTAGTCTTTACAAAAGCCCAAAGAAGCTTAGTCTTCAGCACTTGTATGCCTACATGTCAAATGCATAATTCTTTGTTTGCTTCCCACCCTAGAAAATATGTGATAATGAAGATGGCCAATTAGTTTATTCCTAATGGCAAAGAACGTGCAAGTGGACAAATTGTTTTTGCTGTGACTAGTGTCTGCTTCTGTAGAGATGTCTACGGTAGGTGTAGTCACACTGCAGAGCACAGGACCTCACAGTGGCCCAGTGCTCTCCCTGCCCTTCAGAACCTCTCTGCACTGCACCACACCGTGACACGCAGAGGACCTGCACTGGGACCCCCAGCCAGCAGCAGTGTCCCATAGTGGTGTGTCCAAGCATGCTTTGAGATGTCAAAGCGCAGCACCTATCCTAGTCCTGTGACCTATATGTAGGTCACAGATAAGTTTGTCTCTTTGCTTGCTTCTGTAGTCTATTTAGTGTAAGCTGTAGCTTTACTGTAATTAGGAGCAGCTCCAGCATGACGTCTGGTGGTCATCAAGGAAACCAGGCAGGTTTCGTGAGGTGCTTTAGCCTCTATCTTGCTGCACCAGGGCCAGGAGAAGCCACAAGAGCCCACGGTGGCCTTAGCTGTCTTCAGTCCACTCATCTTTTCACATGGACATGGAATGACTAACACTGGTACCGAGCACAGCCTCAGGGAACCTTTCTGTATCACAAGTTTCTGCAAGGTTGCTCTCCGTTCCCATGGCACATTTCCCTTCTAGTTATGTTCTTGGCATTTCCTATGGTGGTGTTAGTCCTATCCTCAGAGTGGCTCCTGCTGAAACACTGTTTTGTAGTAGCCTGTTGCCATTGCCTTGAAAGCCTTCTCAGACCTTTAAAATAGAAATACCCTGGTGTGCCAATCTGAAAGTAGTGCCTTTAATTTCCCTCAAATTCCTCCTTATGAACTATAAGGTTCCTCAAGCAAACCACCATACAGTGATGGCAGAGCAAAAAAATCATATGATAATTTCCTAGGTCTGAGCAAATAAGGAAAAGTATGACAAGTGAAAGGTGCTGAAGTTTGGACACTTTTTTATTTCCCCAAACTGGAAAAAAAAATTACATTCTCTGGTAGTCTGCTAGCAAAAGAAAATATTATTTCTTAAAGTGGTATTGAAATGGTTACCTTTGACTTTACTCTTAGCAACTATTACACAATATGTTGCAGAAAAATGGAAGTTGTTATGCTGGCATTGGCATGAAGTTTTCTGGCTTCTTCAAATCAAAGCATTTCTGTGTTCCCTAGGGATTTTCAGCAGTCACACATTCTTATGGAACATCTTGGTTCAGTGTTGCTTCAATAGCATTCACAGATGGAAAATCACTCGCAGAAAATTGCCAGCCAAGGATAATCATACATATCTCCTGTTGATTAAGGACTCTGGTTTTAAGGCTTTCTGAAGTTTAATCCACTTTCAGAAACATACCTGAAAGAGCCTAAGACCATCATTTGTTGCTTAGACTCTTCATATTAGCAAACTATCCTATCACTCTTCTCCCTCAAGACTACAATTTTTTTCCATGTTAGCATTTGAGTCTGTGAGGAATTTGGAGGTGGGATGCTTCTAAAATAGACCAAGATTTCCAGGAAAGGACAAATATTACGGTGACTGAATTACGTGACAAATACTTTAAAATCACAGGATTTTCAGTGTGTGTTCTGTATTTCAGGACAAGTGAAGTGGTTACATAGAACCCACAAAAAAACACCCCACTGTATAATATTCAGCTTTTCCAAACTTGGATGATCAATAATGTCTTGCAAATCCAAAACAAATCCTCAGAAATAATTTGGGCTACGCAGAAATCAGGCAGAGGGAAAAATAAAAAAAAAAAGAAAGAAAATAGAAGAGAAGGCATTATTTATTTAAATTCACATCTGGTGCAAATTTCAACTTTTGAATTAAAGGATAGTAGAGACCTTTATCCTGAGGATCCCATCACATTTCACTGCTTGACACAAAGCCATGGAAACCCAGTCTAAAGTATTGAAACCACTTAGGCTAGAAAGAGAGAAAAATAAATGCCAAATATGCAATAACTTCAACTCATGACCTGTCACTATTCTGCTGACATGGAGGAAAGAAGCTGCTCCAAGAGGAAGTAATGCCTCTTGCAGTCAGAAAAAGAGGTGGTTGACAAGAACCTCATCAAGAGCAGAAATTTGCTTTTTTTCGCTGCAACTAGCTCATTTTAGGAGCTGGTGGCATTTTGCACGCCAATCCCCATGCTGTGAAAAAACATGATCTTGCTTGCAGTGTGTAACAATTCTGTGTTGTTTCTTAATGGGAGTTGGGCACATCCAGATTTCTGGCATCAGCTAAGGTTCTCCCAGAAGGTCTATTCTGAGCTCCCTTGCAATAAAGTAAGAGCTGTGCATATGTCAGTGTATTAAAGGTTCTGCATGCTGTGAAACCCAGTTAAGGAAGTTTCTCACAGGCTTCCCATGCTTTTATATTTGGAGCTGCAGCAATCCTGCAATGGCACAAATATCTGGTAAGAAGCATGGCTTTGGTTTCAGCTGACAAGTAATAGTGGTCTATGGAAAATTTACCTCTCTTTAAATCATACTTTAACAGATCACTGTTCACTCTTGTTATTTCAATTATGTAGAATTGAAGAGCTCCAATTCAAAGATCAGGAGATGCCTAATTATGAACACTTACTGAAATTTAAAATACTTCCAAACAACTAAAGGATGAATGCTCAGATGCTGTAGTACAGATCACAAGTAATGGAGCAGAGGGAGTTTTATCACACACTGGTACTATTGATAGCACAGACATTTTCTGCACACCTTGAACTGATAATAGTTCAATATGAGCTCACACAGCTCTAGAATGCCTCTGTATCTCAGTATTGATTAAGCAGAGTTCACCCAAATATCAAGAGCAGTTTTTCCAAAATAATTTTTTCACTGAACAGAAGTTTGATTGACAAACATGTTTTAGAAGTCCCTGTTAAAAAGCCTACAGTTTCAAGGAAGAAAAAACATGTTGTGTGAATTTACTGATAAACTAAAATAAATATTTCTAGACACTGTTGTTTTATTTACTTCCACTCCTTCAGCACATCTTGAAATGACAACTAGAATGGGTGCACCAGATATTGAAAGACATCATGCAGAAATAGAAATGCCTAAAGAGGAAAACTCATCACACTTTTACATGTCTCAAAACAATTTCAAGCAGAGAAATTCTTACAATTTATGATCCGTTTGTGACTTAAGAACTCTCCCGTTTCAGTCACCAAGGATGTCAGTCAGGATCATGAGTTCTGGACATAGACAATTCTCTACCAGAAGACACATATTTGACCTGACAAGACTAGATTTTCTCACAGTAATGTGGATTTTTTTTTTTTTAATGAGTCATGTAAGGTCCTTGAGAAGTATGATTGAGGTAATTATTTACCCAGGAAAAAAAAAATACTGCCACAAAGACTGAATCCAAATTATAAAGAAAAATTTATGTTTGCATTCAAACAAAATTCTTCATCAGTATTGCTTGGTTTTCACCCAAGAATGGGAACAATAATGGGTATTGGTGGATATGTTAGTCAACCTGCAGAAAAGCTCAGATTTCAACTATGCCCTTTAATGGTACTTGAGGATCAGAATAAACCAGCTCAGACTTAATTTTTTAGTAATTAAATGGCATTTTTGTTAGTGCACAACAATCAATAGTACACTGTTCTTAAGAGTCAGTACTGTCTGCATCTGGCTTCTGATACATCAAGAACTATTAAAATGCCAAAGTCACTCTTACAATAGTTGAAACTGAATGAATTATTTGCATTAAGAAGCAATAATTAATGTAATGAATTAAAAAAATGCTATAAATCACTGTCATGGTGTGCAGTTAAATGCAATGAGGATTGAATCCTGATGGCATCACCCATGTAAACAGCAGTAATTTAAAAATTGTTTACTTCCAAAACTTGACTAACCTACCGAAAAGTTCAGATCAGCATCATTTTATCAATGAGAGAACTTGATTTAAAAGCCATTAACAGGAGGCCAGATGTAATATTTCACTGTACCTTGCACAAACACAGTTTTCCTTAGTGGTGTCATAAATAAGGTACATTTAGAATTAAAAATGTATCCTCCACAATACAAAACGCCAAGAAGGGCAGTTTACTATTGTTACAAATGTTGTTAATGAGGAAAGTCAAGCTTTTAAGATTGAAATGATTGTACTAATTCACAGCAGAATCACTTCCAGAAATGTTCCCTTGTTTCAGCCTAGGGTAAGTGAATTTATACTTCTTGCAAAAAGTATTTGTTATTCTTTATATACCTTTCTTACCTGCAATTCGAGCAACAGAGGCAGAGACGTAGAATATGCTCACTTCCATTTAGATTCCAGGTAGTGTTATCAACTAGGTCCGGATACAACTTTAATTTCCTATCCACCGCTGTGCAAGCAGAATAGTTGTACAACATACCTCTTCTGTTGGAGTAACACAAAAGGATATTCAGTCAGAGCTCTCCCTCAACAGTGAGATGTCAGCCCATCTGGAAAGTTGTTTACACGCCATGTAAAAGGGGGACAGTGAAGAAGATTGACTCATAGAAGGCAGATTCATAAACAAAGACCCAAATATCATTGTTTCTGAAGGAACAGTGCAAGAACTAAGCTCCCTCCCATGAATTTGGGCAGCCAGTCCTTTAGCAGAAAATAACCTCAGCTGGCCTTTCTAACCTTCAAAGAGTAATAGCTTTGCTGAGATGAACCAGTATTGAACAACTTTTCCAGTATGTCAGTCAAAACAAACTCTGTTGACACAATCTCTGCTGTCTTTCTTCATCTTACTGTGCCCTAATCATATGAACGGAGATCAGTTCCAAGGAGATGTCATGCTGCTTTTGCTCAAATTCCACTACCTCCCCCTTTCATTATATCTGAACAATATCTTGTTCTAAACCTTCCTGATGGGGATGGGAAAAACAATTAACCTTTAAAACTATGGTGCCATAGTGTAATTGGTGTCCTCCTTTCTTCCTTTGTGATGATTTCAAATCAGCACTATTACAATCTCCTTAGTATCTTAGGTTTTATTTCTAACTTACTCTAATCCAAACAGGATCAGAGATGGGTAAGGTTCCCAACGCCAGTGGTGTATTTATTTCTCTGTTGCTTGCAAAACCCAAGAAATTTAAAGAAGAATAAATATTTTATTGCCTTCTAAACTTTACAATGCCTAGGTTAATACTTTTTTTTTTTTTTCAGAAAAAAGATAATGCATATTACATTACAACACATTTATGTGAACTCTTGCTTGAAAAGAGAAACCACTGGTTTTCTTACAGCCTCAGAGAATAAACATAAACATAAACATAAACATAGTCTAGAAGAAAAATTAAATATGTACATATTGCTCAGCCGTGGCTGCATCCCCAGACACAAGCCCACCATATGCCTTCTATATTTTTATTACTACTATTTTTGTATTTTGGGAAATGCCCAAAACAAGCACTTCTATGCCTCCTTTGGTACTGTTTTGAAATGATGAAAGCTGAATCAACTGACTTCCGTGCACAGGGCAAATTAACAAGGCCACACCATAGAAACATTTGAATGGCCATAAATTTAATCGTACCCACTGCGCCATATTAGTGACTGCTATTTGATATGAAGGTAAATAAAAGCCTCCTGACTCTGTGAGCCTCTCCAGAAAGCAGTTTTTGTGTGAGCTGAGAACACTGAACCAAAGGGATACTAAGTGTCTTAATATTGCACTGCTGCAGCTCTGCTGTCCTTTGCTGAATAAAAAGGGTTCAAGGGAATGAGAAGCATCGTTCTGCAGCTAAGATAGATAATGCAGAAACATCTGAAATTAGTTGCTTGATTTCATGAGGTAGCCCTACAGGCATATCTTCCCTTGAAGCAGGTGACCCGGGTACACCCTCACTCCTGCAGGTATAGGGTTTACAGGCACCATTAATGAAATGAAAGCCAGGCAAAAGTGGGTAATATCTGCAGTAGCTTGTGTTGAAGGTCACCCCTGAAGTACAAGTTCAACAAAGCAATCATACACCTTGGGGCAGGGGGAGTGTAGGGGAGATAGGTATCCTGCTGTGACTCACTGTTAGGGTAAAAAATACAGGGAGATCGTATCATTGTCCATACACATCATTGCACCTCATAATAATAATAGTGGAAAAGCTTTTCTTAATAGGTCTCAGGAATGTAGCACCATTATATGTGCAAGGAGTTGGAAACAGGGTGGGCAGATCCAGGAATGGAGTCTGGAGAGTCCATGTTTGTCATAACCCTTGCTTTCACGATGGCCAAATCACACCACTTCCTTCACCTGGGAGTTAGCTATTGGTGGTGCAGCGCTCTTGCACGTACTTACTGTTAACACCTACATGTCACTGCTTCCAAGGTGTTTGTCTGTCTTAACAACTTCTTATTCTCAATTTATAGCTCTCTACCTTCATTTATTGCATGGAATAATGTTCACAGCAACCTTTTATAGAAACCCTGGCTACTTCCTCCCACTCCAATCTAGGTACACCTTGGTGTTGAGGCTGTAATGTGCCTAAGGCAATCTGCACCATAGTTCTCATTTTGAGGTGTCAATGGCAGGTTTCTAGGTCATCCTCACCTCATCACCCTTTCTCCTAGGTGATTCAGCAGTGGGTCATAGGATAGATAATCTAAAGTCTTCCTCATCCCATCATGCAGCCTATAAGGAAACTGCAAATGTGGTAAAAGTGGTGGGGCTCTGATGTCAACCTGGCACAAAAACCATTTTCCTGACATGCCCTTTTAGTGTACAGGTTCCTGGCTCACAGTGCCTGCTGCATGACTGCCTTTCAGGCTGTGCTTCCCCTGCTTTGCTAGTGCACTCCTTCCTTTTCCTGGCCCTCTGTCTTGCATTTCTTTTACCAAGCCAGATGCAACTTGCTCCTCTCCATGTGAGAACAAGCCACACATCTGAGGAGAAAATTGCTCCCTACAGATTTGCTTGCAGAGCCAGGAAAACAGTCCTTTGCAGAAGGGATTTTTCAACACTCAGTGTGCCTATGCCAAAAGGCCTCAGCGGATTCTCTGGGCTTCACCTCTCCATTGAACTAATTACATTGCTGGAGTCTGTTCCTGTTGTCCACAGGGAAGCAATGGAATAAACTAGGTAATGGAAGCCATAGAAGGGTCAAATGTCCTGTGTCCTATTCACCAGCTCTTCCTGCTTTAGGAAGGATGTGGGTTGATCTTTAGAGGAAAGACATCAGATTGGTTCTGCTTCTTTCTTTTTTCAAAATCAGCAGCTAAGTGAAATAACAAAGTGTACAGGAACACTAGCAGATCTCTGTTTTTCCTCCTCACTAAAAGCCAACAGCTGCTTAGTGTTTCACAGAGCAAGATAAGCAATGTGACATTTGTGGCCATTAACATACATTGATTTGTTTTAATTTATGGCGTTCTTAACCAAATTTCCTAGTGCTTTGAGACTGGAAAAAATCCCAGAGAATATAAAAATGATGAAATTGCTAGGAAGAAAAAAATTACTCAAGTAAACAAATTGTGAGTTAATACTTCTTCTATAAAGTGGCTTTGCTGAAAAAAGAATTAAATCAAGATGATCTTGGCAAACTGGATTTTGTTTTAGCTGTGCAGACTTTTCCTGTGTTCATATACAATCTCCTGGGTGGGATCTTCTTTCCACATTTCATGGAGACACTGATTTACAGGTTGAAAAGAAGATGGGTTCTTTTAAATTGAACAGCATTTAAACAAAACCTTTCAATAGTCTAAATCAGGTTTTCTCTTTATTTGGAACTATCTCCAACTCTTCTTTATTTTCTAGAGTTTTTCTATTTTGCCAGATTTACTTAATTCTTTCTTTCTTCAACATATCCATCCTTCCCCTCCCCTTCCCATGGACTATTCTTCATTATAGATTGTTAGGAAAGGGAAATATTCAAAGACTGAGAGAGAAAAATTGGGGGATTTGATATGATGCCTTCAGTTACGCACTGACTTTTCTAAGTTATAAATTTCTGGAGACCCCTTATGCTGTAGATAGCACCTCTTGAGCAGCCTCTTGTTTCTCATAGCTTAACCTCCATGAGTGAGAAAAAGGCATATTTCTGTGGATCTCCAACTAAAACCACTTCCAGAATCAAATGGTTAGTGCCCTGAATTGTCACATAGCGAATGCACAGTCTCTAAATCATTTCAGTATATATGTAGATTTAATGGGAAATGGAAGCTGAAGGAAACATAAAGAGATCCTATCCCTGTTCCCTTCCTCCCTTTGTCCCACTTCTCTAATCGCTCCTAGTCACATAACTCAATGTAAAAGTGCATCCTCTCTGCTCCCACACCAGCCTGCTCATGTTGTGGCCGTATTCATTCAGCCCTCATGTAACAATTACCTGAGTAGTTTGGGTCCAAGGTATATCACACTACCAGACTCACACCTCTTTTTATCTTTGAATTAGTAAGACCAACATTTTCTCTTTCATATTACATATTTTCCCCACAATCTGAATTGCTGGAACTCGAGTGGGCTGAAGAATATATACAAAAAGGAAGATATGCTGTAATGTTCACAAAATAAAGAAAAGCTGAAATTAGCTTAAATTCTGAACACTTTCAGGAGATTAGGCAATTGCTGACTTTCTTGGAAATGCTTCTGTGGTTCCTATTTCACAAATGTCCCACAGAAGATGAAATGGATTCATACTGGCCAAAGAGCTGTGGGGGAAAGTAGCAGTTCATTTATGCTGAGCATGGAAATCTGTTTACAAGGATGTAAACTGAAGATGTTTCCAGTAAAGTTGCCCTCTCAGCTATGAAAGAACTGCAGACCCCCAGACCTCATTGGGGCTTTCTTGCTGGATCCTACTTAATGTGCTGGCCTGGCCACTTTCTAAGCTCTGTTTATAAATTCCCTGTTATAAGAGCAGGGGTGCACAACAGGCAATATATTTTGAGTGGATTATTGTTCTGTGAGCAAGACCATATCTTGTAGCTTGTAGTCAGCTTCTGGGCTCGCGTTTTACACCACCACCTGAAGGATGTCAGAATAGTGCAGTACTGCCTATCGTTTCACACTGTGCCAAGAACAAGCCTTTTGATATGAAAAAGGCCCATGAAGTCTGTGAACTACTTTTTACTGAGGTACCATGTACACAGACCTCCATAAGGCCAAGAGAGGGGAACAAAGGAGAATCTTTCCTTTACCTAGTCTGCATGGTATTTTTTCATAAAGGAATCTCTGTATCCAACAACTTTTGTTGTGACCATAAAGGATGTTGTGGGCATTATATGTTTGTATTATGCTAATTAATAGAGGTCCCCCAGTATGTGTGTGGTGTGCTCATCGCTCCTCTTCTTAACTTCAAAGTGATTCTATGTGGTTACAGACAAGATGCAGAAGTGACTGATGCGCTACTAGGAAAAGGTGGACTAAATGAGAAAAAACCCCAAGCATACACAAAATGCTCAGGGGAGTGGCTTTATTTTGTATAACATTAAAGTTGTATTTTGTTTGATTCTGCAGACTATGACTAATCAACAAATGTGGGATAGTTCCTTTTCTTGGTAAAAATATTACCAGAAATTTAAATTACTTTCTTCTTCCCACTTCCTTGAAAGAAAGAGTCACTTCTGTAACACATTTCAGACACGCACAACATTTCTACCCAAATAGCCCTATCAATAATCCTTCACATATTTGTGATGGACCAGCATTTCTTTCTAGGTTTCCTTCTAAATGATGGTCCTACCGGCAGAAATTATTGTGTGTGCTGGTGTATTCTGATCTCAACACATGGGATCAGCAGGTACTAACTGAAAACAACACAAAAATACAACTTTTCTACATTTACTTGTCAAGCTGTTTGCTTGCCTGATATGCTACTGTGGTCTTAGATTGTGAGCATCCTCAGTTTGGGACTGTGTCATGCTGCTTATTTGGCTGTGTGCATGTGGCTGAGTCCTTCTGGGAGTTCTGAAACACAGGAACAGAGATGGAGATGAAAGACGTAGCTGCCTCTGCTCACTGGGTTTTCATGTCAGAACAGAGTAATTCCAAAGGAAAGAATAAAGTGCTGTTGAGCTACTGCACAGGGCCAGGCCCCTAGCCCAGTCCTCTACTGGGAGAACCTTCTCCACCTGTTCCAGATAAGAACATACATCCTAGCACTGGAGAAGGTAGGTCTGTTAGAAATACAGAGACTGTAAATGCTTGGAGGATAATATATTTCGGGGCATAGTTGTTTTATATATTTTGAACACACATGTGGCTATGTTTGATGCCTATGACCTTGTTATTTGATGGAAGAGGCACCATGTATCCTAATCTCATGCAGTTGTGTCCTTTCCTGACAGTCTGCCACTCCACAGTCTCATCTGCTCAGAAGACAGGACAAGACAGATTGTTGTTGTATGAAGTCAAGAGGATAACTTAGTGTTTCTGTTAATCTATATAAATTAAAAAAAAAAAAAAAAGGAAAAGCAAAGCCTTATTACTTTTCTTTTGATCTTTCTATCCACTTTAGTCCCCACGTACTGTTATTGTTGTAAAAATGTGGTTTCTACTTTACAGGATTTTCCATCATGGGTGGTAAAATCTAGTTTCTGCAACAAAATTTAAGTCCATAAAGAAATTATTAGGTTTTATATATGTATAAAACCAAATCTTGAATCCATAATGATTCATCCACTGTTGTATACACCTCCAAATTAGAAGTGGAAACATGAAATACAGGGATGAATTAGGTAATGATGGAGACTAATGATTTTGCTGCTAAAAGATGGGAATATATTTTTAATTCCATTTTCTTTTCAGCTTCACACACTTACACCTTGTCAGCTGAAGCTTGCCATGGAAGGAAGTACCTGTTGAAAGTCAATTGAGAGGTCTCTTTGAGATACTGAAGTGCTTGTTTCCAAGAGAATTTGGGATAAGCAGAGAAATAACCATTAATAAATCCAATTTCAAAGAGTATCTTCAAACACTCAGGTTAAAAAACCAGAAAACTCTATGAACCAGATAATCAGAAACAACAGGGTAGAGAGGAGTAAACTGCTTTTATTCACATCAAAAGAAGGTTGAGAATGAGATCCTAACAACCATTTTTTAAATGTCAGTGCCATCTACTAATTTGATTAAAACTTATATAGAAAGTGACTTTGTTGAAAGTCTCTGCACATTCTTCTATGATTAATATTTCATGACAGGGGCTGGAACAAGCAGCGGTTTGGGGAATGTAATCTCTTTCCAATTGTTTAAAGGGGTAAAAGTTGCAGGGGCAGTTGAGACTTTGAGGAGGAAGTAAGCCCCGGTGCTTTCAGCAGAGCATTGTGACTGCAGTTGAACTGCTATTCTTTCTGCTCCAGAAAGTATGCTACTGTCACACTTCAAACAAGTGGAGGGAATTCATGCAGCACCCAAACCTTGGGATTTGCGTTGCTATTTCCTGTAACTTTTCATATGAACAAGAGTTACTTCTCAGAGTGGTCTGATCAGTGAAACCACATCAGTGTGCAGTACCTGCCTAAGAAGTCAGGCAATTTAAGGAGTTGCTACCAGTAGGACATGTGTAACTAATGTTACAGGATCCCAGGCGTATTGGCAGCACCACCTTCTGAATGTTCATTGCAGGAGGGGCAACAATTCAGGAAAGAATTCAGGAAAATTCCGCAAAAATTACTTTGCTGAAAATACGGAATGAAGCAACAGAAAGAACTAAAAGCATTTACAAGTAATGAGTACTGTAAAAATGCATAGGAAATACAGGCTCACTAAGACAAAGAAAATCATAACACTTCGTATTAGAATGGAAAATGCTATCTGAAGGCCGGTTTGAGCCTTTAATCCATGAGGTCTTGCTTCTCTCCCACAGAATAATGAAAAACTATCTAAAGAAACTTTGAAATCTTTGACAAAATCGAGTTATTTTCTAGCCAGCCTTACTGCCCCTAGTTCCTGTAACTGGAGCAGGCAAAGTGCTTGTGAATGCAAGAAGAGATTATGTCCAGGTGATCAGGGAGCCAGGAACACATAATGAATAGCTTGTGTGAGCCAGGTGTAAAACAAAGGAGAGTTTTAATGAAAAGTCATCTCCATGTGCTCCTTTCCTCTTGCCTTTGATGTCTGGATGATGTGTAGCTGTATTAAAAGTGCAGGCCAAGACAGGCTGTTTTACACAGGCTTCAGCAGAAGATACTCATCCTGTAGTGAAAAGCACAACAGCTCAGGTAGTCCAGTGCTTCTGCAGCTCTAACACAGTGAAGACCATTGTATGGGATAGACACTTAGGAGAAACTGTGAACAGGCCCAGGAGAAATACAGTGCCACGGAGCATGTGAGGATGGAGTTAGTAAGCCAAAATCCATGTGGATTTGAAATTAGTGAGGCAGGATAACAGGAAAGGCTTGTGCAGGTATTTCGGCAGCAAAAGATCTGGAGAATAAATGGGCCAACTGCTGAACATGGCAAGAAACCTGGAGAGAATGAACACAGAAGAAGGTGAGGTGCTAAAGATCTTTTTCACCTTGGTCTTTATTGTAACAACCTGCCTTCAGCAATCTGTGAAGCCACTGGGAGAGTCCTGAGCAAGGAAGACTTACACTTCATGGAGGAGGGTCAGGTTAGGGAACCCTTACAGACCCTGGAAGTGTACAGGTCATTTTATCTGATGGGATGCACTCAAAACTGCTGAGGAGGCTGCCCAATGTAACTGCAATGTTCTTGCTTATCTTGGAAAGGTCATGATGACTGGAAAGCATTCCAGTGGGATGAGAGAAAGCGAATGTCACTTCTCAAGAAAGACAGGAAGGAAAATCTGGGGAAATACAGGACAATCAGACTCACCTTGATCACTGTGAAATAGATGGAGCAAATAATTCTGGAAACTATTTCTAGCTGCAGGAAGGACAAGATGGTGATTGTGAATAGTCAACAGGGATTTACAAAAAAGAACTCTTGCTTAATTAACCTGACAGTTCTACAATGAGTATCTAGCTTTGCGTATGATGGGAGAACAGTGGATGTTGTTTACCTTGACTTAGACAATTTCTTCTATGACAGCCTCATAGAGAAGCTGAGAAAGTACAGGCTGAACAAGTTGATCGGGAAGTGGACAGGAATCTGGCTGAACTTCCAGCTTCAAGTGGTTGCCCTCAGCATTACAAAATGTAGCTGAGGGCCAGTCACTACTGGAGGGACTCTGCAGTTAATACTTGGACTAATACTGTGTATCATCTTCATTAATGACCTGCATGATAGGAGAGAGCGCCCTCAAGAGAAGGCAATCTCATGAAATACAGTAAGAGAAATGAAAAGTCCTGCATCTGGAGGGGAAAAGCCCTCTGCACCAATACAGATTAGAGGACAACCACCTGGAAAGTAGATGACAGAAAAGGACCTGGGTATCCCAGGAAATAAGAAGCTGAATGTGATCCAGCAATGAGCATTTGTGGCAAAGACAGCCAACAGCATCCTTGACTGCTTGAGAAAGAGCCTTGCCAAGGGGCCAGGGGAAATGATACTTCCCTATTACCGAGACTCACCTGGAGCATTATGCCCAGTCCAGTGCAAGAGACATGTGGACATACTGGAGTGTGTCTAGTAAAGGCCATGAAGATTACTGTAATTGGAACATCTGATACAGAAGATGAGGCTAAGAGAGCAGGGACTGGTCAGCTATATAAAGAAAAGCCTTAGGGAAGTTTACCAATGTGTATAAGTACTTGAAAGGATGGAGTAAGAAACACAGTGACAGGTTCTTATCACTGGTATCCAGTGAAAAGATGAGAGACAATGGACACAAACAGATATTCCAGTTGAATACAAGAAAAAATTCTTTTTACTCTAGGGGTGATCAAGCATTGGAAGAGATTGCTCAAAGAGGCTGTGGAGTCCTTTATCCTTGAAGGTATTGAAACCTAACTGGACACAGTCCTGAATTCACTCTTGTTTGAACAGGAGGGTTGGACTAGGTGATCTCCAGAGGCACCTTCAGTAATTCTGTAACTTCATATAATGAGCTGAAAGCTGTACAAATGATCCTTGACTGATTGTGTTTTCCATTAAAACTCTTCAACACCTTTGCATCTTCCACTGTTATCAGAAAGTATTACGGGATGCAAGTGATCTTAATCCCAGAGCGTCTGTATGTGTGGGGAGCACCAGGAACATTAAGTTTTGTTCATTTAATCTTTCTCCTGCGGACTGTACTTCAAATTCAGTGCCCTTGACTCGTTCAAAGAACTTTTTTTTTCCTATAATAGAGTGGGTTTTTTAATATTTCGGGTCTTTTAATCTGGTGATTTAAATAACAGAAGTACTTTGATTTTATTACTAAGATGGACTGCCCATGAGAGAACTAAGTAGATTGCTCTGGAACAGGGAAGCACTCTCAAAGCAGGTGGTTGGGACTTCTCACTATGACCCCTTGTTCAGAGGTATAAGCCACTTCCAGCTTTAGAAGCATTAGAATTTATTAATACTTTAAAAGCTACCATTTCAGAGGTAGAATGAAGTCTAGATGTATTACCTACTATCTCTCTGCAGTTTCTAAAGGTCCTTTATTTGGAATAAAGAAGCCTTGCTGCAGATAATGAAATTATACTAGGGTAATGGAAATACAAGAAAATACAGAGGATTTTGCATTTCATTAACTAATTTCCCAGCTGCCTGGTCTTCACCAGAGGATTTCTATTAAGTCAGTTGATAAATATCAGAATAATTTCAGAACATTAAAAATCTGAGAAGACATACCTGGCAACAAAACTATCTAAATTTAAAAGAAGGTTAAATTTATGAGCTGTTATTTTAAAATCTGCCTACTCCCACTCCAGCAATGCAGTTTTAGTGCCAAAAGAGAAGGATTAAAATGTTAGATGTCTTAAAAAGACATGATTTCATAATTACACATAGAAGCAATAATAGACACATATTCCCTTTACCTCACCCAGACTCAGATTCCCACTTTGGGACTTGCTTTGACAAATACAATCAACCTTTAATGTCGCAATCTCTTTCTCCCTCTTTGTCCTGATTAGTTCTGCCTAACTATATTCAAGGTGCAAAATTTTCCCCTAGACAAATACAGAAGTTTCCAGTATTTCATCAAGCTGGAGCTGATTGGCTGCCACTGAGGCGAGATGCAGTTTTATATTGCTATATTGTTTTAGAGAAACAGCAGAACTAGTCCAGTTGAAAATAACTATAGGCAGGAATGTTGGGAGTTTAAGTTTTGATACTGTTAATCTTCCATGTAGTGAACTTTCAGAGGTGAGATGTTTGTGCAGAGAACATTTTTAGGATTGTCTAGTAATTAACAGAAACACACACCTTCATAAAATTTTGTTTTTCATAGGACATTAAAGGTGTTCCCTCATAATGCAATCTCTGGAAAAAATAAAATACCTGTTCAATTCTCATTTAACAGATCATCAAGACATGACAGAGAGATTTCAAAGGTGGAAAAGATTTGCAAAATATTCTGTTAAAACTGGGAGAAAAAATGAGGTGAATCACACTCATTGTGATGTTTGTGGGACAAGATTTAATTCAGTCATAGACTTTCTCTTGTTTTGTCAGGACTGACTTGCTCTTGAACCAGCTCGAAGACAGATTTTCCTCTGAGGTCTGTTTTTTGATGGGTCAGGATGCTCTGATGTGATTCCCACTCATGAGGCCACCAGGCAGCAGTAAAAGACTGGTGAGGGGTTTGTGTGGGCAACCTCTTAGCAATCAAAATGGACATCCTGACTACAAATGTCCCATTCCTCATATAGCTGGGTGAGGAACTGATACAGACAGGAGGAAGAACTCAGAGCAATTGAATATAGCCAAAGCTTTGCTTTTAAAGACGAAAAGAAAGAGCTGGGGAAAGGGTTGAAGTTGTGTAAGATGTCCAGCTTGTCATTCTACCAGGACCTATGATTTGTTTTCAAACCCTTACAGAAATGAAAACCTGAAACATGGCAAGCCACCACCTTCTCACTATTGCACTACCAACTGGTGACATACTTAGTTTGTTCCTCCCAAATACGTCCCAAAGCTATATAAATTCCAGATTTAGTTTATATCATTCTTGCTTGCAAATCTTCCCATAATAGCAGATCAGCATATCTCACTCTTAAAAAGAATCCACTTGAAAAGCTATTTTCCCCTCATGCTTCTGAGGTCACTATTAGCACTCCAACATAATTACAGCATCACAGGGGTGGCTCTGTTTTCTGCTCAGCATTTTCCTTCTGCCACCTCTGTGGCTTTGGGATTTTGTGTTTCTTCAATTTATGGCTGCCCTGGCGCTACTCAGTATGGCAGGGCCCTCTGGACCTTCCACAGCAGCGATGGATGCAATCTGCTTTCAAAATTATGGGTTTGAAGTGGCTGTATATAAGAAAAAGTACTTTTTAAAGTGCCCCATATAAGACAGAGGTGCTGGATTGGTTTTATGAAGGAAGTTACACTGTCTTCCCCAGAAGGACCTGTCCCGCAAGACACTGAATGGGCAGGGACAAATAACTCCATATGCTTTGTGAGCAGGGGTTCCCAGCTTCTTTGACATTGGCACACTACAGACACTGCCTGTCATCCTCTCTCATCCCTCAGTGGGGAGCTGCCTGTCGCACCCCAAGCCCTCCAGCCATGGCAGCATTTTCCACCACTGAAGTCAATAAAATTGCAGGCTTTCATCACCTCTGGGGGACCTTCACCTATAGAAGTCAGTTGAGAATGTGGCACATTTCACAGACATCCTTTGCACTGCTGATCCTCTGTGAAGTGAACTGGCAGCATTTGTCAACCACATCTCTGCAAAGAGAGAAGCAGATGTGATTTGCAAATGGTACAGTAGAGTTTTACAAATAGCTATATCTTAAACGTATCTAGCCTGCATTTACTGGAATCTGTCAACTAAGTAGGACACGCTGTGTAAGCATACCGTGGATTCTAGAGCAGAAAGACACTGATTTTTTTTTTTTTTTAAATTTAGCTCTTTCTGAACACTGTCAATAACAACAATAAATAATAACAATTCCCAAGCTACCTGTACATATTTACAGAGGGAAATAAAAAAGTTTCCTGCAAAGTCTTTTTTGCAACTACTGAAAAATTCCACACTAAATTGTTTGGTGAGAGGTTAGGGCATCAATGCGCTCAAAGAAACAGGCTGTGCAATTATGACTCATTAACCCCCACCTACCAATTGGAAGCCAGTTGGAAAGAGTTTAGCGTGAAAGCAAATGGGAAGGGAGGGATATTTAGGAATGAGATTGTGTGGCAAATTTGGTTTGGGTTTTTTTTTTTTTTTTTGTTTTTTTGTTTTTTATTTCTTTCCAGACATATTTCAGTTTACATAAATATTTGAAAGTTGGATCAGACAGGATTTGCAGCACAATAGTATTAGGAATGCATTTGCAAAAACTGTGATATGTTTTAAATTAGCCTCTGAGGAGGGGGAGGGCAAATGGGGCTTTCTCAATGTATACATTGAAGAACCATTTAATAACCACAGACCAGTTTCCCTGCCAGTTTCTCCTCTTTTTGTCGGTCTCTCCTCTCTTTCTGTGATTTGATTAGAAAGTGAACTGCACTTTTTTAGATGACTGACACTATCTAGAATTCCTTGCAGGGAGACAGATGCTTTGTCAAACGGCAGGGTCAGGCAGTGCCTGTGGGATGTCACGTTACAAGCAGCCTCTCACTGACCTCCTGATTTGGCTGCAGAGGGTTAAAGCTGCCTTTCCGTGCGTGAGTGTAATTGCCTCACCTGGCAAGAGTCCCAACAGAAGGCAGGAGAACTCACCCTGGGCTTCTGCTCACTAGGCAGCGTCTGGTGAAGAGAGAGGCCCGGGAGTCCACCTGGCAATGCAAAGGCTTTTCTGCACTTACAAGTACCTAAATTTCCGAGTGGGCAAGGAGGTATTTGAGGAAAGGCACTTGGAAGTAGCAGAAGATACAGCAAGATACTTAGAGCAGAGCACTGCAAGGGTGAGACCCGTGATAAGAGAGTCTTGTAAAAGCAAAATATCCATTTTTATCTTCCTTTCTGTTATGTAACTCTTCGCCAGCTCTTCAGAAATCAGTATATATATATTCTGGATAGGAGTAAGGGAGATCACAATCTGACCCTCATACTTAAAAAAGCTTTTTCTGAGAGTTGCTCAGGTCAGATTTCTTCCAGCTCTATACTGCCAGGACAAAATAGATTTTCAGATACTTGTTGTTGAATATGAAACACTTTTATTTAAAGTGTCTTTTAAATTAGAGCACATTCACTAAATAAAAGAGAGGTGAAATGTAAGAGCCCGTTGCTGAGTAAAGCAGGAAAGGGCTTCACAGTGAGATTTGATTGTTTACATTCAATGAAAGGAAAAGTCTGATTTGGAGTGCTGAGATTTAATCTCAGTGCAGATTAAAATGGTTCTATTGTGTTCTGCTGGGCTGTTTGGAAAGGTGAACTGAGGCTTTCCTAGGACTGTACCATTGCAGTATATACATGAGATTTACATCCAGTCACATCAGACAGTCACACAAAATTGCCAAGCTGAGGTTCACTGGCATAAACTGTATTAACATTGTCTTTCAGGTTTTCAATTTCTACCTGGTGCTCTAAATCACCTCTGAGGGTGGGTCTGCCTGGTCATTTCCCAATGTTTTCCATTTCTCACGCCTGCCTGCAAAAGCCTGTAGTACTGTTCTATGGCTGTAGTTTCGTTTTCGGGGGGAGTCTGCAGCAGGTTATTGCCGGAACACTTGCCACGTCTCCTCTGCAGTGTAATTAGGCAGTGCTCCCAGCCTTTAGCCGAAATAGACTACGTACTGCGAGCGGGGGTGCCTCGCCCTTAAGGAGGACCATAAAGACATGCTGAGCTAGTGCAGCAGATTTAGCTCAGAAGCACTTGGGATTTGCTTCCTAACGAAACAGAAATGAGCTTGGTGACTGCACTTCCATTAGAATTTTATGTATATGTGTGACACAAGGGGAGGCATTGGAGCATGAGAGGGAGAGGGCTGTATCGTTTAGCAACCCAGCAGACGCTTGGGGAAGAGGCAGCTTGTTAACACACAAGTGCTAGACAGCAGATCTGTGTTTACAAAGACTTGTCTACACTGTGAAGTTTGTTAGGGGAAGGACACATTAACCTAGGGCAACGAGCTGAGATTCCTTGCACTGTTGGAACCAACGCCTGGCTTGCTAAGATCAAAGCAACGAGCTAGGAGTTTCTTAGTTGTGCCTCTGGTTCAGATGGCCCTTTCCTGTCACTTGGAGCAAGAATTTTATGACTTTTTAAACTTAAATAGTCTTCCTCTTTGCACCATGAATGTCTCAGCTTTTAGCACCTTAGGAGGAATGAAATATTTAAAAAATGCTTTGAACATGAAAACAAAATAAAATGGTGTAGCAAAACCTCTGTTTCTTGGAAAATTAAAGAAAGTCTGATGCTATGACAGAGGAGACAACACCTGTGGAGACAGACATATAGACAAACAAAACCTTAAGGAGTGTTTTCCTTGCACACTTGTGACCAGCCAACACTCCAATGACCAGAAGCTGTTTAACATATTATGGAAAGACGATTGTATACACTCAACACTTGTATTTCCTTAGACCAAGCATGTAAACTATCTGTGGCTGCATCCTCCTTGGCTGTCTCTGGTGAACCTTCTATGATGCAGACTGCCCAAGTTCAGTTTATTTCACAGCAGTGGGGGGAGATCAGAGCAGGACTCTTCTTTGATCATATTTTCGGTTTTAATGCTTTTTGATGCCTAGAATTCTTTTTAAATTTTTTTAAAAAGTTATTTTTATTTATTTAGTGTGGAGCACAGCATTATGAATTCTTTCAGTGCTGTTATGATTGAGTCTAGAACACACAAGACAAAATGGCCACTTCGAAGAGGATGACTAGGGCTGTCCTTGATGATTAGGACATGACATTAACTAGTGACCAACCAATCTTCCATCAATGATGACAAAGAAACGAAAGCTATCACTTTTTTCCTGACATTCCAGGTCTTCTTTGCTGTTTTTTTTCCCCGCCTCAAGATGACCTTTAAAAGAAGTAACAAGGAGAAGAAACAGTGCAATTCAAAATGATTGGATTTTACATTGTTGGAAATGTGTTCAGCAGTTCATAGAGCAGAAAGTGGCTGAGTTACAGGGAACGCCCAACCCAAAGAGAAACTTAGAGGTAAAATCTGAAAAACACACCAGTCTGATCCAATATTAGCTGCATGGGGGAAGTCCACACCTGCAGCCACTGGGGGATCTAATCTAAGCATCTGAAGCTTGCAGTTTTAGCGTTTGTTTAGTACTCTGGTGCATTTGTTGTTTCTTTCCTTTAAGCTCGGCTGTGATCTACCCAGGATGTGTGTGGGTCAGGTCTGCACAGCATTCATGGCCTCCCTTGCACTTTGCATCCCGTTGGGAGAGGTCACATCAAGGCAGACCTCACAAAGACAACGGAAGCACCAACTGCCCAGACCTGATTGCATCCAGCAGAGGGGAAGATGCTGGGCCAAGAGGATTTCTCCATAGTGCTTACCAGAGACTTCGGTCAACAATAAAACCACCGAAGTAGGGAGGGAAGAGCCTCATAGCTGCTGGGTTGACTCAGTCCATAATGATCTTTCCCTGCCCTTTTTGCAAGCTTGTCTGATCTTCCGCCCAGCTTCAAGAAGTTCGTCACACATGTTTTACCCCGGCTGTGCATTTCTGCCATGTTTTGGTTCTCTTTTCATGTGTCCTGTGAATATATAAACACATCTCTCATGCAATTTCACATCAAGTGAAAAAATATATTAGGTTTCATTTTTTGGTCAAAGGGTTTTAGTCAAACTCCCTTTGACAGCCACTGTATGTTGAGTAGGAAAGAAGCTCCTGTAGATGAAACTGGAAGCTGATACTCCACATGGCCTAAGATGCAGTAGCAAAGTGTGACCTCAGTCAACCAAGTGAAGTTAAAAGAAAGGCAGAATTTCTTTTAGCAAGTCCTAGATTTACAAATTTTTAATTCCTTTTGCTAACAAGCACAGATACTCACAATATCTTGGTGGCATCTATAAATCCTTGTCCATCTCTGACGTTCCCAGCTGTGTCAATGTGGGAAGTTCCTGGGGAAAGTCCCTCCTTGTGCTTGTGCTTTGAACAGTCTCAGGCTGTGGACAACAGCCATGCAAAGATAGAAACATGGCAGATTTTTTCCTAGTTTGTTTGGGGTTGTTTGTTTGTTTGTTTTGGTTTTGGTTTAATACTCTCTCCTTTATTTTTTTTAACCTTGCTTTCCTCTTCTAATTTTGTTCTAAAGGGCACAATATAGATACAGTTGCTCACATGCTTTGTTATTTGCTGCTGCTAGCCACATTCCTCCCTTCCCATTGAGAGATAACACCCACTTCCATGCTCTTCCTGCATTTGGAAACCCCCACAGATGTTTGCTTTGCAAAACCACACTCTACGCCAGCAGCAGAATGCCTGTAGCTACACTGAGAATCATAAATTAAAATAACCTGGAAAGGCCAACACACATTGAGAGCACTGCAGAAGCAGGGAATTAATCCTCTGCAGAGACATGAATGCTTTCATTATGATGAAACAGATTCTGAGGCCAACTTATCTGAACAGCCTTGTGGCTTTCAGTACTCAAAGAACAATATTTTTCAGTCACAGTGACTTTAAAAAATGTACAAGTGGCAAATAAGAATGCTCCAGGTTGCTCATGGTTGCACATAAAATCTCAGAAAAGCCAGCCAGAGCCCTAGTTTCTCAGTAATCAAAGTCTACGTAAAGGTGTCAAAACGCAGATATAGACATATAACAGTGGGCAAGAAACCCTGTACAGCAGGTTTTGGGCTCGTGTAGTCAGGGTGAGTAATTATTTGACAGAGGCCTGAACCAGAAGCCCCTGTCAACACCCCCACCCTTCCTGTCGCACTTGAGAGCCTCCATCCCCTTCCTTCCCATTGCTGTGTTGGATCAAGGCTGGAGTGTGTCTTCCTTCCTGAATTTGGTTTGGTCTGACCAAGACAGCAGCAGTCTCAAAAGAGTAGGATGACCCACCATCTTCTCACTTGTTGGACTTGAACTCTCACAAGGATTTCTCAGATTTTTGTACCATCAAAACTAAATCTAAGCCTTAAAATTATTCTGAGTCCAGAGTCCCAATCCAGATGTAGGACCCTAACAGACATCTACAGAGAGCAGTCAGCTGGAAAAGAAAAATGGCTCAAACTGCTCAATTACCATATACATCACAGAAATGCTGCAAATATGAACTCTGGATTGCTTAATCAGACTGTCTAGAGAGGGGCATTTCACTTTGGAGATAAATGCAAAGTGGCGCATAGGCTGTCAAGAGTTCAGACATAGCTACATGTAATGAAAGTGGTCACAGAAACCAAAGCTATGTTCTCTCTTTCTTAAAAATTCTGCATTTCTATATTCTGCTCAATTTTTTACCTGATTTGTAAAAAATGGAGAATGTTTATCTCTGCATTATTATTATTATAATTTTATAACTGAAATCTTTTAATTGCTCAGGAAGAGAATCTGATAACATTAAAAAAAATGCTTTGAGCATCTAAACTCTGACATGCCAGGTGAGGCAACAGCAAAACCAGGAGGAACGTGCGTGGTTTAGAAGGTCTGCTTCACAGAAAGATATTGAGCACAAGGATATTTGTGCACAACTCCAATTAATATGCAACTTACAAATTAACTGAGATCTGTTCTTTTGGTGAGTCATCTCTGAGTATTTTTACCTGGGCTATGACTGCTGTTACAAAACCCAGTCATAATAAACCTTCAGTATCACCAAGTATCACCTCAGAAAGACACACTCAAAACAGGCACAAAAAGAAAGCAGATATATTTATTCTGTGTATCAATTCATCCTTTTCTTGGTGTTTTATAAAATGAAGCATTTCTGTTAAAAGAAGAGCAAGACAGTGTTATTGTGTATTACTCCTACAATTTTTGAAATGAAATTAGTTTAAAGTGTGTGATATGGAACAAAAACATAGGATTTATTTATCTCAGTTATATGACAGCCATCTGTAAAATCACAGAAGTTTGAGTATTGAGGTATCATAATCTTCTGTAATATCATGACACTACCAAAAATGTAAGAATGTGTGATAATTTCGCTGTTGAC
>VWZG01013242.1:136424-190127 GCA_013396735.1 Grallaria varia
AGTGGCTCACGTGAGGTATGTTGGGTTCCCCTTCTCTGTATAACTTTAAAAGCAGAGAACTAATAAACAGTTTCTGCAAAGTACAGTGACAATTTGATGACAAATTTTATTACACAACTTTATGTTTGGGGTTTTTTTCTGATAAACTGAAGACACAAATTGTAAAGTTCACACAAAAATGTTTCCTCTCAGAACTGAGAAACAAAGGACTTTGTCCCAGAGCTGCCACACTAAACCTGGAGACTGAAGCTGACTGGGAGCACAGAAATGGGACAGAAAAGCAGACATCCTACAATGAGAGGTATTTTCACATAATGGGGTGTTTGTTTCTTGGGAAAGGAAACAAACCAGTTAGGAGAAAGAAGGAAGCAAGAGTAACCAATTGAAGATTAATATTAAATTTAAATCAGCAAGAACCAGTCTGCCAGGTTCAAGAGTGCTATTAGAAAGATCACTGAACTGTTTGGAGGAATTGATATATCAGTAGGATTTTAATATATTTTTGATACATTTTGAGATATATGGCTAATTTGCTGACTCTTCGGCTCCCCTACCTCCAGCTGCATTCAGCACCCACCTCCTCCCAACAGCCCTGGCACTCACCACACATGGGAGGTCCAGTGTGAGTTTGGCTCCATCCTATATCAGTATGTGGCTCATGGTCTGCCGAGGTTTCACACTCACTGGTGGAGTGCTGCACCTAAACTGAGACAAGAAGCTTGTGTCCATTTTTCAGTCATTGTGCCTCTATCACAAGGGGAAAAGGCCCTTTTGTTCCCCTTGCTGACACAGCAGACTGGTCCTTCCTAGGTGTGATCTTTTTTTGTTCTGTGCACACTATGAAAGTAATTCAGAGGTAGATATCTTTTATGCCCAACCAAACTCAGATGTTTTTGTTGTTGAACAATGTCTCTAGTTTGCATTACTCTTTCCTTCTTTTTCAACAGAACAAAATGAGCAATGTAGACTTGTAAGATTATGCAGCAAGAGGCTTAACGATCATTTCTTTGGAGACATGTTTTGATGTCTTGGCTTCTCCCAAATATGCTTCCATTTTCTAGCCAGGGAGTAGGCAGTGTGGGATGGCTATGCAGATCCTCAGATCAGCCCTATCCTGCCTTGATAGTGTTCTCCTAAGCCTATTATGGTCCCATGTATGAAAAGAAAGAGAAAACTAGTTTCTGTTTATTTTTGTCTATGTGCCAGGAGACAGTCTAGGTGGGTGGGAGTTTGAGAGGAATAATTATCAGAGCATCAGTACAATAAAATTGTCTTATACCTTTTCTCCTTAGTCCTTGTTGAAGTTTCATGTTGAGTATTTCAAACAAGCAACCCAGCTGTGATCTCCCAAACCACTGGTAGTCTTTGTTCATTAATCTTGTCGAATGAGAAGTGAAGATCTGTTATAGACATTAAGTATTGTCTGTCATTGATCCTTGTGAGGATGAACACTGCACCTGGAAAAGAGGATGTTAGTGAGGGAAGCAATGCCAAAAATATTTACGCAGTGAGTAGATGGAGAATTCAGTACCCTTGCATGAGCAACAAGTTGAACAATGTTATGTTTGGCCATCACTTTTGGTACTCTTTACCAACTGCCTCTTTATTTGCAATCAGGAACATGCTACACACTCCAGCTAATTCTTGTGCCTGGTGCCAGGAGCAAGCCGGATCAACTTTGGTTATCCTCAGATACTGAAGCAGCAGGGTGACTTTAGCATGTAGTAGTTTTCCTTTTGGATTCAAGTTCCATCATCTTTACATGGTTGTCAATATCTGTCAGTATCAGAATCACCATACTGAAAACAGGGTTAGTAGGGCTTTGAAAATTAGCACAGCAGAATCAGGCTTTCAGATGTAAATCCTTTAGCTCTGTCACCTTGTCTTGCACATCACACTGCTTGTGCAATGGAACTAATAACCAGGCAAGGAATCCTACAACCAAAATAATTGGAACTCCAAGTGAGAAGAAGCAGTGCAGTTCCTTGACCCTGAAATGTGAGCTTCCCACTTCACTGTCATGGCCGTGAAATTCTGACATAAATAAAAGTTGATATAAAACCTCCCCATCACAGCAGCCACAGGGCAGCCAGAGCTTATAACCTCTGTGCTACTAGAATGCTCAAGGCATTCAAAGCATTGCCGCTGAGAAGCAGCAACATCTCCATACATTGCAGGTGGCAGATACCTTCTGTGCCAGGGTGACAGGGTGCTGCAGTGGGGACGGAGGAGCCTGTGGGGCATCTCTCGGCTGCCTCCTAGTGTGAATGCCCACCTGAGCTGCAGGATTTCTGTGGAAGAGGTTTCTATCAAAAAAATGGGTTTCTTATCAGAATTTTCTTTTTAAAAGTCTCAGTCAATCAGAAACACAGAACACACAGGACACTGCATTGTTTGAAGGACTGACAACAAATGGTTAAAAATAACAGCTTGTTACTCAACCATACATCAACGGTGCTTCTATGTGCTATCAGGCAAATACCTAAAAATAATTTTACCTGTCAACATCAGAACACTAAAAATAGGGAATAGTACTCAAATGACATTGTAAAATATTCACGAAAAGTAATTTTATTATTCCATGCTAACATGATAACTGAGACAAAGTTGAATCAATCTACTTTTCCAATGTAATGTGCTGTTTATATAATTGGCTATTTTTCTTTACTGATGGAAAATTTAATACAAGGGGAAAAAGACAACAGAGAAAAACCACTAAATATCCTCAGAGACAGATATACTCCTCTGTGTTCCTTCATAACCTTACTGAAAACACAGACAGGAAAAAACCCCTTTTATTAGACATGTAATTCTACTAGATAAATTGCTAATGATTCCTGCTAAGCCTTTGCTGAGGGAAGCAGCCTTTTGTTGAGGCCCCTGTCTCACCAGCCATCAGTCCCACTCTGCCCAAGATGGTGCAGGTTTCGGAGAACCATCAAGTCTAGAATCACTTCTGAATGCGAAGTCACCTCTTGCTTAGGCTAAAAATTCCCCCCCTATAGTCTTCTCAAATTTGGAGGTCTGCTGCTGCCACCTCTCCCGGCTCTTTCTGTGCTACAGGGACTATCCTGCCTGGGCCCTGGTCTCCCAACTCAAACTGTTGACTACCCAGGCTGCACCTTATTTTCAGGTGTCACTGGAAGACGAAGCTTCACATGTCAGGCTTAGCTGGCTGGCAGGCTAGTGGCTTTGCAGCTCTCATAGCTGAGCTGAAAGGCAGTAGAAGCTGAGCAGTGATAGACCTTGACAAAGCTCTTGTCTTCTCTGATTCCTCAACCCCTTATTCATCTTTGCTGATGGAGCTCCCACATGGGTGGGATCTGCCTTGCCAGCACAGTGGGTTTGTCCAGGGGCAGTGGAGACGGGACTCAGTGCTACATCATTCTTAGATGATACATCCTTCCTTTTTGTACCACCCAGGAACTCTAATGGCTAAGTGTGCTCACCGGTGCTGGCCTGGCTGGAGCCCCATGGCTCAGACTGTGTTGCCGCACACCACACTGTCTGCACACATGCACAGCATCACAGTGGGGGCACCCAAAACTGCACTCAATACATTCAACTGAGCCCTCCCTGCCTGTTCCTCCCTCATTTTTAATGACGTTCTTACATTTCACAGTGGACCGTTATGATTCATTGGTGAACATCTCCAACATGATCTGCAAAGAAAAGGTGCTGCATGCTCTCAGTGCTGTTCATTTCTCAGAACAAAGATGCTTAAGAGCACAGGACTTGTGCCATGTACAGTAGACATTTCTGGCATAGCTTTTATTGAGGTTAATATAATATTCATAGCACTGCTAAAGGACTGCTTGTTGGACAAAAGGATTTTGCTACTGGCATTTATCTATAGAAAAGTTTTTCTGTTTTATGCCCACATACTAGCATATAATTATAGTAATAAAGTCTAGTCCCTCGCTTGAAGTGACTGCTGCCAGTATTATGAAATCATGGCAATGGTTGTAAAAATAAAAGAGGTCATAACCCCTCCACACACACACCCCCACTCTGTAGCTGATATGAAATAGCTTTGGTGGGAAAATGTAGACCTTTAAACTTTCTCTACCAAACTCAATGCATTCTGTATTTAACTTATCCTCTAAAACAGTTTGTGTTATAGGAATTTGAAAACTGCATACAACCATGGAAAAAGTCTGTACTTAATTAGCTACTGAGTTGAGCTCAGTTTAAGCAAAATAACAACCATTTCTTTGTGCTAACTATTTTTAATTATATGCGTTACATGCATCAGCCTGTCCTTATGCCAAGGCTTTTTGAGAATCAACTTC
This sequence comes from Grallaria varia, assembly GCA_013396735.1. Lineage (NCBI taxonomy): Eukaryota > Metazoa > Chordata > Aves > Passeriformes > Formicariidae > Grallaria > Grallaria varia. The sequence continues at coordinate 140,717 of VWZG01013242.1, forward strand.
TGCTTCACTGTTCTAGTTTTGGCAAAGAGAAGTATCAGGAAATGTCTGTATGAAGATGCTTTTTGATATCTAGCAGGGCAAGAACATTTCTTTCTCAGGAAAAAAGCCAATATCTTAGAATTGCCGTGACATCAAGCACAATATGTTAGAAGCTCCCAGGTACCTCCTGGTAAAGCAGCATAGGGAGCAGGAGGAAAGGCAAGGACAGGGAGGAAAGACTGCTGCCCATATTCTTTGCAGACACTTTTCCAGAGACTTCTGAAGCAAATACCCCTTATCAATATAGACATTAGAAAAAATTGTTAGGGAACTTAGGTGTTAGCCATGCAAGAAGGAAAAGCAGAGTGGGCACAGCCAAAGTCCCTGTATGTCACAGCAAACTGCAGAAGGCAACACCCATGTGCTGCACTGGGACAGAGGAAGGTTGCCTCTGGCTGCCAAGCATCTCAGGATGCAAAAGTGCACATACAGCTTTTCTGTTCCTTTCTCTTCAGAATTCTTACACTGAGGCCGTGGTTTCACAAAGTGTTTCAGCCACGCTGCTGAGTGAGGTTGAACTTCCTTAGGTGCTCACAGCAAATCTCCAAAAATCATTCCCTGCTTATGAATATTACTTGGGCACCTGACTTTACTTTTTGGTCTCAAAAAATTGCAGATTTGGCTTTGTCAAAAAGATGACAGAATTGAAGGTGCTGTCAGAGAATAAGAAGAGGAGTTACGAGGATTTAGAGATAAATCAAGCAAGTGCAATACTGCTGCATTTGACAGCCTCTTCCTGTTCCCTCAGTTCTTCCTAGTTTGAAGAGTGTCAGAGGCATACAGTGGAGACAGTTGAAAAGTACAATTCCCAGCACGGCCCTGAGCGATCTGCCTTGTTTTGTTTTCTTAGCTGAGGCCTTTGGAGCCACTTGGAAAAGAAAAACAACAACAAAAGTCTTAGTTGTTCACTCGTCTTTACTGGAAGTGAAAGGTGAAGAAGAATAAGGAATGCAGAGGGGGAGGAAGGTAGAAGTAATAACTTACAGGTTGACAAAGGGAGAAAAGGAGCTCAGAAAGAGTGATACAGACCATAGGTTTTCAGACAATGCTAAGAATTATGAAAAACTCACTTGAATGAAAAACTGGAGACTCCTTAGACTTTCCCTCCTGGTCCTTTATTTCATTCAAGAAAAGAAAAATTCAGAAAATGGGTGCAAGCAGGAACAAACAGGTTAAGCTTAGAGAACAAAGCAATAAAGTCAAAAATATGATGACAGATTCTGTTCTTGTTTATGCTGGGGTAAATATTGAATTGTCCCATTGGGACAACTCTGGGTTTGCCTCAACACAACTGAAAGCAGAATGTGGCCCTTGCACAATATGTCCAGATGTTCCTTTTATTCTGTGATGAACATGTGAGAGTTTCAAAGAGATCTCTCAGACTGACAAAATGCACAGCCTCCACCCTCTCCCCATGTAGCTCTACTAAATTCAGCTGATTACACCAGAGACAACTAGAGTTTTGGCTCAAGGAACATTTCTTTTCAATGTTTTACATTCAAACCTACTATACAGGCTTGTTGGTGTCTGCAGTTTAGAATACCAAAGCCATCATGGTGTTTTCACAAAGAGGGCTGGTCCAAGGGAAACCTTTCTGATGTCTTGGACAGAAATGTTTTTCTTTGCTTCTTACCTTGTCTGCAGAGACTACCAGCAACCTGCAGAAGGAAATATTCCTCTTGTCCCTGTTGGACATCAGGTTGGCCACAGGCAGGCAGAGAGGTAATTGTTCATTATTTGCTGCTGAATTGCTTGGTGCAACCATATATCCTTCACTTCAGCTGTCTCTCACAGTGTCTCTGGCTGAATGATCTCATTTTGCACAGAGTCCCTGCACTTTGTAAAAAAGCCCAGAGATACAGAAGGGATCCATCATTTTACACTCCCATGCCAAATTCTGGCAGTGTCTAAGCAGGTGCTCAGACATGCTGGAGATCCAGAAAATCAAGGTAATTACTTCAGAAGATGGATAGTTGGTTTGACTCACTGCCCTCTGTGGATGTTGTTCATGCTTATTGCAGGAGCCAAATGCTCTAATGAAGCAGTGCACAGGATTTGGGGAGAATAAAGAGGAATGGGAGTAGGTTGGCAGGGGAGATAAATGTGTATAATCCTGCCATTTTCTTTCCCTAGAAGGCCTCCACATTTTGAGACTGAAGAGGTCATGGCTAGGAAACACTGGTACCATGTCCTGCTTGGGAGTGCAGGCAGCTGCCTTCTCTATCTTGCAGTTAAAGGCCAGGCTCCACCAGGCTCTGCCTGAGGGCAGCTGTACCTGCCCATGACTCAGGACTTGTCCACTGTGCTGTGGCTGTCCAGGGAGATGACACAAGTGGAATGGCTGTGTGATATCTACAAACAGCCCTTACCTCCAACAGTATCCCATTGACCATCCCCAGCAGCAAGCCATACCTGACACACCAGTTGCAGTTTTGGCTAGGCAGCAGAACTTCTGCTGTTCTTCTGTTGTCTTCAAAAGAAAAATGTTCCTTGGGTGCCTTGTGCTGCATGAGTTGAACTGCAGAAAGCGAAGCGTTACTCGGTCATCATGGCCAGGGAGTCAACTTCCCTTGTCTCCTACCCTCATTCAAATTACATGACTGCTGGCATCATGCTGGTAGAGTCCCCTTCACTCTCTTTCATCCCTGCAAATTTCTTCATACTTGGTCATCTGCTGTTGCAGCTGTAGGGTCTGATTGTGTCATGCCTCAGGTCCTTTATTGTCCTCAAATTGCCTTTGTATTGAAGAGGCAGCACCAGGACTGGTTGTTCTACTCCTGGGTTTGGTAAAGTGAAGACAAAATGCACAGATGGGCTGTGGCTGTAAGGTTCATCCCTGCTCCCATAGAAGTTCACATTAATTCCAGTTCTCACAAGAGATATCTTCCACAAAAGTGTAAACTTAGCAAGCCAGGTCTTTTTTTAAACCAATAATAACTGATATATAAAAAAAAAAAGCATAGTGGTCTGTTAATTAATGTTTCTTCTGTTGCTGAAACAAGAATCCTGTGAGTTCTCTGGTGGCTGCTGTCCTGAAGCACCACAGTGTCCTCTCCTGTGGTGCAGAGTGTCCCGTTGGTTTATCATGGTGGGCCTGGGCTGCAGCACCGTTGTTTTGCCATCTACAAGGTGGGTGCCTGGCAGGAGTGGGGCAGGCAGCAGGCTCCCCACAGGATTTCTCCCTGCTGAACCAAACCCTGCCAGGAAAGAGAGGCATCACTGGGCCAGTGGGATCAGGGAGAGAGGCTTGTGGGCTTGGGCTAGTGTCACACTTCGTACTTCATGCCATGTCTCTTGCTCAGTGAGAACCTCCTCGGAGCTGCTGAGCTTGGCCACGATAAGCTGGGCATCAAACTCTGTGATGATAATCGGTGTTTCTGTATTCAGGATCTCTGAGTTAACCCCACATCCTCCCAGGGCAGTGATCTTACAGCAGTGCAACGTGGCCCAGCAACCATGATGCCATCTGGGACTTCTGCTCTAAGACTCACCCTTTGGGGTAAATTCACTTACATCAGCACCTTTCTGACCACTGCAGTTTTTCCCCTGCAGAACCAAAGATCCACAGGACAGACACTTTCTGCTTGTGTGCTTGCACAGGGTCCACCCATAACAGGATTGAGTCTACAGACATTTCCCTAACACACTTGAGCACACGGACCAAGAGAGCTCCTTGTCAAGCACACAGGCACCTGAAATAAATCCTCTGTGCCATTGCTAACCCAGTTTTTAACTCCCTAATCAGGACATAGCAGCAGCAAAGTAAGAACTGTTTAATACCTTTGCTCAGAGAAATATCCAGATACCCAGGGAGAAAGAAGTTGCCCTTGGGCACAGACTTTAGATACACAACAATGAGACACAAGAGGGGGGACAACACATGACATTGCCTCTGGCCAAAATCTATTTCTCAGGGAGATGTTTAGCAAAACAACAACCATCACCACCACAGAGCTCTCTGGGTTGTCACAGAAGATGATTACACTGATTAGCCTTGAAGTTAAAATCAGGAAAAAATGGTTTGGATCAATTCTTGCTAGCAGCTGAAAAGAGAGGCTCATACTGCCCTATATGGTAAAAACGCAGCTCACTTTCAGTGGGAAAATGTGGATTTTATTTTCTTCAGTTACAGCGGTTAATCCTGTCAGTTCATTTTAATAATGTTTTTTATAAACCCACTCTGATCCAGATGTGCTATGTTATTGTGTTCTTTTCAGGGATGCTGGGCATTTAGTCCACATTTACAACACATTAATGATGCTCACAGAAAAAGAAGGGATTCAAAAGCTATGGTCCAATGATTATTTCTGACATTTTCCAACATCTTTTTCAAAATGCCTAAATTTGCTTTATCTTTACAGGATAAGGCTTGTCTGCATACCAGGTTTGAAAAAAGATAAAGGATCCTGGCTTGACCTGAGAATGACCTTTCTGTACACAAGCTCCGTTATTGTAGAGGAACTGAAAGCAGCAGTGCTTAGCAAAACCAAACCAAACAAGCCCTGAGAAGCAGGCGGAGGGGCTGGAGCTGCGGAGAGGTGACGCTCAGAGCACCAGACCCTGTCTCTGTGCACTGCCCGGGTCCCTGGGAGCCGAACCTCAGTGCAGACCTCGGCGGCATTTGTCAGCNCTAGGGGGGTTTTTGTTGTGGTTTTGGGGACTTTTTTTAGTCAAATTTGCTCTAAGCCTCCTTGATTTCATCATCCTGAGCAGGGCAGGCTTCAAAAGGCAGGCAGGTTCAAAGCAGGCTGCAACTGCTCAGAGATTGCTGAGGAATTTGGACTTGCAGTTACTTGCAGGAATTCGGATAATTACTCATCCTTTCAATCTGAGACATTTTCTACCCATGCAACTCTTAATTACAGAAGCTGCATCAAATTTGTGATAACCTGTAGATGTTTTTTAATGGGTACAGTTACATGATATGTGGATTTTTCACACAAACAGGAGAATATCCCTCTGGCTTCCTGGCCTGCTTCCTACATTTGAGCCACTGGTTCTGTGACTTCTCTGGGGGAGGCTGCTGACCATGCTCCTCCTCTGCAGATCTCTGCTGTGCTCTGCACATCTCTGCTTAGCAGAGCAAATTGGGAAGTGATACTTCCCTTAAGATAATTTTTTCTCCCAACTGAAAAACAAACCACTTTTTAAAGAACTGCTTTGTCATAAACTGGTCAGTATTTTACTGGAAAAATCAGAAAAGCAAGTCTCTGTGTAAGAGCTTGTAGAGGAGGGAGCCACAGTGTACGTAGGTGCTCTGCAGTAAGGGCCGACTTTGAGATGAGATTCACCTCCCTTCTCTAGTGCTGTGAGCCTGATGGCAAAACTGGATGATGTTCTCTAGGGCACACGGATCTGGAAATGTTTCACAGCACTGTCCCCCACTCCCCAACATGCCATCCCACAGGGCTGGCTTGCCCAGAGGGGCTGAGACATGCCCTGAACCTGAGTGAGAGTCCAGGAGGACATTTTGCTCAAGGGCACCCCAGGACCACCCTGTCCCACAGGTGTGCAAGTAGTCAGACAGTATCTGATTTTTATGCAGTTGCTCACCAGTGATGTGGTCAGGATTGGGCCAGAGAAGTCCCATTCCTACTGTTGGTTGTATAAAGGCTTTGTGTCAAAACCAGTTTTCTTTACAGCTTCCTTTCCAAGTGCTGGCTTATCCCTGGCCTCCCAAAATACCTGTGGATTACAGATGAAGAGGCCAAGAGGAAAAATCTGAACCTCTCCCAAGAGGGATGTTACAAAAGCTGTAACTCAGCTTGTGCTCTGGAGGAGCAGGGTGGTCTTGCTTTGTCAGAAACAGTGCAGTTACTCGAGCCACCGAGTTATTGACGTGCTGCATCAATATATGTGCTTCCTGAATGAACTGTATTTTACTTTTATCAGCCATCTGTTTTTCAGACTTGACATTTGTGGTCTCAGTTCTGCCGCTAAAATGCACCTTGCACTCAAGAAAATGTTTCCTGTTCTAGTTCCTGCCCAGTGACTTACAGAAACTGCGACAGATCAGACAGCGATGGAAGCTGTGACCACATTCTCATGCAGCTGCACAGCAGCAGAAGAGTAGACGTAGCTAGCTGCTGAGAGGCAGCACACAGGGCCAAAACACCACTGTCCCAAGTCCTGTGCTAAAAACAAGCCTGACAAGAGCCTCCATGGTGGAAGAGTGATACCTGTCTCTGTGAGATTGATAAAACCATCTCCCCTTGTCCTCAGAATAATTCACCTGCACCTTCTCTCTGAGCAGACCCACACTCCTGCATTCAGCAGCAGGACCAGTGGGATTGCATCTGCCAGGATGTGAATGTCCAGGCATGGTTGCCCTTGGGATGTCCTCCAGTGCCTTAGCCCCAGACTGGCCCCTTGTTGTGCCCTGACCTAGCAGCACCTTCCCTGGAGCAACCCTGCCGCAGGACACAGCACCCTGCCCTGGCCCCATGCCCTCCTCCACTTCCTGACATCACCTGAGCAAACCCAGCTTCTCCCAAGGCAGGGGCTGCAGCATTTAGGAAGCAATGGGATATCCTGTAGGAGGAAGACATCTGGGTAGATGCAGACAGAAGCCTGTTGAAAACACAGGGACATTTCCCTTCACCTAAATAAATAAAACAAGCTGATTTAGCAGTGGCAGAGAGTTTCACACTTTAAATTGTCCTGCAATGAGGTTGTCTCATCATGTTCAGGCTCTGTGTAAGCTGTAGGTGGTTTCACACTTATATCACATTTAGTCCCTGATAATATTTAGATCATGTGTAAAATTTCATAAATTAGTACAGAACCAACAGTGTTGCTCATAGACAGTATTTACAAACCAGGGAAGGGAAAGTCTAGAAAGTCAGTGCACTTGGCAACAGGGCCACCAGTGGGTAAGTTGTGAACCAAAAACCCTCAGAAAGGTGCTGCAGATGAGGCTGAGGTGTGTATAAGTACACTACTACAATACCAGTGGGAGCAAACTTACTCAGACCAAACACTTTAGTGGTTTATTAAGGCCAAGTGAATAATGTGGAAATAACCATCAATAATTTAACCAGCAATTCCCTGAATCACTCAAGATTTTATATTATTAAAGAAATGTCATTTGACTAATTTAGAGCTTGATCTATAACATGAAAAATTATTACTCGAACAATTTAAATGACAGATTGTGGATATTATTTGACCAAAGCTAATCAGAACATGAATATGCTGCTTCTTTCTTAGTTGTATTTGTGCCCAGTGCCAAAGCTCTTCTGCTGTGGACACGTTCCTGACTGTCAAACACACTTGCCTACCCTGCACGCCCCAGCACATGTACATGCCATCTCTGCAAGGCTCACCATCTCCTGCTGCCACAAACACTCTGAAAGCTGTTGAATCAGGCTAAATGGTGATGATTCTTATGCTTCTCATTCCTTCCATATTATATTGATCTATGTTTATGCTAATCTTGCTATTAGCCAGTACACACCAGTAAATGGTGTGAGCACAGATGTGTGATCATTCTAGAGTCTGCTTATCCTGAATAAAACATTTGGGTTTATCTTTCACAGCCTGCTCTGACACTTCTGGCAAGGCAGGATCCTGGGTGCAGATAGGTGCTACCAGGTTGCTCAGCAGCATACTGGATTACCGTATTCTCTTACAGACATTTTTCCTGGACCATTTAGCATCTAATTGCAACTAGAAGACTGAAGAAATCTGCTTTGCGTTCACTGCAATTACTTAGTTTGGACTGTGTTTCATGGCTATTTTTTAATCTTGTCAAGTACAAACTGCTTGCAATTGGTACAGAAAGAAGGGAAGGAGAAGAATATTGAAAGAAAGAAAAATGCCATGGTAAGGTCACTGAAACACCAACTTAGATTTTGGATATGTGAAGAACATCCAGCATGAAGAAGCATTCATCTCTTCATATGATTTTCAGAAGTTTTTCCAAGACAAACACTGATAGTCAAAACAATTATTAATCAACATAGTCATTTCCTCCTTATTCATTTGTAAAGGGAGACAAAGCTGTTCACACAGCATTCTGTAAAAAACAGGGAGCAAGAACATGTTGAAAAGGCAGCATTTTCATGGTGTTCACCAGGTTTGTTCTTGAACAGACAGCATTCTTTACAAAGCAGCAAACTGAGCAACACAGGAGTCTACAAACTGTAACAGACTCTTGCAAAAGAGCTGACACTTTATCTTAATATACATCTGCAATTACAAAATTCGTGAGAGAGCTGCAAAATTAACCACAACCCTGGAGGACTTGGTTCTGCACATCTAACCAAGGGGAGCTGACAAAAACCCCTTTATATGAATCTCAGAAAGCACTGAAATTGAAAAACAGGCCTGCATGTTCTTTGTCTATCCAAGCAATTTCCCAGAAAGATTTCAAGTTTTACAGTTAGCTTTTGTACTGTAAAAAAAGAAAGATAGTAACCTTTACAGTGAATGACAGCTCTGTGAAAGCACAATACTGTGAGAAAACATATTATATTACATATTTCATCATGAGGTGGATTAATTAATTAGACAATATTAGTTACTGTTGACATCAAGTATTCTTACTTTACCAAATCAAATCATAGGGAGTTTCACAATCAGAACAACATGTTTTTCATCAGAGAAAAAAAAGGAGGTACTTTAACATCATGGCCTCAATTCTCAGGTTGTATTAAACTGCATTCTGTGAGAGATTTGTGGAATAGATTTTACCTTGGACTGCCAGCAGCTGGGTCTTCCTCTGCATTCAGAGAATTATGGTTTCTCCATGTCACTAGAAAAAACAAGCTGTGCCTGAGCTGTGAATTAGGTACTTCATCTGCATCAGCATAATTTGTTGGATAAATAATGTGGTCTGGCAGCTAGGGAAAGGACTGGGAGACATGTCTCCTGGGTAATGTGCCTGTTTTTGCTACCAGAGTACTTCATGAACACTCAGCAATCCCATAACCTTCCTGTGTCTCTGCTTTATGAAAAAGGACAATAGTAACTTCAGTTTTGTAAGGAGTTTGAAGAGCAATGGGTAAAAAATGTTACTATTATCTTGTAGATTATCATTGTTATTTGTATAGTTGCAGGATGGAAACTTTCAAAATAAAAAGTTTAGTAGATTAAGTGGCTCTGAATCACACAGCAGAGGAAGTTTTGCACAGTAACGGAAAAGCAGAGCTGGAAAGCTCTACATTCCCTTATAATTATTGGGACATTAAGCCATATCAAGCACAATCACAGCATCTCAGACAGTATTTGTACATGGACCGGGACACAGGGATAAGGAAAATATGGTTGCCACTATGAGCATAAGCAACTGTAGCAACTACCTCTGCAGTTAGAAAACTTTTCCTCCTATATAACCACGTAGACCTTTAGTTAACTTAATTATATCTTATCCTACTCTTACTGAATTTGGCAAGACATCTATCCCAGCCTCTTTTTCCAGGTATAACTAGTATGTTTGATTTTAGTCCTTTTTCTTTGAGTCAGAATAAATCCAACTCCTCACAAGATACATTTTCTTTCATTCCTATTTCTGAACTTCTTTGGCCTTTCTTGTATTTGTAACTCTAAGTTCTGAGTGCATGTGTAGAGAACTCCATTTAGTTGAGAAACCTTACCTAAGCAAATACAGCAGAATTATTTCCCATGATTTTCACATGGTGATCCTGGTAGCATGTAATGGCCTAACCTTTGCCATTTTTGTCACAGCCTTGTACTGTGGACTCCACCACAGCCCTGATATCCTACAACAGAATCACTGGCTACCATTTTGCATTGTACACTGACCTCTGCTTCATAGTGTATCACATCTGTCTTTATTAAATGTTATTTACTCAATTTTAGTCTTGTTCCCAGTGTAGAAAGCATTCTTTTTATATTATTTTATTTATCCTGTCCTCCAAAAACTGGGCAATCTTTTTCTGCCAATTTCATAGGTGGACCTTTTATTCCCTTATCAAAATTATGACTGGAAATACTGTATATAGAGAGTACTTGAGTACAGACCACTGTAGGCATCTACAGAATGCCAGATTACTGATGACACTTCTCTGAATACAACTTTTTGGGTTTCTTTTTAATCAAGCGTTATGCACTTCATATGTCCTTAATTTATTCATCATGAGAAAGAAAGTTATGTTGGCATGAGAAAAAGAACACAGAATAAAAGTTCTTCAAATGAAGAGGAAGACATTGCCATGTTAAAAATCAGGACTACTTTCATTCTATTTTCATCATATTTTAATCTTAAAGAAACACTGATGTAAACAGAATTAAAGTAATCCATTACTGTCTGCATACTTAATCACAAATCTCTCATGCTGTAAAGGACCAGTACTTCCACAGCCACTGAAAATAAAAGTTAACTTTCATTGATGTGATTGTGTTTCAACTAATTTTAAATACAATATGCCTCCAGATTTAGACTAGGTCCAGTTTAGAGCTAGCTATACCTTTAACCTTTTTCAAACTCTCCTGAGGCATTTAGGTGACCAGGCTCCCATCTCCATCCCCTGACAGCAGAGCCTTGTAGCTCACCCTTTGCTCTCAGGACAGCAGCCTCTCCCCTGCTTGTGCATTTGCCTCATGAGCTCAGCCTGGCACAGCTGCCTTGCTAGAATTTACTTTGGGAGCTGTGACTACATTCATCCCAAAACAATCTTTGCATAACAGCATCATCCATTTCTGCAGTGGTTACTGCAGCAAGCAATACACATTCCTGGAGGGAGGAAGTCTCCTCTAGTTCTCTGTCCCAGGGAGGCTGATGGGGGGGTTGTCAGGTGCCCCATTCACCATGAGGCTGGGTGCCAGGACTGGGCAGGAAGCAAAATTCCTTACACTTCTGGCCTCACTTCTATGCGACTCAGGCTTCTCTGGTTCTATGTGATCACAAAGAGCATGAAAACTCTGGATCTTCAGGAACCGCAGATGACGCTTGACATTGTCAAAAATGGGAGCTCAAAATAAACTTCTGAGTCCAGCCCCATTTCCATAAGCTGTGGATGCCTTATTGCTCCCGCTGGGTGCACTTTTCTTTACAGACCCATGATACAGCATGGCAGTGTTGGAGCTGGAGACAGCCACTGGTGCCAGGGCATGTAGTCTACCAACTAATCTGGTTCATCCTCACAAATGCAGGAGTTATGCCTACATTGGCAGGCATAGAGGACCTTCCATTGGTGACAGAGGCTTGTGCAGAGGCAGTCAGTTTGTTAGTATAGTCCTTCCTGGCTTGTAGTGTGTTTTGTGCCTACATGCAGGTGCCCTAAAATACATCTAAAACTGCCTGCTTGCCTTTCTCCTTTAGGCATTGTGTGAAGCATTTAATGGCAGAATCTGACTCCTGTTTTGCACTGATTTAACAACTGGTGGAGGCACTGGAGAGTCAGGGTCTCCTCCAAAAAATATACTGTCTGACAGCAGTGCTGATGCTGCAACATTAACGTTGTAAGTACAGAGCAGTTTATAACATCCAAAGTGAAATCAGCATCTTTTCATGCAGAGTTGCTAGTGCTAGACAAGTGAATACTCATCTCCCCCAACCCTTCCCTGGTAACAAAGGAGAAAGACACATCTAGAGAAAACAATGGAGCAAGCTGTTTCTGGATACCACATTAAGGCTTAATGCCTCCCTGCCTCTGCTGAAGACTTTCTGAATGTTGCAGCTGAGTCAATAATGTCTTTTCAAATCGGCTTATTCTCAGTTGCCCAAGCCAACGCCTGGAGCAATCTCTCAGCCCATGGAACCTGGTTTCTGCAGGCTGCTCACTCTTAGCCACAAGGTAAACTGCAGGCTGGTTCTGTGTCTGCACAAAAAGTGGGCACCCTGCAGTAGATGTGCTAGAGATTCCTCCTGGAAGGACAACGCTGGGACAGAGGAGTGCCTGCTTTTCACAGCTGTCCTGCAGAACTGCTGAAATCCATGTGTGCTGGAGCCTGAGCCCCCCCACACCACAGGAGCCTTCTATGTTGAAGCAGGACATGAATGTGAAGTCTGCTCTCAAAGACCTTGTCTGCTCTCAAAGTCCTCTGTTCTGCAGGTCCTTTACCTCAGATGCTGCTGTAGATTAAAGATCTCAGAAGGACCAGGGGAAGAGCAAAACTGTTTTCAAGTGGTTTACTGGTTGTGGATGTGCAAACCCACCCTTTAATACAAGCACATCCCATATGCAAGCCAGCCAGATGACCAGGGAAGTGCCAATCAGTAGGTACAAACATTTTGCCCTGTGTGAAACTTGCCATTAGACTGCTCAAAAACCCTTCTTTTTAATATGTTTTCTCCTCTAGCCCTGTTGCTGCAATGAACACCCTGTGCATTTCCCTACTTTTCAGTCAGCCTCCGCATAGCAGTTAAGCTGTAACCTGCAATTAATTTCACTCACTGAGAGACACCTACAACAGCTGACAGCTCAATATGCCCTGGACACAGTATATGATAAGAATAATAAGCTTTTCATTTTGCTACTTGCAAACTCTTTCTTTCAGATGTTTGAGTTCTTATAGCTGTTTAATCAAGGTAAAGGAAAATAAAAGCACTTTGCCATCAATCACAAGCAGTGTAGCACAGGCATTTTTAGCCAGTTTTTCTGTCATTGCTGGAGACACTCAATGCTTTGAAAATGTTGAGATGTCTCTGGCAAGCAGAGAGAGCAAGTAATCTGCCAAGTTCCTTTCAGACTCATGGTTCTTTGATTCTGTGAGTAACAAAATACCTTCCTAAAGGCAGTTGTGCTGTGCATACTTATAGATGTGGTTAATTCATGAACCTGCCCATTAAAAATATTCTCTATGGAGAGAATATTGTACTTATTACCAACAACTCTTTGGAGACCTGTGGGATGCAGGATTCTGCTTCTTTTAATAAATAATATATAACTATGTTATTTCTGTAATATTCTGCGACTAAGGAAGATTTCATTTAATCATCTCTGCTCATCTTCTTTCACCTGCTATGTTATTGTTGTGGTTTGTTTAGGGAGGTTTGCTTATCTCCCCTTACCTCCTACATAAAACAGTATATTTTCTCTTGACTGTTATAACACTTCTTTTTCCAAAGGAACATTTATATTGCACCTGATAGATTATCCAATATCTAAATCAAAGGCTGAACTTGGGCAACACATCTCCACAGATGATTCATCACACTCCTGACTGCTTGTACATGTCCATACTGAAACGCATAGGTTAAGTTGCTCTGTATTAACACAATGCACCAGCTTCTGTGTCCCACAAGAGAATTGGAATTGTTTAAGGGGACAAAGCACTTGAGAAGGTAGTCACATAAAAAAGTGGCGTAAGATAAAAACCAGGAAACTTGAGAATGCCAAGTTCTGCTTTAACCTTGCACAGACTTTTCTGGGTGAGAAAGGCAGAGGCATTAGAGATATATTCAGTGAATAGTTTGGCTCATGCTGTGCAATCTCATTTAGGTTTGGATATCTGGAAATGCAAGACCACTGTGTTGCCATGTAAAACACAGTGGCAACTCTAACGTTATGACACTTATTTTTCATGAGTAGGATAGACACGTGTCTGGAATAGGAACCTGATAATTTGCTTCCCTGAAACAGGAGTTTTCTTTAAACCCTATATATGCTCTGATACGGTGTCAGATTATCAGAGCATTTTCCATAAACAAATTTTGCATATGTGAGAGATGCTGTCCATGACAGGCACAAGGCTGAAATATTTAAAATATTTAAAGATTTAATGTATGAGTTGTTTACAAATATAAACTTCAATTCTTTTGGCCTTCTGTGGATAATTGTGTGTCTCCTCCTTTTCCCCATGACTTGTTGGCTGCAGCCTGAATATATAGAGAAGGTCCATATTCTGTGCAGTTACCGACAAGGGCATTATCAACAAAGAAAGTTCTCCTGTTTGGTTTTCAGCACAGTTGCTCAACACAAAGATCCTTTAAATTTATAGCCATGTTGTTATTTGAAAACTGCTGTTAGAAAACCTAAAAATAAAAAAAATGTTATCCCTCATCTAGGAGCTGATCTCAATCCCCCTTCAGGCAGGGGAAAAATTTCTGTTAGCATAAGTGGGGGCTTTTTGCCATCTTCAATTTCCATCTGTATACCAGGACTCCCCTTTTCTGCTGATTTCTGCTAAAGATAATAAGGGATTCCTCTGAGTTTCACATTCAGTTACATTCCTTGTAAATGAGACATGGCTTTTAATTTCAAGTTTCTCTAAGAAAACTGGGGGAAAAACATTACCTGAACAAAATCATTCATGGCATATAATAATGTGTTTTAAGCAACTACACATCATAAAGTTAGAAGTAGATGTTGACAATGCTCAAACCTGTCAGTCAATTTGCAATGCACTCCAGGAATAATGATAACTGTATAGGTCAAAACTCAACTGTAGTGAAAAAGTATGCTCATAGATAAAATAGTAATTTAGTCTAACAGTTCACAAGATTTCTCAGATTTGTGTAGATCAGCCCTTGTGAAAAGTGATGAGCCAAACCCAGGAACAGTTAGTAACAGAACAAAGTGGTGCAAACTATGACAGCAGCAGTTGCTTTTTGAATCTGCATGTGGGGATGCCTGGTAAGTTCTGTCCTACAGATGTGGTCACACTCCAGCAGAGAGGGGATGGACCAGGCCCAGGGGCTCACAGCTGCTGCAAAACTTGGCATGGACATTTTGGGAAACCCCAGTTAACTGCCTGTTTCTGCAGCACGCAGACCCACTCTGCCTCACACTTTGCAAGGGACAAAATGGGTACCTGTTTAATGCCACCATGGGCGGTAAACTGCCAACATGACAGAACAGCACTGCATGGGAAACATGCTGAAAGCAGAACTTCAGGCTAGATCTAAAAGTGAACAAGTCAATCCATTAAACAAATATCCTCAAACTAGACCCCAAATAGTGCTGAGGAGCTTCAGTGTTGCATACACTGGTTTCAGGTGCCTATTTGCAAGAAAACAATTTTAAAAAATCCCTGTCTAACCTGTTGAGGCACTTGAAATACCAAAAGTACTTACAGTTTCTGGCGAAAATATCCTTAGGCAATAGTAGCTGTGCTATCTTGCATGTCCTATAGCACCTCTCTCCTGGCTGGTGTGACTATCTAGGTACCTATCTCATTGCCTGTAGCACTTCAGAATTCAGAAATTAAGTGTCCCTGTGCCTAACCCACCACCCCGAAGAGCAGAATTTTTCCTGTGTACCAGAATACACCTAAGACAAACTGAGACTAGTGATGAAAATGGTTTCTCTAGCCCTCAAGGCAGCTAGCATGGAGCAACGTGCATGCATTCATATGGCTTCACCCCACTCACCTCAAGCTGTTCCCTGGGAAAGTGGATGGCATGGGTTAACTCCGAGCTGTTCCTTCACCTTTCCTTCTGCAGTCTGGGCTCTCAAGACCCAAGACCTTGCCAGGGTTCTGCTAATTGAGTCTCTCAGATCTGTGTCTGGCACTGCTTAGCCTATTAGTACAGATCCCCTGTCCTGAACAACTCGTACGTTAGGATGCTTCTGGCTTCACTCCAGACTGTGGGTTAGGGCATTTACCTGGAAGTACCCTGTAGGCGTGTGGAGAAATAAAACATTGTTTCAGATCCTATTTCCCTCATCTCAAATATAAGGAGAACAAATAAAAGGTCAGATTTTGAAGACAAACTGGAAATTCATATTTTTTATTTTTGCAGTGTAGAAATCTGGAAATGCACAGAGGACAGCACTTACAGCAGGTGAACTGCAGTTCCCTCCCCGGCTTCCCCAAGGCTGCCACTCTTGCTTGGAGATAACTTTATCTGTAAATATTATTTTGGTTTTGCCTTTTTCCCTGTCACAGACAGATTAGAACTATAGGAATAAGTTGGAATGGACATGCTCTTTCCCCACATGATGGTGCGGGGGTTCTTCTCAAAGACAATTCAAGACTCCAGAAGGCACCTCTGTTCCCTAAGCTCAGGAAAGAGAAGTATGAAATGGGATCCTGTCAAGAAAGGATTTTGATTTACTGATCTGCTCTGAGGATGGAGGCCTTCTGTGGAAGTCCCTACCCTTCACATCATGTCTGGGAAGACCCACGAGCACTGTGAATCCAGTAGATATTGGCTGCTCCCTGGACTTTTCGAAGGACAAACTGCTCAAGGATCCACGCTTAGGGAGCAGGAGCAATTCATAGTAATAGCTTTCAGTGCTGCTGTGTTTCACACTGTTCTGAGTGGTGGTTACGACAAAGAAAACTTGCCAGACCTCCTTCAACAACAGCCTGGGTTAATGAATAACCTCGTTCTGTGCAGAGGTATGGAAATATGCCCCTATGAGCTTTGCTCTCAGCCATTTGAATTGAGGTGCAACCACAGCGATATTTCAGCTGGAGTGGGTTAAGAAAGGGGTGCAAGGATCAGAAAACAAGAGGACAGGAAAAGAAGGAGAGACAGTAACTTCCTCATGATTAGAAATGATTGTTAATGAAATGAGAAGTGCACTTGAAGATGGCTTCCTTTGTGGGAGCAGGGCATGTAAAAGCAAGAAAAGAGTAGTCAGAGCCAAGCAGGCTTGCACATTTGTGAAGAGAAAGCTTCTCTATGAAAATACTATTTTACTATGTAATGGCTTGTTCTGCAGCTAGAGCATGCCACCCTTTGACTTTTGTGGATGAAATTTCACTCCTGGCTTGCACTAAGAGTAGAGAGGCAACATAGCTATTCCTAAGGGATGGAGTTAACCACCTGACTGAAAGAAAGGGAGAGAGAAAAAAAAGTTATGTTCTCAGGACAGAATGAGAGAAAAAAATCATCAGACAAATGGCAGACATGCAAAGCTTATGTATCTGTGTTTTAAGATCCTGACTAAGAAAGGTTAAAAGGCAGAAGGAAAGGAAAGTCTGAGGTGCAAAAAGACTAAAAGCAGAAGAGGGAGAAGTAAAGAGAGGAGCTAGAAACAGGATAGGGGACAAACATGAGTGACACCCCTGGAAAGTTCATAGCATTCTTTCTGGGCACTCAGCAGAGCAAGACCACAAGCAGGACACGATGGGGCTGAAGATGAAGGCGAGAAATCTGTGAGGAGTCATCATAGCAAAATGGCTGAGCATGGAGATCCTGGGGAGAGAGGAGAGGCCAATGCTCTCATATGCTGCACCAATGAGCACAGAGATGAAACGCGCTCCTGCATGCGTGCCTGTGAATTAGTCTCGAGCTCCAGCAGCCACCTCTCTGTGCCAGCACCATTTATTCCTTGCTTTGAGAAAAACTGAGTTGTGCAAGGCTGGTGGTGCTGATCTCCATATAAGGGCCTGGGAAGGAGCCTGTGCTGGCAGCTGGGGCTGTGGGACTGCCTACAGCACAGGTGCCACTGCCAGTGGGCACAGCACAAGGGTGGCAGCCCCTTCTCCCTGGGCTTAGCAGTTAAGGAAGGAAAGACTGCTGAGTCTGAGGCCAGAGTTGAAAGGAGGTTAGGTTGTCAAGCCAAGCATTGAAGTTGTTAGGGGAAAAAAATTGCCAGCAGTTCTTGAACAAACATCTTTCATAAACACAATGTTGCCTGAACTGCATCTCTGTGAGCGTGTGTGTATGTTGCTGACATGTGTGCTATATGGGCCTGAACTTGAAAAGCGGCAATAACTCTCATCCTGTGGTTGGCATCTCTGGTAGGTAGTAGGTCTTCCACAGCATCAGATTGCTGCCAGGGACTGTCCTCACCTCAGCTAGAGCCACATATTTCAGGGCATAAACCCCACTCTCCTAAGAGCCGAGTTCCTGTGGCCAGTGAGTGATATGGAATCATTAAGAGTATTCACAAGTCACTAGTTATTCAGAGCCCTGAATTACAAAACAGGGCCCAAAAAATTTTAAGCGATGAATTGATGTGGTGCTTCTAGAATAGACTGCCTCACTTTTGTTGCATACAGAGTACCTTACTCCCTGACAACTTATATATCCTTGAATGAATACTTCTAGGGATATAGGCAGCAATAAAGCTTCTCCTCTGAGCACATAGTCACCAGACTCTAAAAATGATCCCTCTTTGTTAGCCAGCTCTACGCTTCATGGATGTGTGACATTATGTGTAAAAATGGAACGTAGTTAAGACGGTTAATGGAAGTGATCTGTTTTCTTCCATGCTTCTGGACATTTCACCAACACAATCAGGTTATCCATGCTTGCCAGTCACCGACTTCTCTGCCGTCATTTTGCCCTGCCTTGTCCACAGCCGCACACTTTAATTCGATCACATCACATCAGCGCTGGTGCAGGTCAGACGAGGTACTGGTGGCTCCACACAGCACAGCTCCCTGCGGTGCATTTTGGGGAGGCAGTGCTGTGCCGGCACACCGGGAGCTTTGCCAAGGCAGGAGATCTGAGAGTGTTGCCCAAGAGCTGTGGGTTCTTCTGGTGAAATAAAGCTTTTCCTGGAGGTCTTTATTACGCAACCCACAGTGATTAAGGCTGCCATGTTCTCAAAAGGAAATGAATATTTTGCAGGCTACGTAAGGAAGAATTTGGGAACTTAGGAGGCTAGGAGGGAAAGAATATGCAAGCATGAAATTGGACGAAAGATGAAATACTTCTAAAATTGCTTCAAATGTTGGAGAATGAGAGAGATGAAATGGTTCCAGTTACAGCAATTTCAGTGAAAGTGTTAGTAGCAGGAAGAAACAATTTTTGAATTTTGGCTGGATTAACCAATCACCTTTGTTTAGAAAACAGAAACCAATAATACAGTAAGTTCAAGTGTTTTGAAGATTTTGAATTGCCATTGTTCATTTGGAAAAAGTCCAGTGCTCATTTTCAAGTCATAGAAGCTTTGTTTTCCCACTTTTTATTTGGTCAGGGCTCTTTTGAAATAGACCTAAGCACTAATGAAAAGATCCGTGAATAAATACATATCTTGAAACAAAATTAACCATATCAGAAAAAAAGAACCAAAACATTTTGTGGAGATTATTTTTTTAGGAAAAATGAAAAATTCATGTTGACCCGCCTTACATCTATTCCTCTCCATTTATCAGTGTGGCCATCAAGGCAAAAACTCATAATACAGGTAGATCTAATGAGTGAATTCAAAATCATTCTTAGGAATAGTCTATATAAAAGATGGATCTTTGGTGTGAAATCGTGTTGCTGCTGTGAAGTGTCCTCCATTTTGAGATGTTTAACAAGCCTTATTACCCTTGGCAGCACTGGTGCACATTGTTGTGCCAATAACATTACTGAAAACAAAGGGAAGGAAACCTGTACCATTATTTGACAAACAAAACTAATTGCTAAGATTTAAGTCCAATAGCGGAGTATGGGAAAGCTTCCCATAATGTTAATGCTTAACAAAATGTTTATCTCGTTATTCTCTTTTTTAACAAACTGTTCTTGAAATACAACTTCATTTCATAAGAATTGAGACCATGTGCAATGCTTAAAATCTTCCAAAAGGTCATTTCTCATATGTCACATTAAAAACACAAATTGAAAATCCTGTTCCTCTTCCTTCTACACCTTTGTGCAAAGATATGCTGGTATAAACCCAGTGAAGTACTGGAACACAACTCATGTAATTCAGACTGGGTACTTTCTGACCATGCTGCAGAGGTAGTTTAGGCACAGTAGCAGCTCACTACTAAGAACAGTCCAGAATACATTGACTGGAAAGTCCAAGGAGGAGGAGCTCAAACATTTGCTTTGACTTCTTGAGCAACCTGGTCTAGTAGAAAGTGTCCCTACCCATGGTGGGGGGTGGAACTAGATGAGGCCCCTTCCAACCCAAACCATTCAATCATTCTATGTTTCTTCATAATAAGTACCATTGTACTGCTCAAAGTTTAATGAGCTTTAATAATACCACTCGAAGGGTGGGTGTTGTCTCCCTCCACAGAAACTGCCTTGTGAATCTGTACAGAAGTGTCTTATTCTTCATTCAGTGAACTAAGGCTTTGGTTAAGATCATTGTCAGTGGTGAATTTCAGGAATGGGAAAAAAAATACAGCGCATTTTTATACAGCTGGACACACTGGGAAAATTGACTGAAATGTCTCCTTCTGTGATGGCACTTCTGTAGCAGCACATGGAAATCTTAATAAATTCTTTTAATTTATTACCTACTGTTTTGAAACAGATATTTGAAACCAACAAATTCACTTAATAAATGTTAGAACAAAGGAGTACTTGATACTAGTCTCATATTTCTTTTGATTATATGGTAGATAGCGTAATCACAAGGACAATATACATAATACGGTAATGGATACACTGAAACTGCATTTACTTTAATGTCTAATTCATTAGAAATATTAGTTGGAGAGAAAAGGCACTATAGTAAAACGAAATCTTCAAAGTGGGAGCTCAAGTCTTGTTAGACGTGTGTGAAAGAGTACAGACAGTTAATTTAAGGGCAAGAAACTGTGAATGTGTATAAATAGCTGCCTGCTGACATTTCTTACAATGAAAGTCAAAGCTAAGAAATGGAAGGGCATCCAATTTTAAATGTAGGAGTGGGAAATTGTCTTTTTCCTTAGTATGATTCTGTGGTAGTATTGCACTCTAGAGCTAACAGGAATTCACTGTTTCTTACTTATTTAAGAACAAACACACGAAGAGAGGCAACTACCAAGCTTCATGGTATGAATCATCAGCTCAGAATACAAGTACAGTGGTGGTTAATTTGTAGGCATATTTTCCATTAGCAAGGTTTCTTGCTTCTTCCTTTGTAGCAGTTACCTCTATCCCCTCTCAGAGGCAGGATGCTTGACATGAAAGGACATCTGACTGACTTCATGTTCCTATTGCCCTCTCCCTGGAAAGAAAAAGTAGATACAGAGCACTTTTGAGTGTGAAAAAGAGCCAAGATAACTTATAAAATGTTGGCCTGCTGTACATGTGAGATATAAATATTCCCTTGTCATGGCTGGAAGCTTGGGAGGCCTCAGACTGACTGGAGACACCCTGTTGTCACATGCCAGCCCCTTGGAAAACAGCTGGGAAGTCACCACAGAACAAATTACTATTCACAAGGCAAAACCCTAAAACAAAGACTGTCCTTCAAGTTCTGGTGGCCCAGTAGGATGCAGAATGATTCAGGGTGCTGGGGCATCAGCAGCACAGCCGGAAGACCTTGGCGGTTAATCACCAAGAACCCGATGGACTTGTCTTATTTCAGTACGCAGAGCTGGCTTTTTGGCAGAATTCAGGGCACACAGTTAGAGTCCTGCCAGCACAGCACTTTTCAAACACATAGAGAGAAAGGGTGTGGGTGGTAGTTTGAGAAGTAGGGGGACAAGATGTACTAAATTAGCATTGGGCACGGCATTATTTCTGACATGATACATGGCAGCTTCAAACTTCTAGGTGGTTATATTCCTTGGGCTTGTTTAGACCCGTGGTGGGAAATACCTGCTCACAAATATATCATTATTTCCGAAGGGCCTTGTACAAACAGCAGTCGTCACATATACCTATCACCAACCAGGTACCTGTACAAATTCACCTTGGCAAAATCTGGGCTACAGCACTATTACCTAATCAATTCTTCTTCAGCTTTCCTCTCAGCTCCTTCCAGGGTCTTTCCAAAACATGGATCCCTATTTCCTTCCCAGGGTAGGAACACTCTAATGAAGACATGCTCTGAGCTCTCCCATCAACAATAGGGACCGGGGATTCTCAAGCAGCTGCATCTCCTGAGCCAAGAAACCCTATGACTTCTAGTTGTTGATTTGGACCCATTTGGATTTGCTTTCTGCACACAGTACCTGAGCCTTCCTAGCCATGGGCTAGCACGTCAGTGAAACAATATCAATGAGACATCAGGTATACTTTTCCACTGGCAGCTCATGTGTGAGTCTTAATGAAGGTGGCAACAAGCACAGGATGGATAGTAGTAGGACTCTGTCTTACAGAAAAGGGCAGGAGTGCCTGCTTGAGCATCCCTGGTTCTGCACATTGACCAACTGAGTAAGAGAGGTCTCTTCATTAGAATCTGCAAGTGCAGGCTCAGTGTTATCACTGAGAAAACACAGAGGGTTCTGGACAGTTTCTGGCCCAGCCCTCTGTCTCCTGTGCGAGGACATGTGATTGCTAGTAGGAACATGGGACGATAATGAAGGCATGACAAAAAGGATAACAAAAGCTTTTAAGGATGTTGTCCAGAATACATAGGAGTCATCTGGTCAGAGATAATCCTCAGTCAAGAAGAATTGCCAAACCAACTACAGGTTGGAAGCGTTGGCATGAATACTGCTGCTAAGGACAATTCAATGGTTCTTATTGGTAAATAAACACACTAAGAATATTTAGACAGAGCCTTTCTGTGGTCAAATACACTAATGAGGGATCTTGGGACCAGGGACAGCTTTCTTCTTGGGTGCTTCATTGGGAAGACTGACGTTTTTGCAGTAGGTGGGTTAAAGAAAAAAAGTTTTGGCTGTTCGACAAGCTCAGCTGCAGAAGCTGGAGCCTGAAGTGTGAAATTGTTTAGTCCTTGAATTGAGGCCTCATACAGTGTACACTCATCTTACTTCTTGCACTGTGGAAAAGATTAAAAGGCATGTTAGAATTGAACATACCTTAGCAGATTCTCCTGGAAACTGTATTAACGCACATGGAAAACAAAGAGGTGATCAGTAACAGCCAACATAACTTTACAAAAGAGGAATAATGACTGACAAATCTCATGCATGGGGCAGAGCAGCT
This sequence comes from Grallaria varia, assembly GCA_013396735.1. Taxonomy (NCBI): domain Eukaryota; kingdom Metazoa; phylum Chordata; class Aves; order Passeriformes; family Formicariidae; genus Grallaria; species Grallaria varia. Next base: position 163,386 of record VWZG01013242.1, read on the forward strand.
GACATCATCTACCTGGAATTATGCAAACCCTTTGACACTGCCCTGCATGACATCCTTGTCTCTAAATTGGAGACATGGATTTGATGGATGGACTATTCAATGGATGAAGAACTGGCTGGATGGCAGCACATGAAGAGTTGTTGTCAATGGCTCATTGTCCACATGGAGCCAGTGATGAGTGCTGTCCCTCAGGGTCGGTACTGGGACTGATCCTGTTCAGCATTTGTGCAGGTGACATGGACGTGGGATCGAGAGCACTCTCAGCAGTTTGCTGATGATATCCAGCTGTGTGATGTGGTCAACAGTCTAAAGGGAAAGGATGTCATTCAGAGGGACCCTGAAAGGCTCGAGAGATGGGTCTGTGCAAACCTCATGAAGTCCTCCAAATTCAAGTGCCAGGCCCTACACCCGGGCCATGGCAATCCCAGACACACCCAGAGGTTGGATGGAGAAGTGATGGAGAGCAAACCTGTGGAGAAGGACTCAGTTTTGATGAAAAACTCAACATGAGCTGGCAGTGTGTGTTCCCAGCCCAGAGAGCAAATGAAATCCCAGGCTGCATCAAAAGCAGCGTGGCCAGCAGGTCAAGGGAGGTGATTCTGCCCCTCTGCTCTGATTCTGTGAGACCTCGACTGGAGTACCACGTGCAGTTCTGGTGCCTCCAACATAAGAAGGACATGGAACTGTTGGAGGAAGTCCAGAGGAGGGCCATGAAGCTGATAAGAGGACTGGAGCACCTCTCCTAGAAAGCCAGGCTGAGAATGTTGGGGCTGTTCACCCTGGAGAAGAGAAGGTTGTGTGGAGACCTCATAGTATCCTACAGTATCTGAAGGAAGCCTGTAGGAAATCCGGAGAGGGACTCTTTGTCAGGAACTGTAATGATAAGACAAGGAGTAATAGGTTCAAACTGAAAGAGGGGAAATTTAGGTCAGATATTAGGAAGAAATTCTTTACTGTGAGGATGGTGAGACACTGAAACAGGTTGCTCAGGGAGGCTGTGGAGGTCCCATCCCTGGCAGTGTTCAAAGTCAGCATGGATAAGACCTTGAGCAATCTGGTCTAGTGGAAGGTGTACTAGATGATCTTTAAGGTCCCTTACAACGCTTAACATTCTATGGTTCTGTGACCATTTTCTTGATTCTCATAGTTTCTCATTGCCATTGGTCTTGAAAACAATACTACAGATTTTCTTGACTGAATTTAATTTGTGACCTTTCTATGCTCATTTTAGGCTTGTTCAACTTTCTTCATAGAAGAGTGACTTATTGGTACTCTCATACGCAGTTGTTTCTTTCCTATGTTGGTTTGTTTGCCGAAGGCTAAAAATAGAATGAGGAAAGCTCAGAGAGTGTTGCAGTGCAATAAAGGCACTGGGGGAAGCTCTGGAACATTACAGGATTGCTATGGTTAATGTAGAAGCTTAATAAGGTCTTAAATGTGTGGGAGTGGTGAATGTTCAGGGTCAGCTGTAAGACCATGGCAGCAGACTGTGGAATCAAGGCTGCAGTGAAGAAAGCTCTAGAAAACCAAGAAAATGTTCTGAAATTGCACTTAAGGAGAACAGAGGATGTTCAAATGAGGATGGAGAAGGACAGACAGAAGATGCCACCCCCTCTTCAGTGAATTGAATGAACTTAATAACTTGGGACTTTTCCTGCACTGCATCCTCTATTGTCCTTAGTTGCTCTAAGCATTCTTCTCTGAGCCAACTTCTCTGCTCTGCACCACCTAAAGCGTACGGCTATCCAACCACTCCAAGAACATGTACCAAATTTGGGCAGAGGCAGCCAATCTAGTGATAGCAGATGACATTCTGGAATCCCCTGCCATGACTTTTTCCAACACTCATGGGTGGCCTGTAGACAGGACCTTCGTCTCCACATAGCCAAGAGGGAACCATGTGTTGGAAGAGAATGAGAAGACCTTGCTCCCCAGGGACATTGCAGGTTTTGCTGTAGCCCCAAGGCCTTTGGCCTTGACTAAAGAACTCAGTTGTCTTCTTGCCTTGTACCTCACTATCTACCACACTTTCTAGGTCTTATTCTAGAGTTGGCTTTCCTGTCCGTAAGCCTAGTTTGCATTTTAGCCCAGGGCATGATCTTATGGTTGGCATTTCTGCATTGGACTTTGCTTGCCCACTACCAAACCCATGGAGACCTCCAGAGCACTGTGTATCAGCCGTCCATTCCTCTTCCACTTTTAAGTCTTTATCCCAGTTGCAAATTGTGCTTACAATAGTATTACATTTTTTTCAAGCCACTGATCAAATCATAAAATGGCACAGGCTGCAGTGCAAGGAAACTCAACTGGTAAATGCTCACACAGAATTTGTGATGTATTAAGTAGAGTATTTAATCTATTTAATTCTCATCTATTGATGATGTATTGATGTTTACATAAAAATATAATCTAGAATCAAATTAAATGTCTTTTTATGACAACATCTACTAAGAACACTCAAAGATTCATAAACTTGTTTGGGTTAGAAGAGACCTTAAAGATTCACCTAGACCAAACACTCTGCCATGAACAGACCAGACCACGTTGCTCAAAGCTGAGCCCAGCCTGGCCTTGAACACTTCCAGACACAGAACATCCACAGCCTCTCCAGACAACCAGCTCCAGGGTCTCCATCTAACCAGTGGCAGCTCCCTCTCACTGCCCTTGAGTTCCCCAGCTCCTCACCATCCCAAAGGCTCAGGGCCTGCACAACACACACCAGTTTCTTTCCTATGCTGGGAAGGCATTATTTTTCCTGAGATCAAGATCAGGATGAGTCCTAGACTTATCTAATTGTTTCCTCTTTTAAATTTTTGTTCCAAAATATATGCCTCCCAGTTCCCTGGAAATTTTCTAGGGTTCTAGAAGGTATATAAGGTATATAAGCAGGGCTGATTCGCAGACTTTTTTTTAAATGTTCAGATATGTTATCTTGATTTACTGTTTTATTAATGAATTTTTAATAGCTTCAGGGGGGTTTATTATCCTTTAATATCTTCGCAATTGATCCTTTCATTGCTATGAATAATTTTTTAGGAAAATATATGCTAACCAGCTGTGATATTCCATCATTGCTACTGACAGTTCCTCTTGTTCAATTCACAATTTTATAAGCTACATTTTCTCCTGAATATCTGCTCCTAGCCACATTAGATTATCTCTTACATTCTTTTCTTTCCTTTATTAGTCTTTTACATAATCTGTCTTCCTCTTTATCACTTTTATCAAATTTCCATGTTTCTTTTTATTTTATTTTTTTTGTTGCCTTGAACTTTACTTTGGTAAAGCTGTTTTTTAATCAATATAAAAATTAGTTCTGATTATAAGTTGCTGTTTTAAAGCTGCATATATTTGTAAATAAACCTCTGTTGTTAATTACAGTTTCCCTATTTATATTTTTCCTCTGATTAGACTTACAATTATTTTCAAATTTGAGAAATAGTTCCCTGAAAAGGTCCTACATCTATTTATATTTATTTTATATACAAAACATACAAAATACTTACACACTCATTTACACATAAAATGTCAAAATCATGTATCCGGATCACTTTTTTCCTAAACAAACGTTAAATTGTAATTTTAAAAGCAGTTTTCCTTTATCTGGTAATAGAAGATGCAGAATTCCCTGGGACTGGATATAATGTATTTTGAGGCCTTCTTAAAATTCCAGGGACAGTGAAACACTGGCAGCATCAGAGCATTAAAAAGTCAACAAAAATTCACCGATCTCCATGACACAGGTTGGCATTTTCCTTGTGTAGTGGTACTTAGTCAGTTTTGGAAAATATCTCACCTGGAAAAGCTATTAGTCATGTATTTAGCACATGCTACAGGATGAAGCTGCATTTAAGGACATTTTAAAATGATTCTGTGGTACCTCTAGCAGCTATAAGATGAAAAAAAAAAATCACAAAAATACAGAAAGAGCAATTGCTGTCAGCAAGTATTATCCAAATTTTTAAAATTAAGCATATGCTTAACACTGCTACACTGCAGCAGGTGTATTCAGATTGTAACTATCCTAATACAGTATAACATCCATGGGTCATTAAGAGGACAAGTATATCTTTATCTCACAGTGTTTACATTTGTGGGCTTACAGATGAGCTGGTCACAGTTGGTACCCAACAACCTTGATCTTCCAAAGTACTTGGAGATATTCAGAAATTAACACAAGTAAAGAATCCCACTCAATCATAGGCTATTGCTATGTTTAAAGGCCTTACTGATTTAGGGCTATAAATAGCAGTAACACAACAAGTACTAGCCATCCAGATTTCTTTCATTAAAACCTGCCATCACTCTATCTGAAACAGGGCCTGTCAGAGCCAATCAGTGTCCTGCCTAGCACTTCTATAACTGCTTAGCAGTCTTGTAACTTGAAACAGTTCCTTGCTGAAAATCTGCCTTTGCTGAAATCAAAAGTAGCAGCAGATCTGAGACAGCGTCAGCTGCATCAATCAGGATTCCCTGCCTCCTGAAATGAGTTCTTAGAGAAGAAGAATGGCAGAGAGAGCACTCAAGCCATTGCCTCAGAATCGATGGTAGGCTGATGCTCAGAGCTGAGCTTCACATGGAGAGGGAATAGCCTCCTGCTGTGAGTGATTTACTGCCCAGTGCAAAAGTTACCTTTCTAGTCCAATGAACATTTGATTACTTACACGGTGTGAATCAATGGTAGCAGGAGGAAGTGTCTCTTAAACAAATTCCCAATAGTAATCAGATAGAGAAAGGATTCAAACCTGTCTCCAAGGTCCTCAAAGGGTGCTTTGCTTAGCAAGTGAGTTACTGTACTGGTGTAAGGACCAGAGATAGGCTTTGCCTCCCATTTCTGGCTGAGGAAATAAAAATAATAGTATGAATGTTAAGATTAATATGTGCAATCCCTCTGTTGCAATATGATAGGGTGGGAGTGCCAAAGAAAAAAATAAATAAAAGCCCCCATATCTCTGTGTATTTGACCTCTAGAAGAATGTGGAAGTAAAGAGGAGAATGGAGAAGAACTGACTGTAAGGCAGAAGCAGATGCAACACCGGCCAAAGTAACGAAACTGTGGGTTTACAACCACATTACGAGAAGTGAGAGCATGTGCAGTGCCACCTGTGCTTTGAGAGAAGGAGCTGAGGAGCTGAAAACCCAGAGCTCCTTCCCCAGAGAAACTGGATATTTGCTCAAAACGACATGTGGAGGGGGAAAGAGTCAAGAGTATTTTTCCATTTCTTGGCTTGTTTCAGGCTGAAGGAAACAAATCAAAGCCTTTGAAGGAGTGGTAAGATAGTTTTGTTCCTGGTGGACCTGGTTGGCTTCAGCAAGCAAAATCAAAGTGTGTTCATCTACTCCATGGGGTGTGAGGTTTAATGGAAAAAGCTGCCAGGGTCAGGCTCCCAGTCAGCTGCCATGCAGTGTCAGTGCCTCCCTCACAGCTAGATCTGCCATAGTAAACTACAAACCCAGTCACTTTGGAGGATGCTCTACAATTTTAAATCACTCAAGACTTCAGTCTAACTCGAAGAATGTTCAGTGAAGACAAATAATTAGCTCCAAAAACATGTGAGTGCAAGCATTCAGTGAGCCAAGCTGCTTATGCTGAAAATAGCAAAACCTTAAATAACATTTAAGAGCAAGCCTGAATGAAAACACTTTGGGTTTTTTCTCTTTACAAAACGCAGAGTATAATGACCAGTTAACCAAGAATTACCCAATATATACTGCTGATTAAGGAAGGACGAGAGTGAGAAAACTGATTTGCATTGGCCTATGGGGCATATCTAGCAGTACTGCCAGACACCCTGACATGGCAATGCTTTGCTTGTAAGCCAGCTGGCCCTGCTTAAGCAGGGTTGCTCTTCCAAATTGTGGACTGGGGACCATCTGATAGGCAAGGCACTACCGGCTCCGAAATGCCGCGCTCCTGATGCTCTGTTTTCCCAGTTGTCAGCTCTGTTTATAAATTGCCCACTTATAGCAAATCCAGCACCTGCTATGGACATCTCAAGCTGCCAAGTGCCTGAATGTAACTCAAAAGAAGCCATTCCATGCTTCAGCCTGTTATGCTCAATTTTTGGGTTAAAGCAGCTTCCCAGGATTTCTGATGACAAATTTAGGCTGTTGTGAGCAAATGACTGAAACTGCTTTTGGGTAGACCTAAGAGGTACAGTATTCCCATCTGGAATAAAATAGCAGATCCAATGGGCCTTCAATATACCAGTCTCTGTAAGCACAATATGCTTACCCTTTATGACACTTAAAGATAAATTCAGATTGATGGTTCAGAAAAATCAAAATAACAATAAATACAAAACTGAATCTTGTACTGTTTTGTTCAATTGAGTTGCAATTTTGATATCACTAGAACATGGTGGTTATTTATTAATAACTCCCAGGTGGAAAATATTAGATACTTGGATTTGTTCAAACTTGATCTCTGCTTCCTTTACCCAACCTCACTCACCCTAATGGTACTCAAACAGCAAGGAGCAAACACTCAGCCACACACAATAGAAAATGCAAAAGGCTTGTGCTAGACTCATTTTTGGGCTGGCCCAAGGCTAGTCCAAAACACAGCTGGCTCTGATAACAACCCAATTCCTGCTGCAAAAACAAAGCAATCCCAAGGAAAACTCTAGCTGTCAGTCTGTAAAAATGGAAATTCTAGAGCTGCTAATAACCAGGTGAGGGGAGAGGGTAAGGGCTGGGACTGGCACATCTTTGGGTTTTGGAATTTTTTTCTCCTCCCCCATGGTCAGAAATAGTTCGAAATTTTTGACCTTCAGGCACAGTAAAATCAGCCCCTTTATTACCCTTGTCTTTTGGGGAGCCTTCAGCTGTACGAAGGGTGATTGGGCTCAGAGATTAATGATTTTTGGGGGGGTGAGGTTGTTTTTCACTGAGGTTAGTGTTTTGCTTCTGCATTTCTCTCATTTTATGGGGTATTAAGAGAATAACTCAAAGCTGCCAGTATATGATATGGGCTTTCTTCATGTAACCATGTCAGAACTCATATAGAGGTGAATGAAATGTGTCCTTGAATGATTTTTGATTCTCTCCGGATTATTCATCTCATTTGCTCCAGTGCAAAATTGGCCACAAATGCTATTGAGTAAAAATTCTTGAACAATAGTAACCTTTTACCCAGGTCAGGCTGCTGCCTTGCAGCAGGACCATGCTCCCTCAGGAAAGGTCTTTACACTATGAACAAGGTGGTCCTGGTGATCTGTATTCATGGAAGCTGACACCCAGTGATGCTGAAGACCAACAGTCTAGAAACACTTCATTAATCTGTGAAGCTCACTGCCCTAAGATAAAAGGAGGTCAAGTGCTCAAGAGAACTCCAAATGGATTAGCTTTTGTACTGCTCCTGCAAACTTCTAATTGTACTTGACATTCACAGACAACAGCAGAGAAACCTTCACATTACAAGGCATTATCCAGTCTTTCCTGTAGCTAAGGAGAAAAAGACAAAAAAACATTGTCCAAACAATTTCTCGGGGGCACCTGACAAGATCTAGTAAAAGAGAAACAGTCTATCAGAGAGACACCACTCCCAAATGCCTCCCAAGCGCCTCCTGACTAAGGGGTAAGCACAGGGGCAGTGAACGCCACTGCAGCCAACAGCAAGTCCTTATCCCTGCTTGGTTGGCACAGGGGGTGGTGACTGCAAATTATCAACAAAATGTGGAAGCAGAAGTTTAGCGGGACAAGGTTTAGTGCAGTGTGGATGTAGTAGGCTGACATGAACACTTGCACCTTGTGGGAGTGATGGCAATGCCCTGGGCCCTTGACAAGGGAAAGCAGGGAGCCAGGAGCTGGCTCCTCACTCAGTGCATATCTACCATCAGAGATGCCCCAGGCTCAGGCACATACCTCAGAGGGAGCTTTGATTTCATTCCAAAACACTGATAAAATTATTTGAAATACATTGGAGAGGACTGCGTTATTACTGGCTTTTTATTTCTCTCCAAAATCAAATGGAGCTGTATATATTATGGGGACAATATGCATAGAAAACAGTGTTCATCGTATTTCCTGTGTATTATTTAGAACACTGAAATAATATAATTTTTAGGATATGATCCAGACTTTAACACACAGTTTTGAGGTATATTTTTTCCTCTACATTTATTATGCAGAAGAGATCTAAAAATAAATTTAGATATTTGAAATACACTTTAGACCTTTGATGCTCTAAATTAATGCTTGTTTAATTTTGTTCCAGTTAATCTGAAAAAAGCTTTAAATTGAACACTTTGTATCCAGTTTTAATATGACTCATTCTTGTGGTTTTGTTTTCAATACATGGTTTTTACAAATACAATACAAGGTGTTGTAAGAATATGAACTCACTGGCAGACAACTCTTTCACACCACAAATCTGCTTTTCAGACTTCAAAAATCGTTTGTAAGCACTTAAAGAGGTCTAAAATAGCCTTATTTTTCCGGAGCATGGATTAGTAGTCAAAAGAGATTATGCAGATCTAAATTCACCTTCTGCTACCAANAATACAAGGTGTTGTAAGAATATGAACTCACTGGCAGACAACTCTTTCACACCACAAATCTGCTTTTCAGACTTCAAAAATCGTTTGTAAGCACTTAAAGAGGTCTAAAATAGCCTTATTTTTCCGGAGCATGGATTAGTAGTCAAAAGAGATTATGCAGATCTAAATTCACCTTCTGCTACCAAATATAGGAAAAGAGAACATTTGAAGCCTAAGAACAGCTAAGAATAATTGTCAGTAGAGAGGTGGGGTCACATAGATAGGAAGCAATACTTATGTTGCAGCTTTAGGGGACTATCAGGCTGAAATAGGATGCCATAAAGTTGTTACTGCATCAGCAATACTTAGGTTTCCTACCTTACTTCCAGTACTCCTATGCCAGTGGATCATTTCAGATGAACTCTTTCCCTTCCCTTCCCTTCCCTTCATTTTCAGATACCTGCATTCATGCCACATAGCTTGTGCAGGCATGTAGTCCTACCAAGAAGCTGAACCTTTTGGCTCCAATCAATAGTACGTGCATCTTGACACATTACATTTGCTTAAGATCTTGGCTGAGAGACCAGCCTTTGGGTCACTGAGTGAATATTGCACAGAAGACATTTTCCTGCATTTGGTAACACCAGTTTTTCTCACAAACATATCAATACTGCTAAGTGCACATTTCATTTTACATATTCCATATTTTCATCTGTGCATCTCAGTGGATGGCATCATGTATCACCTGGCTTGCAATGGCTTCACTGACCTCTAATATTTCTTCAGTGCCAACTGCAAGGAATTTGCCAATAAACATCTGGCCTCTAATAGGCACCTTCCCTTACTACAGAAGTTTCTGTGCCATTTAATATCATTCTATGCCATTCTGCGCCATTATGATAATCCTGCTTGAGCAAGAAGATTGGACCAGATGATCCACTGTGGTCCCTTCCAATCTTACCCATTCTCTGATCCTGTGGTAGCTCATGCTCTGCAGCTGAACGTGTTTCATACCATACTTTGGAATAGGTAGCCCTCCTCCTCAAACATCCCCAGGATTTTGCTTGACACATTTTATCTGCAAGAACTAATATAATTTAACCTTCTTTTCTCTTACTACCACGCAGTTCCATCCTGTGTCATATTTCCTCCTCCCATCTATCCAGGAATACACACCTAATAATATAAAAATTACTTAACTTCAACTTTCCTTGAAAGCAACAGGGACAAAATCAGGCCTGAGCTGCTGATACAGAACAGGTAGACAAATTATGAGTGATACACAACACGCCTTAAAGAGCTGCAGAAATGTTTCCCCTGCAACTAAATGCTTCCTTTTTAGATATCAGGAGAATTAACATTGCAGCACACATAAAGACAGCAGTATTCAACAACTTGCCTTCAGTGCAGTGCTCAGCTTGAAAACTGAAAGAAACATCACAAGAAAATGACCACACTGAGCTTTATTCCCACTGTCTGAGATTAAAGGATAGGGTGTGAGATCAAGTGCTTTATTACAGGGTAAGTCCTGCCATATTAATTTACCTTTTACAGAGTTCAGTCATGGGACTTTCTTCACAGCTAACTTGTCCAGGAGTTGGCTGGGTCACCTCATACATAACCATTTACCTCCTCAGACTTTTGTTTCATCATCTCTGAAATAGGTGTAGTAATATTTCCTTGTGATGCTTGAAGATCAGCAGCTGAGAAGAGGCATTTTACTGTTGTTTAGGTTAAAACCTGCACAATTTTGTGGGAACTATGCAAAAATTAAGAGAAGATGAGTACTGTGTGCCCATCACAGGATATTAATCTCCCTGAGGTAGAGAAATACTGCAACAGGCAGGGAGCCAAGCACAGACTACCACTGCTGCTTTCTCTCCACATCCACCTCACACCACCTTCATGCTGATGCACAAATCTAAGCCGCTCTGGACAACTCCCCTCCCATCAGCACCCTGCTACAAAGTCACATTTCTTCGCAGCTGAGACCTGGATTGAGATCTGACTAATAGCCATGGGCTACCATGCGCCAGACAAGCACTGGCATTAGCGTTCCACTCCAAAGAGAGCATTTTGCTGGCTGTGCAAAACAATGCAGTTCAGAGGGATCTGTCAGCAGTCATCAGAGTGTCAAACTTGGACATGGAAAATGGGAGCTCAGGTAATCAGCCAGTGAGAGGAGACCTGAAGTCTCCCATTTAAGCAGCCCACAGCCTGCTGTCACATCTTGGCATGGAGTGAAATTTCAAAAACAGAGAAAGATGCCGTGGAATAAAGTGCCTCATTTAGATGCCTTCAGGTTAGAAGTTTCAGATGCTTCCCAGAAGCACATTCTAAAAGCAATGCTCATTAGCTCTTTCCCCTGCAGACTCACAAATACACAAAATGCTGACCTTCATGGATTTTGTTTTGGGTGACTGGTTGTCCTTTGAGAAGAGCCTGGACCAGTTCTGGAGTAGTGAGTGCACTAGAATTATTCATACACTGAAACTACTTACTGCCATACCCTAGAGCTGCTTGTAAATCTAGCCTCCAGTTAGCTCGGGCACACTTTACCATGACCTTGCCTGGGTTTCCTAGTACAGGTAAACACCACAGCTGAAGTCTGTGAATATGGAAGAGCTAAAGAGAACCTTTTTTCCCCCCTCATCTTTTTCCCTCCTTCTTCAGCTTTCTGGTTATTCAGAAGTAACCTGAAGGTCCTTTTCTAGAAGTGAGGTACTATGGTTAAGTCTTCCACACAGCTCTAAAAGTGCTATTATTATAAAATTGCTCTTGGTGAGTCCTAGTTATTTGTGGGAAAAGGAAAACAGTGTTATGTCCCACAGCATGGTATGCAAAACATATTTCACTTTAGAGTAGACTACTATAAAAGCAAATACTAAAAATTGCTATATGAAAACCTCAAGGTATTCACCAAAACATTTTTTGATCTTATTTTTCACTGAAAATGCTTGTGTTTTTCTTCCTTTTAGATATATATAGAGGACATTTGTTTTCCAGGATGCCTTCCTGATATGCATGTGGAATTTAAAATTAGGCTAATTTATTTATTTATTCTGGCTAGGTATATGACTGGCACTTGGTTGTATTGCTTTGTCTTACAATCAGTAATCAACATTTTCTTTCCCATGTAGCATTTCACTCTTCATTTGGCAGCAGTTTAAATTCATCAGGATTAACAGTTGTAACCATACTCTGAAATAAGCCCACTGACGTGCAAGATACCTCCCGGTCTGCTTTTAATTCCAGTTAAAGGTTTAGTAGAAACTCTTTCAGAAGGAAACCTAACCTCAAGAAAACTATTTTAATGCTATAAGGACAAACACTTAAGGAAAGCTAAACACAGCTCACTGTAAATTACAGGGCTATCTTTCCCAGAGTAGGAAGGGATATGAGCAGACTAAATCGACGTTGTTCACTCCCACAAATTACAGAAAAAGCTAGCAGAGAGAGAAGTCATTTGTCTAATGCTGAAATTAAGACCCAAAGTAACGTTATTAAGATTACAGTGGTACTGTTCTGTTTTACGCCCATCCTTGCAGACAGATTTCAGATGTGCAAGCACAGGGGATAGAAAACTTATATAAATATTTTTCAGTCTTCCTCTAGAAGTCTAGAAAACATGAAAAAATGGAGGAGTAAGGAAAAGTCCACTTGTAAGTTATCTAGCAGTAGACAGGGATGATAAACCTGCAGCTTGACTGAGATCAAACAGGAGAGAAAACAGACCCTCTAGGGCCATTACTCTGTGTTTTATATAAACAGCTATTCCTGTGTCATGACCTCCAGGCCCAAGAAGATATTCTTGTTTAAGGTCACAAGGAAAACAGAAGATGTAAATAGAGTCTGGCAGTTTTTGAAGGAGAAAGGCCTTAATTACATGGAGACAGACAGCTTCCCTCTAGAAAGCTAACTCTGCTAGCTAGGCTAGGTGCAAACTGGACACCTCCTGAAGATCTTTCCCATTTAACATTCACATACAAGATAGCTAACCAAAGTGAAATCCCTTGTATTTAATTAACAGACGTTGTTACTAAAATGAAACTGATTTCCTGGATTCTTTTCAATAAAGCTACCAAAAATAGTCTCATAGCACTGCCAAAAAGTCAATGCAGACCAAATTCCCATGGAAAGCATCAGTGTGTGTTATTTTCTTCAGCTGGTGTATAATCACTGCTCAAATTAAATGTCACGTACCTCACCTGGAGTCCAGGAGCCACTGCCATCATCCATAAAAAGAAGGCTGTGTAGTACACTATTCCCTTCTTTATATGGGTGTTGAAAGAAGAATGCTTATAATAATAAGGTATTTGAGGCAATGTTGTACTATTAGGGTCATTAGATGGATCAAAAAGAAAACACACTGTTCTAAAAAAAAGTACTTGGCAATGTCCCTATATCAAGACTAAATAAGGTTAACAGAAGTATGTATAGAAAACTGGAGTCTGAGGGTTAAATCTTGTGAGATGCTGAGTGGCCTCATCTTGCTCAGAGCATTACGCATGGTTTAGTCTTTCCAACCAGACATGGTGATGCAATGAGTAACTCACAATTCCAGATCAAAAAAGACTGATAATGATTCTCTCTAACTCTTCATCAAAAAGAAAAAATATTTAAGAAAAAATCATAGTTTTTTATGTGTTTTTAACTGACCCAGGCCCTCAATCTATAGTTATGGGACACCATTCTTTTAACTAAGAATGGCTATTTCCAGCTGAGTTTCAGTATAGATCATCTTTGGGGTACTCTGGATGAACTCAGATGGCTCTTAAGAGCTGCTTTGAAAGTCAGTACTTGTGGTTAAGCTTGTATGCATCTGTGGCAACTGCAGCAGTTTGTTGGTGTGACAGGCTCTGCTACTGGAATTTAATTTCTGTATCTTTTATGAGCTTTATGTGAGACTCTGATCTGTGTATTCCTTTAAAATAGGACAGCATTAATATTGTTCCAATTGTGATTTAATTTTGTGTGCCAGATGCACAAGAAACTCTCTTCCTTAAAAGTATTTTCCTGCAACACAACACTGCTCATTGTGACAGGGAACAGGAAAGACTGAAAACTGGAGATGGTTAAAGTCAGAAGAATGTTAATTAAGTAGAGGGAAATTTGCTGAAGCAGTGATTTTCAGCCTTGTTCTGTTTGGAAATCCCAAAAATCTGCAAGTGCATGCAAACCATTTTTCAGAAAAAGAAAAAAAATTTACTTGCTAATGTATTAGTGTTTCGGTTTTTTTACACTTCAGACAGTAACTGCTAAGCTACACCACTGGTGCACAGGTTCCTTCTTCAGAAACTGGGATATGCCACAGGATCTTTAAAATGCTCTATGGTGAGAACCTCAGTAACTAGGATTTTAACCACTGAAAAGGTATTTCATTCAGCAACAGCATGCTCAAGCAGAGTCCATGTTTAAGATGTTACAAAGAAAAGCCATACTAGTATCTTCTGACAATTGTTTGGATTTTTCCCAGGTAATGGCAGTACAGTTTAAATAATATTTAATTTGATATTTCCTGTCATCATAGAGGACGTATTTCCAACAGACTCATTCTTAATTCTGAGCTAACACAGGATCAGATTTTGAATGGTTACATAGCTATGAACTTGCTGAATAGTGCTGTATAATTTGACCATATTTACTGAGCAATTTATATCTTAGAATATTTATTTGTTTATTTTTAAAATATAAGGGGAAATAATGTCAAATTCTATCTCCTTTCTTCCTCCAGTTTTATCTAGTAAAGGTCATATCTACCTATCATCCAATTGCATATCTGAAAACAAATACATAAATTCTCAGATACACGCAACATAGAGATAATCAAAGTATCACCTGTGTATAACCACTTCTTAATCAAGGAAGACGCTTGATCAGTTTACATCTCTGGTCCTTTGTCTTTCTAGGAATAAACTTCCACAGCCATTTTCTCATATTTTGGAAGAATTTTAGACTCCAATATTATTTCTTATTTAAGCACAAGAAGCATTTACATTGTAGGCATTCTTTCTTTCATAGATATTCAGTAAAGACTTATTTCTTGCATACAAATGCCCTGCTTCTCTGAAGTTTGGGAAATTGTGATACTTTCCCAGGATGAATCATGAAAAAAAGATTCTTGCTAGACTGGATTTCAAAAGAAAGAGCCTCTAGCCTTCAGCCTAAGTAATCAACTTTAGTTAAAAAAAATATTTTGTTATTTTTGGTTATTAGAACTTTTGTATTTACACTTCAACATAATTTTTTTCTTTCCCCATGTCTCCATGTTCATAACATTTTTCATTAGCAGTTGTGTCAAAAAGACTAAGAGAAATTGAAAGGAAATTACTTGGAAGGCTTTTAGTTTACAGTCCCTTTGTTGTATAAAGATACAGATCATTAAAGAAGTGTAAACACTTGGTGTATATGAGAGACAAGTAGATAATTTCTGATGGATAAAAATCTGCATCTTCTAAAGCAGTCATTAGACACCATTGGGAAATAAAATTTGATTATTTACTGACTTTTTCAACAGAAAACAGATCCTATTTATCTTCTTACAGACAGCCTTAAAATTGTGATTTGATTCTTTGTGTGTACAAAATACATAAGAAACTCTCATCTTTAAAAGTATTTCCCAGCAACACAACACTGTTCATAGAAATTGGAGATTTGTGCAAAGAAATGAGAAGAAAGGAGTCAAATCGGCATCACAAACTGGCAATTTTAAAAGAGACATTACAACATAAAAACATTTTTAGGGTCCATAACATAGCCCTTGGTTTAAATGTCGGTTAAATTAAATTAACTACACGGATCATCCATCTCTGTGCTGAAACCAAGCTGTCACACAAACTGTCCAGGAATTTCTGCCTACAGCTTGAGCCTTCATCAGAACTGTAGGAAGGGATAATCAAATGTTATCTGCTTTTGAGCACACATATGAACATGTTACTTAATAGCTTTAAATTTATTGCAGAAAGATACATTTTCACTTGCAGTCACTGTGGAGTTTGGGTTTCTAACAAAGTTTTAGTGGGATGGGCTCTAAGGCAAAAGGGTCAGGGGCTAGATTATTTACCATAGAATAAGGAGTACTCATGTAAGTCCAGCTTGTGAAAGGATGGGGTTTGTTCTGACAAAGAGCTGCTAGAAGGCTTCTCTTGACTCCTGATGTAGAGACTTCAGTGTTATGTGGATATTAACTAGGATATATATTACTAAGTAAGTAGTTATCTTTAAAGTGGCAGCTCAAGAAAAATTAAGTTTAAATCCAAACTTCTCTGAAGATGTAACTAACCAATAAACCATAAGCTTAATGAGTCATCTGGAGATTTAAGACAATGAAAGGCAATTAATTTCTTAGATGAAGAAAATATGAGAGAGATCACACATTTCAGGAAATAAACTGTGTTCAGAAAATCATGGAGAGAGTAAAGATCCCAAACTCTTTGGTCAGTAGAAATCCTGATCTCAACAGTACTGAATACAAATTTTTGAAAGTGTGAAAGAAGTTTCTGGTTGATTTACATATTTCTTGAGCCACTTTATATGCTACGTGAGTCAGCTGTTTTTTGCCCATAAAACAAAAACAGTGAACTCAAGCACTGGCTTGGTCAGACTCTCGGAAAGCCTGGGCTGCAGACATGCTGCATTGGTGTGGGCATCTGACCACAAGCTGTGTTAGCCAACTGGATGGTGAAGGATGCCTGGGGAAATTCTGCTCAATCACCCCTGGTGCCAGGAGCCAAGAATTTGGCATAGACCATGGTGGTTTCTTGCATCTCTGCAATTTGAGATTAAAAGTGCTTTAGGGCAGGGATTGATTCACTGTTTCTGGTAGCAGCGTGGGTACTCACGTTTCATATGGAACCCTTGAACATCACAACAGAGCAAATGACAGTCATCTCCTATAAAACTGCTGAATTCCTGACTCCATTTCAAGGAAGGCAGCAGGATTATTAGTTTCTTCCTGGGCAACAAGTATAAAGTCTCATCACTTATTTTGGTCTTCATTTTTTTTAAGATTGTTTTTTCAGTTGATGAAAATAAATGGCATTTTAGTGGATTACTTTTATGTAGGTAAATATACAGAGTGGATTTTTTATTATGAGTGAATTAGCTAATTCAGCCCCTACCTCTCTTTTAAATGTACTTGGTCAGAAGGGGAAGCTATAAATAATATAACCTTGCACTTTCTGTCTGTAGGATAGAGAAATACAAATGTCAGTTGCACAAGCCTGAGTGAGGACTGGAACTAAGTAGACTAGCCTGATTAACACTATAAGGTCATAGAGGCACAGAATTGTTTAGACTGGAAAGGACTTTTTAGATCATTGGGTCCAATCATTAACCCAGCACTTCCAAGTCCGCTTTAGTTCCACTAAACCGCTTCCCAAGTGCCACAACTGCACGTCTTCTAAATTCCTCCCAGGTTGGTGACTCAACCACTTGCCTAGTCAGCCTGTTCCAATGCTTGACAACTCTTTCTGTGAAGAAAATTTTCCTAATATCCAATCTAAGCCTTCCCTGGCACAACCTGAGGCCATTTCCTATTGTTCTACCACTTGTTTCTTGGGAAAAGAGACCAACACCCACCGTGTTACAACCTCCCCTCAGGTAGTCGTAGAGAGTGATAAGGTACCCCCTGAGTCTCCTTTTCTCCAGGCTAAATACCCTCACTTCCTTCAGCCACTCCTCACAGGACTTGTGATCCAGACCCTTCACCAGCTCCACTCCCCTTCTCTGGACTTGCTCCAGCATCTCAAAGTCTTTCTTGTAGTGAGGGGCCCAGAACTGGACACAGAACTTGAGATGAAGCCTCACTAATGCCCAGTACAGATGGACAATCCCTGTCATGGTCCTGCTGGCAATGCTATTCCTGATACAGGCCAGGATGCCATCGGCCCTTCTGGCCACCTGGGCACACTGTGGTTCATGTTCAGCCTCTGTCAACCAGAACTCATAGATTCCTTTTTGCCGGGCAATGTTCCAGCCACTCTTCCCCCAGCCTGTAGCATTGCCTGGGATTCTTGTGGCCCAAGAGCAGGACCCACCACTTGCTCTTGTTGAACCTCATGCCACTGGCCTTATCCCATTGATCCAGCCTGTCCAGACCCCTCTGCAGATCCTTCCTACCTCCAGCAGATCAACTCTCCCACCCAACTTCTGTTAGTTCTGCTTGTTCTGACAAAGAGCTGCTAGAAGGCTTCTCTTGACTCCTGATGTAGAGACTTCAGTGTTATGTGGATATTAACTAGGATATATATTACTAAGTAAGTAGTTATCTTTAAAGTGGCAGCTCAAGAAAAATTAAGTTTAAATCCAAACTTCTCTGAAGTGTCACTTTCAAATTGACTGAGAATGCACTTGATCCCCTCATCTGGATAGCTGATAAATATGTTAAATAGAACTGCCACCAGTACCGAGCACTGATATGTTTGATATCAAATATATTTGATCCAGAGGGGTATTATAGTCTTAAATCTATTCAAATGTTGACTTTCCTGGTAAGCATAACCCCATCTAGCTCTTTAATAATGAGGAAAATGCTTGAAAAAGAATGTACAGAGGCTTTTGCAGCAGAGTTACTTTAAAAAAACAGGTTCTTCTCCTGTAAGATACACATCTTAAGAGCTATTGACTGCAAGCAATCAAAGATCAAGTTAATTAATTTCTAAACATCAGGTTACTCATTTAATTACTACATATGGATTTAGGTGCATGAATATAAACATGTATTTGAAAATTCTAAGCCATATAGCCTCTCAGATAAGGATCAAACTGGTGTCAGGCAATCATGTGCCTCAATTATCTTCAGGAAAGACTGCAGCAGCACATTTGACCCTAAAGAAGGTCTCAAACGGTTCAATACTCTTATGAGGAAGGAGGACAGAGGATACATAGGCTGTTATGCCATGTCTTGTAATCTCATTCCCTGGGTCTGATCTAGTTGTAAAGCTGCCATTAGCTTAGTGCCTGGATGTGCTGGAAACCATCACTGAAGACACTGGTTTGACAGTCAAACATTTTTATGGCTGAAAATGGCTGAAAAATATGACTGAGTGTCTCCCACTGGGCACAAGAGAGTTAACCTTGGACTCATCTATTTTTCCATAGGGTATAGAGGCTTTCAGTCTTAATTTTTGTGCTTTGCAATTGCTCCATGCATTTTAAAATCTAGGCGTCCCCCAAATGAATTTTAAGGGGACTAGAGGCTATTATTTTTGTCTAATTACAAGAATGACTCATAAATAATCATCATGACTTGCTCACTTCCTAGTAGTTCATCTGTTCAGCTGTTCTGATGCAGAATAAGCTCCTTATTTAATTTCTTTTTCAAGGTGTGGCCGTGGGTCATGTTTGCCAGTGACACAGTCGTTGCTTTATGGCCAGGGATCCCTGTCAGTCCCAGGGTGGCCCCCTGAAAAGTACATCTCAATGTCTAATATCAGATAAAATAAGAGACATTTGGGTTGGGTTTGCAGTTTTGATCTGATTTGTTTCCAGGTCATCCCCCATTCCTCAGAACACAGCAGGGAATGAGTGCTCTGGCAAGCAGAGATCTGAAATTAGAGTTGCAAAGACACTTTTTCTCAAATCATAAATCCAAAAGATAGAAATGAATGTCAGGGTGTTGGCTTCCTCCCACTGACAAATTCCATTTGTGACAACATTTTCTAGCTGTTGTCTGACAAAGCTGTTAACTAAAAGGCAAACATGATGCCTTTCTGAACTAATTTAAAATTTAATTTTTTTTTAATTGGTGGGGAATTGAAAATGACATTTTAAAAGCCAAAGAAATGTCTTTATTTTTAATGCTGTAAAGACTGGAATTTTGCTTTTTGAAGGGTACAAAATAGTAACAAATGATGACATTTTAGGAACATGTCATTTATTATGAGTCACACAGCATTATTTTATCCCAGTTGCCTTTGAGGTACTTCATTTAGGTACTGACAGCCCAGGGTTAGTGTGAACCATGTTTCATATTTTATAACGCACAAATGATCTCAAAGAAGAGAAACACAAAGCTGTCTCTATTTTGTTGGGCTAGTTAGTTTGCAGATTTTAAAGAAGGCTTCAATTACAATTTCTACTAATATAGAATTACTACTGTGGTGCTCTTAACATCAGGGGTCTCTAAATTAATGTAAAGATGAAGTTGACTGGTATAAACATAAGTGTGTGGCTAACCCAGCAGCCAGTCACTGAGATTAGAAGAAATGCTTCTCTGAGAGACTACAAAATTTCCTTCTGTAAGAGCTGAGCAGATGATTCCAGCCAAAGAAGGTGATATTAAGTGAAAAGACTAAACATATAATAATCCTTTCATGTTCTGACTTACTCAGTAGATGATTTTTTTTCATATAATGAAAAAGTTACAATTAATCAAAAAGATTTTTCATGGTATGCTTTGTAGTGCTTATGGTTTTTACTGCTACGGTTCATGTAATAAAAGTTTCCAACAGCATATAAATTTTTAGAAGGCTTTCTGCAAGTTCATACTATGGTTTAAAAATTCCACATGCTGATCAATCCTTCTAAGAGATTCTGGAAGAGAAAATATATAAGACTTTTAACTACACCCCCTCATCAAACAAAGGAAAGCAGTAAATAAACAATCAGTGTGAATGGCTTCTTCATTTATTTTGTCTTTTACAAAATTGATCCCCAAAATGTGGGCAAACAACACACTGAATTTCATAAACATGTGTTTGTAATCATAGCACATGGCTTCCAACCATGCAGAAATAATACACATTCACTCATAAAAGATAAGGCTCAGACTTTTGGTCTGCCGCTTTCTGTATTCAGTCATGTATTTCTGCTTTTTTTTGTCATGGCATTTTATTGCCTCAAAGTGACCTTTATCTGTGCTGTGATTTCTCCTCTTTTTCTTTCTCCCTTAAGTATTGATTTGGTCCTGGGTTGCTGAGGGCACTGAAGGCCCTGAGGTAACTCTTGTCTAAGGACAGAATAAGATGAACTGCAGAACACAGCACTGGCACGCGATCCTACAATTCAGTGTAACTCTCTGTTTTGTAAGGCTGTCCCATCTTCTCTGTGATCAGTGCACAATGTCCTAGTAAATATGCACAATGCCCTTGCTATAGCCTTCCCTCTAAAGCAGGACGTGAATGTATAGTCATGCACATTTTGCATCAAGTTTTCCAGTGTTCAGGTCCACAAGCCTGCAAGAATGGAATCTGAAGTGCAGCTTTGTAATAGATATACTCAGATATGCTTCCAAATTTATTTTTTCCATTGTACATATTGAAATGCAAGTGAATGGCGGGGGTTTACTTCAGCTAAAGGATTAATGTTATTTAATCATGCATGTACACCAGGTAAGTTCAAGTCCCGGAAAGGGACTGTTGCCCTTGGCTCACAGCTGTGGAGCATGCTATGCTATGCCACGCATCCTCAGCACTGCTTTCAGCACAGCAGCTTCAGCCTGATACAAGTAGTGAGCTTCCTGAAAGACAAAACAGTCTGTTGCACTGAAATTTGAGCTAACCATAGAGCTTTCAAATCATATGAAAAAAATCCTTATATAACATGTTCCTTAATCCCTCAGGACCATACATCCCAGAATTGACTCCTAGTTAACCTCAAAGACTTCTAGGTATCATGTCAAACTCTGTCTTTATTTAGTAAGCACTTCTTAAGTAACTACAACATGACAAGTTGAGTAACCTATCCAATGGTCCCCAAAAAATGGGAGATCAGGAGGCGTTCCATCTCAGATATTACCATGAGTGCCAGCAGATTGAGTTCATTCCACCACCAGAAGGCAGTGATAAAACTTTTCATAAGCTTTCTTTTGTATTTTGCAAAATACATCTTGGCCAAATGAAAGATTCTGAACTTTTTAATGTCTTTTTAAGCCCAGGAAAGTATGTTTCACCTTGAATGATAACATTACTTTAAAAAAACCCACTACTATCTTCTCTCAAGTCTATATCCACAAGTTACTTTATCTTTTTGAAAGAAAATGAGTCTTCCTCTGCCTTTAATATGTGTCATAGCAATATGTTTTCCCATTCATTCAAATGCAAATTTTATTCCAAACGCCATAATGAAGATGGATATTCCCTAATCTATCACTCTGCCTCTGTTAGGTATCTCGTATATTAGAGAGGAACAGAGCTGAAGCAAGTATGGTCGAAAAGTAGAGTTCAGACATGGCACCACATGCTGTGTGACAGTAATGTGCTGTAAGAACATAACATAAATTGTAAATTCCTTTCCCTGGAAACTAGGCTTTCTTGTGCATAATATTGCCTAAAAAAAAAAAAAAAGAAAAAAAAAGAAAGAAGTGTTTTCATGGCATTTCAGGGGGATCGGGATGAGAAGGGGGGAAAGGAAAACCATTCTTGGATTATTTTATTTTTTATAGACATGATGATATTTATTCCCTCAATTTTCTGTTGGTGTAATTTGTACAATAAGAAATAAGTTGAGAAAAGGTGCATTAAGCCTGAATCTTCCCTGGCCAAAAAGTCATATATAGTTTGACAGAAAATAAGCTACTTAATTTAGGCTCCAAATCACTTTTTAATAAAATAATTTCAAGTTGCATAGAAACACTGTATTATTGTGACTGAAGGAGCTGTGACACTCCCTTAGCTAAGCAGTACATCACAGGTTATATCACAATAGTAGTGATTTCATACAGTGCTACTGCTGCAGCCCACTCTTGCCCTGGAAGTCTCTTGACGTCTCACTTAGAAAGATGATCTCTTTTCGTTATCATTCCTTAGTCTCAGATTGTCAGCAGTGTGAGATGAGAGAATTTAGGATATTTCTATAAGAAATGGAATAATACTGGCATTTAGAAATCACACAGTAGTCTTTTTTAATTACTACCACAATCTACCCTAGAGCTGAACTAGGAATTATTCTTACTGAACTAATTATTCTAACCCAATCCAATAGCCTGCAAAATGACCAATACCTTCTATTTTCAGACATGGCCAGCCATCACCGACTTTTGTCTAACACATCACTAAATTGACTACCTCTGTATGAAGAAAACAAACAGTAATTCAGATTCTTCATGGAATGCTTTAAATTTTTTTTTCCTTTTACTTCTAAGTATCAGAGGGCATATTTCCATGGACTTTCTGAAAAGGTCATAAAAATTATAGTGTTTTAAATTATAAAAGTAAGTGTAATCACAAGTAAATTTACTGCTCTGTTGTCAATAACATTCCATTTTCTTTTAGAGAAATATGATATGAGAGACACATTTTGAACTAATTTTTTTAGGAGGTAGTCTTGAGTGATTCATGTGAGTAAAGGATACATTATCAACCCACTTGATAATTTTTTTACAATGATGAAAGTATCGTATGTAGACAGCTTCATTGCTGGGTGTTCTTGAAATCATGTTTTCCCTTCATTTTACCCTCCATAAGAGAGACAGCACTCAGTCATGAGTCTTTGCACAGATAGTATAGATCTTAGTAGTCTTTAAAACTGTCTTAATTTTCTGTAGAGTACACTCAGAGCATGCATAACTTAAATTTTTTTTTCCTTGTTGAAATCAATTCAGTTTATCTAAACACAGGGTCCTTCCTTTGTACATTACTTACAAGATTGCTCTAAGGGACTCTATAATGCATATTCCCTTTCATATCTTTGAATGTTTTTCCCCAAAATGGCTTTGGTCCAACTGTTCTTGTGTTACAAGTTGCTAAAATACGGGAATGCATTGCAACTGAAAGAATACTGAAATTTTGCATGCCTATCCTACATTTACAAAATCTGCAACTTTCATGCTAAGTGCGTGCAGCACTGTATCCATATGATCATGATTCATATCCTCTGTCTTTCTCAGCTGGTAAGTCCTTGCCAAATTTCACTGCTGGGAGTTTTGTAGAGTATAAAGATTTGAAATCAGTACACAGTTGGCAGTAATTTCAGAAATGAGTTAAAAGAGCTCAGTCCATTATTTATTTTTAAAGTTCTGGACAGTTTTCTTTCTCAAGTTAGTAGCATAAATCACCCCTTTTGGGTCTTGGGCCAGGCTTCTTTCAGTTGCTGTTTCACAGCATCTGTTTCACAATGCTGATGCAACAGACAAATGAGTCTGCCTTGGCGACAGGCATTGCTATCCATTTATATTTCTTTTTAAACATTGCTGGAAAATTAGGGGGAAGGTTTATAATATCATTGTCATTAAATTAGATGTGAGACTAATGCTTATCTCTGATTATAATTGCAAGAATTTGATATGATGTATCATTGATAAATCTTAATGAAACTTCAAATGTCTCAAGCTTCTTCTCAGCAAGTACATGGGATTGCTTGGGTTTTGTCACCTTGTGGAAGGCATATGGGATAGCTGAGGTGATGAACCTGGATTTAGGTGACTGGGAGCATGTTATTAAGTCAAAACCCCAAAGAAGGGGAAGTACTGCTGAAAAGCTCATATTCTCTGGCTGTTGTACCTCGTCTGCCAAGTTGTGGCCTTTTTCTCCTGGCTTCCCAGTGCAAAAGAAAGTGCATTGTGTTTTGCTGCTATACCAATGTCATAGGCACAGTGAGGCACATTTGTAATTTATCATTACATTTATAGCAGGGTAATATAACAAGGACCTGTCCATGCTGTGCAGTGAGACGTTCTGCGCCCTTTGCATCCCGTTGTTGCCATGGGTAGAGGATTTCCTGTGACACCAAAGCATGTAAATAGGGTGATTTCTTTGTCTGAAGACATTAAACTGGATCATTTTCTCATTCTTTTTATTTAGAGAAGAAAATAGTAGACATCACAAATATCAATGTTGATGGTCATCTGTATTGCCTTCCCCAAGGTCTTTGATGTTCCAGTCTCAGACAAATTAATTCTTTTGTGCATTGTGTCTTGAAATGAGGAATACTTTGTTCTACATTTAAGTGCACATAGTCATGGCCTTTATTTACATAATTCAGTTTTTCAGGTAGAAATGATGCTTCTGATCTTGAGGGCTCTGCCACTTTTAAAATTCTGCACATTTGGTTCTTACGTAACTGCCTTATGCTGACTCTGTTTCTTACCTCCGTTTACTGGTTGTTGTGGTTGGGTAGAAGGAGGTTAAGAAGTGGTGTGGGCAGAAGTGAGAGTGATGTCTCAGTGTCCCACGGCTCTGTTGCAGGTCAGACTGGGCTCTGTCCAGCCCTCTTGTCAGTCTGTGTTGGTTCATTTCTCTTCAGAGGGAGGGGACTTGGCTAGTTAACATGGTCCAGGCCAGCACATCCTGCTTTCAGTTATTTTCAAAACTGCCCATCAAAATTTCCTTACTGTGGCTCCCATGGAAGACAACCCCTCCCTGGAAACCATGTCAAGGTGGGATGGGTAAACCTATGTAGAGCTCCAGAAAAATCCCAGATGCCCCAAGCCTCATCCCACCAGATTTTCTGCTGAATTCTGCTGGGACTTGGTCATGCCAGGACCCCCCCAAAGTTGCTGTTCTTCGTGTACATGTGCCATGGGCACCAACGAGGTTTGCATTGGGAAGAGCTGCTGTGGAGGATGAAGATGCTTGTAGGGCCCATCTGACAGGAGGTGATATTACCAGGGTGGGGACAACAATGCATTCTGAGATCAAGCTACAGGGCTCAGAAGTTTGGTAATGCCTTGAACAGATCTGCTTCCAATTGCTGAGTCATGTGTAATGGAAATCCAGTTTGGCCAAAGAGACAACCCCGATCACAGTGCAGGATTTGAGTCTGACACCACTTGTGAACCAGTAGGCTATAAAAGGAGAATATATGCACTCTCCAGTGCCAGCATTTGGACATTTATGTCCTAAACACATCTAGGTTTTATGTGGTGAAAAAAAAAGTCACTGCTATTTAAATATCCCCAAACTAAACTACAAGAAACTAATAAGAAACAGGTCTAGTTAACTTAAAGTCAGGCAATGAAAGAGCTTTCTTCATATACCAACACTGCAGGAAATGTTAAATGTGAACAGTTAGAAATCTATGGCCTATTCCTGTAAAATTTTATTTGCAGCAAGTTTATCTACATGTATATCTTAATTTCCTGGACTGCATTCTTCTCTAAATACACATTGTAACAAAGCCTGTACACCGTCTTACCCTTCTGAGAGTATTTTAAAATATCTTTCAGAATTTACAACAAAAATAAGATTATTGAACTTGAAACAACTTTTAATTCATTGTATATCCATTTTTCTTGTGGTATCGAGTCATGTCAGATGCATGAGCTGACAGTTTGGCAGCTGTTGTTCATTTGATAGTACTGTGAGCAGTTATGTAATAGGATAACATTTGATTTTTATGGCAAAAAAAAAAAGCAGCAGCACTCTTGACTTAACATCTTAGAATATGCCTAATATGTACCTCTTGCTCTGCACATTATTTTATGTTTCAACATAAGGAAAAAATTAGGGGAAAAACCCCCAGGACTTTAAAAATGTATTCTTCTCATTTTGCTACTTTCCTATATCTGAAGTGATGATTTCTAGGGTTCTAAAATAACCACAATGAAACTATACTCAACACGAACTCATGTTTATTTAGTCTGTTTCTGATTTTATCTTGATTTACACATATTTCTTCTAATGAGATACTGTTCTGTGAATGAGCTTAGCAGGAGACACTGAATAAATACCATTAACACACACTCTAAGTAAAATAACTTCAATAGCATTGATAAAAGCCCATCCTAATTCTGCTTTAGTGTTACTTCAGCAACTATTCATCATCAACTGTTCTGGGAAAACTCATCAGTATAAAAGATTGTAAAAGATTATTCACAGTTATACAGCAATATATAGAGATGTTTGAAACAGTATTTTTTAGGTGTCCCCAAAGAAAGGCCTTGAACATAAACAGTTCAACCTTTCAACCTCCTGCTCAAAGCAAGTTTATTGACAGCATCAAATCAGGTCAGTTGTGGTGCTGCCTAACCGAGCCTTGGAAACCTCCAAGAATGGAGATGTCACTACATCCCTCAATTTCCAGTGACAGAGAAAGAGCATTTAATGGAAAAATATACAGCTCCAACCCACTACCTGATAGCCCAGTGTTGGGACAGCCTTACCAAAGAGGACTTATCTCTGCATTCTGAAGCTGAATAGAAAATGAAATCCTGTTTCAATTCAAACATTATTATTACTTCTTGCTCCTTGTTAAATTAGTTGCATGCTCACATTTTAGGTCTATTTCTGTCCTGCTATAGCACTGTATTTTGTATTTACTTATATCTGAACATAACTTTGGAGTAAACTGGATTTGATGGAGGGAGAGAAGCTCTACATATTTT
>VWZG01013243.1:230-53559 GCA_013396735.1 Grallaria varia
TTTTTTTTTTTTTTTTTTTTTTTTTTTTTTTCCTTCACAGAATAGCTGCGGGCGGATAAGTTGCTTTAAGGTCACTCTCTAAATCGGTTATCGCATCGGAAGGAAGAGCCAAGGCTCCTTAAATCATGGCTGCTACGGGCGAATCCGATTCGAATCCAAATGCAAGAGTAATGCACCCAACTGAACACCACACCAGCCATAAACCACATAAAAGAGGGGATGCCCTGTGCCGTGCAGCCCTGGCATCCCCAGGGTGCCTGTCCTGGATCCTTGCCTTTGGTGTAGGCAGGAGGGCAGGGATAATTTTAGTGCTCCATTGTGCGAATATTCACGTGAGTCGGTCAAGGATGCTCCAAACAGGCCTGGTATTTGCAGAATCTGGGTCTAAATTAGCTAGAAAGGAGCTAGGTTTGGAGGACACCCTATTAAGTGATAGTAAGACTGTACCCGCGCAAGAACAAAATCTGCTCAAAATCTTGATAAATAGTAGGGAAAAAAATTGAAGAGGGGATGTACGTTGTTTTCTTGCATCAGAAAGAATAATTTAGAAAGTCTTGTTATGGAGCTGGGATCTGAGAAAGGGGACTCCTCACTTTACCTTCGAATAATTAAAGGTAGAAGTAGGAGATGCTCATTAAGCAGCACCTGATACTGCAGTTGAGGTGGAGTCAGAAATGGAGTGAGCTGTGGAGAGCCCAGGCCACAGCCCTCCCGCCTCGGGGTGACAGTGGGGGCCAAATTAGAGCAGCATCAGCATCTGGGTCTGCTGCATGAAAAAAAAAAAAATCCCATTACTTTTAAAATGGTCACTTCTGCAGCCAGAAAGATGGAATTCGGGTGATGTTTTCAGTTCAATATCTTGTTCAGCAGCCTCCAGAGTGACCTCATATACACCAAAGCTGATTTCCTCACTTCCTCAGAGAACCTCAATCCCTTTCCCCTGTGATGTATATGGTAAATTGAGAGAGGATAAAAGAAAATGTTCCTTCTCATTCCTGTATTTGCTGGTGAAAGACACACTGGACCTGTCCATTAATCCATGCATTATACTTCTTAATTTTTTTAAACTTCCCAGGCTGGTTTTTTTGGTGTGTTTTTTTTTTTTTCCTTTGTGTTCCTCTTGCCTCACCACTGAGGGCCACAATTACTTTATTGTCGTGAAGGAAGTGACAAGAAGTATAATGTGGTGTATGCTGTGAGGAGATAGAGAACAAGAATGGGGTCCAGGAATTCATACAAATTTTAAGCCCAGCCATCGGTTCTCCAAGTGACCTTGGGCACATCCCTTTCCCTGTGAGTAGGGACCTGGGCTTTGGCACCTCTGGTTGCCCATCGATGCACCTGGGCCATCAGTGCTTGCCTGGCTTTGTGATCTCTGCAAGTGAAAATTACCCCACAAGTGCTAAATATTAAATAACCGATAAAGAACTGCTCTCTAATTAACCCTGCAAGCTTGTTTAAATAGACCATATGTATGTACCCATATGGAAAATACAGAAATAAGCATAATGAAGCTGATAAATATGGGCATGGCTTGGGGGGACGCTTGGAGAGGGGGTTATACCCACAGCCTGCACTGCTCTGGATGTATTGCTCAAATGTCAGCCTGGGCCCAAAACCTGTCCCAAAATGTACAAGGGGCACTATTAAACCCTGAAAAGTAAAAAAAAATTAAATTAAAACAAATAAATAAATAAATAAAAATCTGTGTAAGTCATAGAATCCTAGAATGGTTTGAATTGTTTGGACTGCAAGGGACCTTAAAAGCTTATCTTGTTCCAACCTCCATGCCAGGGCAGGGACACCTCCCACCAGCCCAGGTGGCTCCAAGCCCCATCCAGCCTGGCCTTGGACACTTCCAGGGATCCAGGGGCAGCCACAGCTTCTCTGTCCAACCTGTGCCAGGGCCTCAAAGGCAAGAATTTTCCCTTCTATGTAGCCAGAATGTCCCCTCCTTTAGTTTAAAACCATCACCCCTCATCCTGTCGCTCCGAACCCAACTAACCCAACTAAAAAGTCTGTCCCCATCTTTCTTCTAAGCCCCTTTTAAGTGCTGAAAAGGTTTATATGACTTACTGCATTTGTATAATGTGTTTGTACAACGTATCGCGTCCCTCCTGCCAAACACATTAGGTCCTGGGTGTAAAATCCCACCGAGCCCACCCTCCCCAGCCCTAAACCTCCATTCTCATGGGGGTTTCTGGGGACCTTTCCTGAACCCAGTTGGCTTTGAAGAGCTAAAGCCGAGTTAATTTGCATTGCAATTCAGCCTTTGACAGACAGTTGGAGCCAAGGCACTGTTAACCTAATTGTTTTGCTAACAGCACCAGGGTGTGAGACTCACCAAAGGCTCTTCCAACAAAGGGGATAAAACCAGACTTGAGGGGGGAAAAAAAAGAAGGGGGAAAAAAAAAAAAAAAGCTTTTCCTGACATCATTATGGGTACAAACAAACAGAGCTGATCCCTCTTCATACACTTTCCAGGCGAGGGTCAATAACAAACACACTTTGCTCTTTTGGGGGTATGTCTCTGCTTTTCACAGCAGTGAAAAGCCATTCAGGGGAGGTAGGAGAGAACAAGCCAGGCTGAAGGCAGGGCAGAGGCAGCGCAGGCTGGCTCCTGGCACTCTCCCATCCTTTTGTGCACATTAGGAATAGCTAAGCTTGTGGCCCTGCTTCTATTTTTATGCATTATTTTGAGAGCAGAGCTCTCAAGCAATGTTCAAAGTCTGGGTTGTGATGCCTTTTTGACTGTAGCCAAAGTCTCCTTCCACTCATGTGGAAGCTCATGTCGAGACAGCAAATTCAAGCTGCAAGACCTCAGGTCTGCAAGGAACAGTATTCTCCAGGAGACCTTTCTCTGTGCTGAGCAGCAGATCACAGGGAGACAAGGACCTCATGCTCCTGCTCTTGTCACGCAGCACTGCAGGCTAAAATCATTCCAGTGCTGGTGCTCCTGGGTGTAAGCAGCCATTCCGAGGCTGGACTGCTGGAAAAGGACTCAGTGCAAGTGTGTGCAAGGGTAGAATTACTGCTCTGGTGCCTCCAGCATCAGGATGTGGAGCTCCTGGAGCAGGTCCAGAGGAGGGCACGGAGATGCTCCAAGGGCTGGAGCCCCTCTGCTCTGGAGCCAGGCTGGGAGAGCTGGGGGGGCTCACCTGGAGAAGAGAAGGCTCCAGGGACACCTGAGAGNGAATTGTTGGCTGGGAGGGTGGGCAGGCCCTGGCACAGGTTGGGCAGAGAAGCTGTGGCTGCCCCTGGATCTCTGGAGGTGTCCAAGGCCAGGTTGGAGGGGGCTTGTGGAGCAACCTGGTCTAGTGTAAGGTGTCCCTGCCCATGGCGGGAGCATGGAACTTAATGATCTTTAAGGTCCCTTCGAATCCATCCATTCTGTGAGTCTAAACATAAGATGAAAAAGCCTGGTGAGATGGACTCTTACCCATGCTTACCAAGCAGGTGGAAAAACACTGCTTTCTCAAGCCCTGGGAATTGATCTGTCCAAATCAAGTGTCCACCAGTATCTATGGCAGGCACCGATGCTGGACCAGTGGGCTCATATAGACATTGTAATACTGTGACTCATCAGAGCACTCACATGTGCCCGACTTTGAGTATGTGCTTTGCTGGCTGATGTTTTGTTAGCTTTACGGTTTGACCATGCAAATGTTGTATTGCTTAGAGGGGTTAATCACAAGGTAGTCTCCTTACCAGGACTGTCTTATGCCAAAATAATTGAAATTATATATATGAATATGTATTAAATCTATACATTACCTCCCTCATCCTAGTAGAAGGATTTGCTGTTTGGAATGTAAGATGCTGGTGTAGCCATGTCCATCAAAGTGGGATGAGCACGGTTGAGGGATCGGGCTGGCCTCAGTGTGCTGGGGGTGAAGGAAGAACTGACTTGGGCTGGTATCAGAGGACAAGTGCTACTGCCAAAGAGGATCTGGTGTCCCACAGCCACGACACAAACCAAGCTGGGCAGCAAAAGCAGTGTCTGCCTGTTGTAGCTGGTCACTCCCAGCCATGCAGTGTCCACGGAGCTGTGTCACCCCACTGTCCCTCAGATAACCCATGGCAGCAGTGCCGTGTCTCCAGTGGGGCTGAGGTTCAGCCTGGCTCCTGACGAATGTCAGCAAGTGGGATTTGTGTCCAGAAGGTGAGAGGGATTTAGGTCAGACAGTCTGGGAGTGGATGATGCTGGAGCTGGGCACTGCAGCACAAGAGAACACGATGTCATTAGGGAGCCACGGGCCAGACAGAGGAGACACAGGGCTGATGAAGGGGACATGTGAAGGGGAAGTTTGGAGACAGGTGGAATATTTTAGGGAGAATAAAGGAAAACCAACAAAACCCTTTAGCTGGGACATGCTATGCTGAGAAAGAGGGTGGCTTCTTCCTCCAGCATCCAGCCCAGAGATCCTAATGCCGTGGAGCTCCTTAGGACCTAGCAGAGTGGGAATCTCAGTGTTAATATAAAAAACACAGCCTCAATGTACCACCTTATGTGTAGCTCTTCATTTGTATGGCACCTGTACTTCTGTGTTTCAGATATCTGAAGTAGTAAATATGTGTGTGCAGACTTGTTTTGGTGCCCAAGTTCTCAAAAAGGGATTTTTTTTTTTCTGTAAGGAAGTAGCAAAGTGGCTCTGCTGGAACATTTTAAAGGTAAGCACATGTAGACAGTATAGCTGGCATCCCCCTTTCAACATTTCAATGTCAGTGTTGCAAATCAAAATCCTCTTTATTTCAAGTACATTTGCCTGGTGCATGAACTGCAAGGTTTTATTTGTAGTTACCTGTGGCAAGCTGTGGACCAGATAATGGGGTGTATGGAAAGAGTTGGAGCTGACATGAGAAATAAGGGTGTTTGTTACCTTATGATTCCTTCTCCTGACACCTCTGTAGCCCAGAGGTGATGGAGACTCTCTAGTTTCACTCAGATTTGCCTGTAGACCCACCCGTGGCAGGGGGATGGGAACTAGATGAACTTTTGGGTCCCTTCCAACCCAAACCATACCGTGCTTCTGTGACTCTGGGATGCCATCCCATGTGAGGATGCACTGCCTCCTGGGCTCTGCATCCCTGATATGCACCGAAAACATTGCAACACCTATGCCCGGAGGCACTGGGGAAGGGTGGGGTGTCCATCACTTAAGAGCAGCATTTCAGTCCTAACGTTGTCAAGCCAATCCCTGAAGTCTGGCTTTAGGGAGGTTTATCAGGTCCTGAAAGATGGGCTGCTCAGGTGCAGCCACAAGGCAGGGATGTGCCCTTCTCCTTACCCAGAAGAGGGGTCTGAGGTGCCACTGCTCTGCAGATCAGTTGACCAGCGGGAGGAGCACACAATCCCCTCCTCAAAACCAAACAAAAGCACCCCAAACCCTTTTTGGCAGAAGGGAACAGTTGTAAAAGGGATGGGAGAGTAGCAGGCAAAGCAAGAGGAAAAACTCCAGCTTCTGTGTTTCCTATTGCTGGTAGGTAGGGGTGTAATTTTTGAGTTCCTTCCTTTTTAATGGGATAGGTCGTAACCTTACCATCATTTATATGTCTTTCTGTATTTATTGCAGTAGCCTGGCCAGACACACTGTGGAGTTGATTTCTCTCCCTCAAACAGTAGTTGTGTCCTCACAGATGGCAATATATCAGCCTGTGCTTTTCACAGACTTTTCCAAGGGAAATTCCCGCTGATGTTAACAGGAATTTTGTCCAGGCAGAGGCAGGGATCAGCCTAGTTGCAAAAAAGAAAATTCTCATGTTTGTGGTGGGTTGTTTGGGATCAGTGATCCTCACCCTGACCTACAACTTGGCATAAAAAAAAAATACAATGATCAGACATCCACAATCAAGGACTTTATAAAGCACTGACCTTTCACATGTGGAGTATTGCAGCTACACTGTGCAAATCTGCTTCAGAGAACATGGTTTGGATTTCTTGTCCTCAAATCCAATACAAATTCTTGCTTAAAATAAGGAATCATTGGATTCCTCTTTGTATTCCAGCTCTCTGGATGACAGTAGTTCAGACTTATTGTATTAAACACCTCTGTAATGTGCATAAGAGGGAATGGAGAAGTACACGCAAGTAATCAAGAGATGCTCCTAAATCAGAACAACTGAGACAAATTATGTATTTTATCTACAATGACTTAGTCACAAAATATCTGCAACAGTGGAGGGGGGGGGGAAGGTTTTGATGATCGTTTATTGAATCTCTCGAAGACACAGAGCAAGCTGAAAACTGGATGCTCTGTTAGCAGGATGCAAGTGAGAAGTGAAGCATCGTTTTTCAATGGTAATGATCCAGGTGGAGCAATTAACCACTAGTTGTGGTGGATGCTTCGTCAATAATAATTGTGAAGTGAGGTTTTGGTGGTATTCAGGCGATGGGCTCCAGCTGGTTCAAACCTGTACGAGTGCAGGGAGCCTTTCTGCCCCGAGTTACTCAGGTGGGTAGTCTAGACAGCAGGAATAACCCTTCGTAACAGATAATTTATGAATTAGTAGAGCCAGTGTATTAAAACAGACAATTGAAAAGTCCTCATTTGTCTAAATGTAGGGTTGGGATTCTTTAATAGCTTTTTACAAATATTAAACCCAACTGAAATGCTTTCATGACAGTCTTGCAACATGGCTCAGTTCCAGGAAAAGCAACCTGCTGGGAATTGATTTTTTCTCTAAAATATCCAAGTGATGGAAACTGCTTGAGAATTCGAGAGTGGCACTGAAATAAAACTGGAACTCTGCCTGACAGTCACTACCAACAGGATGAGAAAATTCCTTTCAACTCAAAATAAGGGAGTTTCAGGTAAACAAGAAATATAGGATTGGATGAGAACTGACTACTCTGATTTCACAATCCAAATTGCTTAAACTGAAGAAAAAAGAAGTATTAGTAGTGAAGTGTAATTTAAAGATTGGATTTTCGAAAGCACGTTACCCAAACCTGCCCATTCATTTCATCTGGAGGGAAGAAGGCATGCCATCTGATACCAGTGATTAATCCAAAGGAGGCCCAGACTTGTTCTCCTCATTTAAGAGGAGAAATTACATATTCTGAGAGAAAGTAAAAGCAGCTGTACTGGCTGAGATACCTGTGGGTCCTCTAGAGACTGCAGAACATGGCCCATCTTTTCCCACATGTATTAATGCTTGGGTTTTTTTCAAGGACATAAAAGTAATTTGGGGTCTGAAATACCCAAAGGGCTTTAGAGGCACTCTTTTTTTTTTTTTTTTTAAGATTTTTTTGCACATTTGCTGGCACAATTTAATGACAGAAAGTTGAACCACCCAACACCACATATGGAAGAGAAGTAGAAAACTGAATTAAAACAAAGAGGGAAAGTGCACTGGAACAGATCCTATGCCAACTCTGCCTTCAAGTTCTGAGAAAGACCTTAGATATTAAAGTGTATCAACTACAATCAGAAAAATTAATCAGGGTTTTTGTTTGCTAGCCCTGGTGATGATATTTGACTGTAACCTCCCCCCACTGCTTTCCAACACTCACCCCCTCAAATCACAGAGACAGTGAAGAGCACTTCACAAAGAATTAAAGGATGAGTTTATAGTCATTGTTTAGAAACATAATTAACTCGGTGTTTAAAGCAAAAGTGAGACAATTACCGCCTCCTAAAACCCTTAAGAAATCTGAGCAGCAGACCTCCTGCCAGACTGTGATATCACCAGCACCATAAACAGAGCCGTGCAAGAACCATCCCATTCACAGCCCCAGCAGATACTGTCCTTATGTGCTAAGTATTATTATTATTATTATTACTATTACTCTCTTTGTTTATGGGGATGTGCTGGGCAGTCTGCAACTCAGGTTTCTCAAGATCACACTGACTCCTACAGGGAGTAGCCTCACCTCCAAAGGGTGTCAGTGGGAGTTCGGAGCTCTCAGGACTTCTCCAAGACCACTTGGTCCCTTGGGAAGGTTGGGTCAGAAGGGACCTTAAAGACCATCGCGTTCCAACTCCTTGCCATGGGCAGGGACACGTTCTGTTACATCAGGTTGGTGCAAACCCCGTCCAACGTGGCTTTAGATACTTCCTAGGATGGAAAGAAGGGACAGCAAAATCTCATCTTCTCAAGACAAACCTACACAACACATTGTCCCGATACCTCTGGTGAGTCCTCAGGTGAGCCTAAGCATATCATCTTCCTCTGCCTCACGTCTGTTTGCAGAACAGCAGGTAACCTAAATTGGCACTGCTTTGAAGGTTCGTTTCATTTGGACTAGTTAAACTGTTTTGCAACATATTCATTACAGAAAAATGTGTTAAATTAGATTAAGTAAAGCCAGAAATCCCTCTTAATTGCTTTGAACGCAAACCCACTAGGAGTCTCAGGAGCAGGGATGCATTTTCCATACACCTGAACAATTTTAAGTGCTACCTCCCAGACTACAGAGTCCTGCTGCAACACACCCACCCTGTCCCCACCAAGGTGCTCCCACAGCACCAGCTGGGATGCAGCTCTGGGATAAAGGATGTAAGATGTGCCACACCTTCTGGACAACTTTCAGTTGAACAAATGGGAAGTATTTGGTAATAGTAAAATAGTAAAATTATGTATAGAATCACAGAATCATTTGGATTGGAAAAGCCCTGCAAGATCATGGAGTCTGACCACTCCCCCAGCACTGCCAAGGCCACCACTGAGCCATGTCCCCAAGTGCCACATCCACAGGGCTTTTAAATCCCTGCAGGGATGGGGACTCCACCACTGCCCTGGGCAGCCTGTGCTGGGGCTGGACTGCACTTTCAATTAAGAAATTCTCCCAATATCCAACCTGCCTCTCCTCTGGCACAACTTGAGGCAATTCCCTCTCCTCCTGTCCCTGTTCCCTGAGAGCAGATCCCAAACACCCCCACCTCCCTCCTCCTGTCAGGGGGTTGTGGGAATGAGAAGGTCCCCCCTGAGCCTCCTTTTCTCCAGGCTGAGCCCCCCCAGCTCCCTCAGCCCCTTCCCAGCTCCGTTCCCTTCCCTGGACACGCTCCAGCCCCTCAGTGTCTCTCCTGTCTGAGGGTCCCAGACCTGCCCCAGCACTGGAGGTGCCTCAGCAGTGCCAGCACAGGGGACGTTACAGAGCATGAAATAACACCTGGGTCTGCAGAGCTGCCCCGCTCAGACACCCCCAGTCTTGGTCTCAGTGGCATCCCTGGGGCTGGGGATTCCCTGCCGCCTCCTTCTCCTGCCACCTTCTCCTCCTCCTCTTCCTCCTGCCACTGCCCTTTGCCCTCAGCGGCCGCACCCGATGCCACCACTGCGGATTGCCACATCCCCTGCCCACCCTGTTCCATGACACCCTTCTCCACCAGGGTCACCCACTTGCCTCAGCTTATGTGGCTGTGACTGTGCTTACTAACAGGTTGCTCACTGAGTTATTACTCCAAGGCAAATCAACTTCTCGCAGTCAGAAGTTACTCCCCTCCCAGACTCCAATGGGCAAAGTCCTGCTTTGCAGATCTTGTTTTTCTTACCCACAGTGAACCTGTATTCCATGGTCTAGCTGGAAACTAAAACGAGGAACAGCAGAGGGAAGAAACCATACAACAAACCTAATTCTCTCTCCCTCCCGCCCAAAAAAAAAGAGACAAAAGTCTGTCATTAGATGACATGGTGTTAAAGGAATGCTGTAACATACAGAAATCCCATGCCATTATACGCGCCCCTGAGGGCAGTGTGGATTTCTGTTCCAGCATCTGCCAAGGCACTTCATCTCTGTTCACTGGACTGGATAGGAAAAGCTCAATTAGCTCATACATCATTTTACGTTGATTGAAGTAATTAATGTCACTATTGGTGCTTACCCGGCTGGGCCGTTCAGAAGGTGGTGTTCATCTTACACAGATTCAAAGAGAAGAAAGTTAAATTTCTGGTCTAATATTGTTTAGGATCTCCTCAGGATCTCTGAGAGGAGAACAGTCCTTCCAGATTGCAATTCCTCTCCCCTCTCCTTGACACCCATTGCAGTGCAGGTGTGACACCCCTGCTGTTTGCTCCCAGAAGATGCCCAGGGAGCTCTGTGGTCCAGGTGAGACACGGAGTAAGGCACAGGTGAGTGATGTGCCACAGCTCAGACAGGTTTGCTTTGGGGTCTGCTGCTTTGTGCCCCCACAAACGATTGCATCCCAGCAGATCTGCAGGAGAACAGGGGGATATGGTGCCACTGCCCAGCTGGGACCAGTTGGTCTCGTAGAATCATCGAATGGTTTGGGTTGGAAGGGACATTAAAGCTCCTTTCAACTCCCCTGCCATGGGCAGGGACACTTTCCACTAGTCCAGGTTGCTCCAAGCCCTGGCCAGCCTGGTCTTCAACACTTCCAGGCATCCAGGGGCAGCCACAGCTTCTCTGCCCAACCTGTGCCAGGGCATCACCACCCTCCCAGGCAGCAATTCCTTCCCAATATCCCATCCAACCCTGCCCTCTGGCACTGGGCAGCCATTCCCTGTGTCCTGTCCCTCCATGCCTTGTCCCCAGTCCCTCTGCAGCTCTCCTGGAGCCCCTTTAGGCACTGGCAGGGGCTCTCAGGTGTCCCTGGAGCCTTCTCTTCTCCAGGTGAGCCCCCCCAGCTCTCCCAGCCTGGCTCCAGAGCAGAGGAGCTCCAGCCCTGCAGCATCTCCGTGCCCTCCTCTGGACTTGCTGCAGCAGCTCCATGTCTTTCTGATGTTGATGTCCCAGTAGTGTGGAGGCAGCTCTGCAGGTGGGGGTCTCACCTGAGTGGAGCAGAGGGGCAGAATCCCCTCCTCACCTGCTGCCCCCACTCTGGGCTGTGCCCAGCCCATATTCCTGGCCACAGCTGCCACTGAGTGTCTCCAGACAGCCAGAAAGCAGCAATTTCCCTAAAATAGGGAGGGTATGACCCCGTTTGATAGAAAGCAAGCAATGATGTGGCATTTCACAGTGTAATCCTGCTGAGCTCAGAACCCCTGAGCGCTGGAGAAGTAGGGCTGCCCCCTTGCAAAAACCTTTGTCCTATTGTTGTCTCCCTCTGCGTGGGTGCAAGTCCCAGGAATCCTGACTCCTGGCCTCCCTGACAACTTATTTTCATGCAGTGGCAGAGGCATTGCAAAAAGTCTGCATTTTTATTCCTTTCTGTTTCAAGAGTTTTATGAATAGGAGTCAGGGAGGCCCTGAGTGTGTGGAGGATGAAGGGTCTGAGCTGCAGAGGGGAGACGAAGAAGAAGAATAGAAATACACTGACAGGCAATGCTCAAACACCAGAAGCTCCAACAGACTTGTCCCCTTCTCCCTCCAGGCCTGGGTGCCCAAGTGATTGGCAGTGATTCCCTGTACCTCACTCTCTTCCACGTCTGCCTGTTCCCTCAATGCCACCACCTCCATTATCTGTCTGGAGATAAATCTTTCAGTTGCTCTCAAGTGGCTGGGTGAGCCATTGTGGTGTCATGCTGACAGGTGTCAGTGGGAGTCACCAGCCTCATGTCTGATCCGCAGACGATTGCAAAGGCATTTGAAACCATTTTTGCTTCCCCATTGCTTCCTCTTCCCAATTTCTACTTCCCTCTTCCTGCAGCTAATTGAGTTTTGCTCACCGAGAGTTGAACTTTCTGATCCAACCCATCCTTAATATTTAAATTCCTGCATTGCAGGTGGCAGCCAGCTCCAGATGGCACTGAGAAACACCCACCTCTCGACCCACGACACAGCCTGACACTGCAGGTGGAGAGGTGAGGTTGCAGAGACACGGTGTCCCAGTGACACAGAGGGAGGATTGCCTATGAGAGCAAAATAACTTGCGTCAGTCAGAACACCCAGTGCTTTGGGCTCAGTGATACAGAGTCCTCAATAAACAGAGAGAGAGAAAGAGGGAGAGGTAGGGCATAGAAGAATCATACAGCTGCATTACAGCACTTCATCATATTGCACAAACTCTTATATGAAATAGTCCCCCAAGAGCTCCATGGGAGATAAATAATGTTGCCCACTAGGGTGAAAACCTTCAACAGGAAAGGTCATTTTGGTGAATGATGCTTTGGAAATAGAAAAATAGTTTTCCACCTTGAGTATGGTACATTGAAGAACACGCATATGTGACTAAAAAAGCCGAAATAAATTCCTTTGGTGTGTATTTGATAACAGTGTAGGGTCACGTTTGCACTTTTGTATGTACATACTTGGGTGAGGTGTCTCTTCTTTGTAATTCCCCTACATCTCTTCTTGAGCCAGTGTTTGTAAAATGATATTTCTATATTTACTTTAGCATCTATTTAAAGAGGAACCCCTCACAATTACTCACCACACAGATAGATGACACTGTTTGGCTGTGTTTATTTAGTTTCTATTAGTGATTGGCAAAAAGTCTATTGTGGCTTCAAAGCAGATATAGATGAGTGACCCACTGATCATAAAATAAAGTATGATGATGCCTTCAAGGCGTTGTGGGAAATGGCATGTAAAGAGACACATATCACTGTCTCATCCTGCCACTTTGTGATATAATATTAAATCCAGTCATTCTGGTAGGGCTGGCTCAGGAGAAGACATCCATGAAGTAATGACAGTCTATGGTATAGAATAATGGGAGAAATTCAAGGGAAGCTGTTAACTTCAAAACATGAGTTAATTTGTATCTGCAGGTGAGACATCTGTCTCCAAGCCCTCTGTCAGCGATGATGGACAAAATATGAGCCACCAGAATGTTAATCCCAAACTGCTGGCTTCCTGTTACCTGCTGGTACATGGTTCTTCCTCTGGGAACACGGGCACAGACTGTCCCCTGCCCAGCTCCAGTCATCCAGAGCTTGGTCTTGGAGCGATGTGGATGACACAAACAGAATAGCATCTGGACTGGGATCAAAGGACATATGAAAATTTACTGCTTGTCATCATGTCTTTCACTGCCCTGAGTAGATCTGCTCACGGAGAGCTTGAGGAGTGCCTGGTCTGCCCTTTATTTGGCTTGGACATTGGTGCGAACACTTATCAAGTCTGGCTCCAGGTGAATAGTTTTAAGTGAATAGTTTTCAGCAGGTTTAGCCTTCCAGGTGAGGTTGGTTGGGTAGGAGCTTGTCTTGTCCATATTCAGAGGAGTTAGCAGCAGAACTGTACCATTGCACCCAGATGTATTTATGTATACACTACTGCTCATGTATTCTCAGTCTCCTATCTGCTATTCTTTCCTTATAGTCACTAAGACAGCACATGTAGACCTGGCTTCGCTGAAGGCAATTTGTCTCCAGCTGGAATTTATTGACTTTAAACAGTTAGATGTTGGATGAATTTCATCCTTTATCCTTGCCTTTTGATGATGCTACCATCTGAAGGTTATCTACTACAGTGATTTCATAATCCTTTTGGGTCCCTTTCATATCTTCAAAAGGCAGGAAATAGTTTTTTTAGCTGCTCAAGAGCCACTCATGTGCAGGTAAAGAATTTAACAGCTTGTGGGAGTGCTACTTACTGCCAGCAATAATGTGATTGATCTTTCCTGGAACTGAAAAAATACTTCTTAGAAGTGACATTGTGAGAGGCAAAAATTGAGGCATTTTCTTTCACTTGTCTGCTAGGAACACTTAATACAAGAAAATAAATACCTAGCATTGAAAGGAGACCTGTCTACTTGGACTTCCATAGCAGATTTTAATTGTTAATATTTTGTGGGAGGAGTAGGGTTGTTGGTTTTACTTGTTTTAAGATTTGGACTAGAAAAAGAACAGTTTGCTCAAGGATTTTCCAATTTGGATGTTTCTGGTAGAAAAAAAAAAAAAGTTAAAAGTTAACTTCATTTTCTCTTTTTGGAACAGGAGGATTTAAGAGGAAAAAACCAAACTGCACTGACTATTTTATGATATACGTATCCTGGTGGTTGGGCTGGCTTATCTTTATTCTGGGATTTGTAAGTACTGAACCCCAGTTCAGTACCTTTTTTTTTTGGCACATAACTCACTATTTTTTCATTCAGATTTCCCTGATGAACTCTTCCTTGCATAAGGACTGACAGCTATTTCCCTCGTGCTTCAGGAGCTGTACTGCTTTATCTCAAGGCCATGGTGCTGCCTTCCTATCCCAGGCACAAAAAATACAGGCTAAAACAGTTGCAAAATATTCAGATGAAACAATAGCCATAGCTTTCAATGAGCAGAAACATGGCTTTGAGCAACCTGGTCTAGTGAAAAGTGTCCCTGCCCATGGCAGTGTGTTGGAACTAGATGGTATTTAGTGTTCCTTTCAACCTAAACTGTTCTGGAATTCTAATTATCACATAAGAGCACTTCAATAAGTTGCTTAACTGGCTTTTGGTCTCCCACTGTAGAAAGTTTTGGATTCTGGAGTTGCTTTTGTCTGGCAAATTACTACCTAATGTCCCATCTTCCCACACCACTGAAAAATAAATAAATACCTTCTGTAAGTCAGAAACCTTTTTATGGCTAAACATGTCTACTTACCATACATGGAATATGGACTTTCTCTCAATAGGAAATACGTGGAGGAGGGAGCAGACTGAGATGGGGGGTTTGAATTCCAGGACTGGGTTATGCAGAGCTTCCCAGCACACTGTCCCTGATGGAGAGGGCTCCAGGAGCTGTGTCTGCTGTAGGCAACCCTCCTCTGGAGCTGGGTAACAGATTAGCTGACTTCATGAGCTTCTTTCCAAGCCTCATTTCTCATTTAGTTTCCTAAGAGGAAATGACACTCCTATTATCTTGGTCTGATGCTCTCATCAGCATGAAAATTATGATGTGAAAATATTTACTAAAACCTTTCTCCTACTTAAAACAAATAATAAAAGAAATTACATAGAGTCATAGAATGGTTTGGGTTGGACCTTGAAGCTCACCAAGTTTCAAACCCCAACCATGCCATGGGCAGGGACACCTCCCACCAGCCCAGGTTGCTCCAAGCCCCGTCCAACCTGGCCTCAAACACTTCCAGGGATCCAGGGGCAGCCACAGCTTCTCTGCCCAACCTCTGCCAGGGCCTGCCCACCCTCCCAGACAGCAATTCCTCCCCAGTATCCCACCTATCCCTACCCTCTGGCACTGGGAAGCCATTCCCTGTGTCCTGTCCCTCCATGCCTTGTCCCCAGTCCCTCTGCAGCTCTCCTGGAGCCCCTTTAGGCACTGGCAGGGGCTCTCAGGTGTCCCTGGAGCCTTCTCTTCTCCAGGTGAGCCCCCCCAGCTCTCCCAGCCTGGCTCCAGAGCAGAGGGGCTCCAGCCCTTGGAGCACCTTCATAGCCCTTTTTTTTGTTGTTGTTGTTGTATTCTGTTCATTTTGGGACGTGCAGTCTGGATTTTCTTCCACTTGCCAACGTGTCTCAGCTCCTGGCAATAGCTTGGAGGTGATGCCAGAAGAGAATCTCTAATGGGCCAGTTTCAGGTGCACACTCACTGGCACAGCTTTTCCCAAGAGCCATCCACCACCCCTTGGTTTACTCCTGGAAGCCTGGGGATTATCTGTGCGTGTAAATGTTTATTTTAGCAAGTATATCTAGGTGGTATTTTTAGTAGCCATAACAGTTAGTAGTATTTTCATGCTAAAGCCTGTAGTTCATCAGCCTTTTTGGTCGCCTATCTTATCTCGGAAATGTGATTGTCTGAGGAGGGATTTTA
This sequence comes from Grallaria varia, assembly GCA_013396735.1. Taxonomy (NCBI): domain Eukaryota; kingdom Metazoa; phylum Chordata; class Aves; order Passeriformes; family Formicariidae; genus Grallaria; species Grallaria varia. Next base: position 15,813 of record VWZG01013243.1, read on the forward strand.
TGTACGGCGTAGCCTTCCTTGTGCAGCGCTTTATCTACACACGATTTATTTGCTTTAGAAAACAGAGGAAGTAAAAAAAACCCAAACAACTCGCTTCAAGTAACTGCATTAATGTTGTGTGACAGTATCGCTCTGTTTAGGATGCTTTTTATCCTTCTAAAAACCACCCAAAACATACAGAAACCGGCACAAAAGCAAAATTGCACAGCCCCAGGCAATGCATTAAGTGAGGTTATCTGGCCTGATTTATCCAGGTACCTCGCAGGGTACAGAGGGCAGTCAGGAAGCATTTCAGCGACCAAAAAAAAAATGCCAAAGTCCTTTCTAAAACATCTCCTTCCAAACCACTGTCACTGCTTTCTTTATACAGTGAAACTGCAGAGATGTTCCCCACTATAGTGTTTATTTTTGCTGGCATAATTAGCTGATTTTTTAAACTAGTAATAGTGCTTAGAAGTGGCTTCCTTTAAAAAAAAAATTGTTTTAATATGTGCAGATTTTCTTGGCTTTGTGTGCGTACAATGCCTCGAACTGGTAGGACCCCAATGTACTGAGGCAGCGCTGCTAATTAATTCTTGGCTGCAGAAGTCCTGATAAGAGTAAACAAAGAGTGAAATTAGCTCCGGAGAAGACACAGGAATTTGCAGGCAAACCCACATCCTTCCATGATATCATTGGGAATCCACCCATACTCCACCCTTACTGAGCCCTGGCCGAAGGCAAGAGAGCTGATTTTTGGGAGGGTGAGTTGTAGATCCTAGAGAGACTCTAGAGTAATTTACAGCCTGTAAGGATTTTATTCCCATTAGCTTGGAGAGCAAGATAATTTGCGTTTACTCTCACGTGGTGAAGCCAAAAGCCTGAGCCCCCACACCCACAGTGGTCATCACTGCACCATCCAGCAAAGCCCTGATGGTGTGAGATGACTGCCAAGGTGCACAAAATGTTGGTCCCGTGCTTTTCCAGAGGCTGCTCCTCTGAAAAGCTCCGTGCATGCTCGGGGGAGGATTTTAAAAGCAGATTGGGAGGTGCTGCCAGACGCCTGCGGATCACAATCCTGGGCTGGGCAGAGGCAGCTGCCTGAAGGATGCTCTGAATGGGGCTGGTGGAGATGCTCCCCCAGATCCAGCAGCCCTGGTAGCGTGGGTAGAGCTTCCCCAGGAAACCTCAGTGCTAAAGTGCTGCCAGTAAAGATGATTTTCCTTTTTTTTTTTTTTCCCATAGAGAGAGGACTGCAGTGAGGAGGCTGTGAGAGCCTCATAGTGCTGGCATGTGTTGCCATGACATTGAAGTAATTGCTGTTACTTTCTCTCAGCCTTTCAGGATCAAGTGACCAATTTCACCCACCCTCATCTGCAGGAGGAAAGGAATTTTCTGTAATTCAGTAAATAGGTACGTTAAACCTACACTTTCACAACCAGCAGTGAAGTGTTTTTACTGTTCCTGCTGTTTGCTAACACGTTGCTGTTTGTGTGAGAAGATTGTGAAAATGATGGTAGAACATAATGAAACGCTATCTCAGAATTTTCCCCAAGGGGCAGTAAGAGGAGAGCAGAATAAGAGGAAAATATAAAGGTGGAAGGTGGTAAAATTATGCCTAGACCTTCTACCTTGAAAAACAAACGCAGTTCCCTCTGGATGGCTGCCTTTGTGTTTTGAGTTGCAGGTCCTTGACTTGGTGGACACTGGGGATGTTCAGATTTACTATTTTTTACAACATTCTTGACCACGGTCTTGGCGAGGCCACCTAAACACAAAACCTCACAATCCAGGCTCCAACTCTCATACTTTCTGTCTCAGCAAGGTCTGTCACAAAAAAACTTTGCTGCAGGTAATCCAAGGTAAAAACCAGTTAACTAGAAACCAGACTGGATCAGGAAAAACGATACACTAATAAGGAGATGGAGCAAGCCTTGGCTTAGTGAGTGCTGGGAAACTTGATGGGTTCTAATAAGCATCCTGAAGTCTGGCTGTCCATTGCAGGTGTTCCTGTTGTAAAACCTGGATATCCAAGGTGGGATGAAATGTTTTCAGACAGTTCCTGACAGGCACCTCTCTGTAGACAGTAGATTATCAGTCTGCTGATGGAAAGAAGACTTTGGCCCAGCCTCTCCAGTTTGAAAGGAATCCCATTCATGATTTGGCAGTTTTTGTCCATCTCCTCTCATGGATCCCCTCTGTCTTAAAAAAATCCCCGTGACGACTAGGGCTGAAAGGACTCCTCACCCTGGAACTTTGGCTTTTGCTAGGTAACAAATAGCAGCAACACCTCAGACTTCACTAGCACTCATTAACTGTTTTACATTTATTTTGGAGTTTGACATTCATTAAAGGGGATAAGGGAATATGTAGTTTTCTCTCCCATCTTGCAGATAGAAAAACCGAGGTTAAAGAGATTTAACTCGCAGCAAGACCACCCAGCCAGCCCGTGGGGGAGCTGGCAGATGAACAAAGCCCTCTTGATTTATTAGCAAGCATCCATCCTAGAAGATATTGCTCTTTCCTCCAGCAAGGGGGATGAACCTTTAATAGCACAGTTAATTAGGGCTTTGTTTTATTTTTCTTTTAATTGGGTCATGCTGCACCCCAAAGACCTTTCATATTTTTTTCCTCTGAACACCAGTTAGAGGATGTTGGAAAATCTAGTTGGCCTTTGGCTGCCCCAGATGCCCAATGGACTCAGCACTGTCCTCGTAATGTCCCTCTGCCTCCAGCACCTTCCAGAGCCGATGCACCCGGAGCCTTCCCGTGTGAAACAGAGAGTCATTTTGCTGAGGCATGTTTTAAAACCAGGTCTGGATGTGACCAAACGAGCACCTCGAATGTTTCCTTGAAATCCCTTCACATCCGAGTCATCAGAATGACTTTGGAAAGCAACCAGAGCAAACAATCCCCATTCTCTCAGAGAAATGGCAGTCCTGGCTCCCTGCTGGGTGGCATCAGCCTGTCCTGCCTCCACCCTGTTTCAGAACATAAACCCTTGTCTATTTGCCAAATCCAGAACTGGGTTATTATTTCCATTGTTGCATCTCTAGGGTTCACTCATTCTCCTTGAAACCTGTCCTAGACGTGTAAGACTCTTGAATGTCTTTGGATGATGGCAGGATCTCTGTGGAGCAGAGCTGGGAATTGCACCCGTTGCACTTCAATAATGAGAAAATCCCAACAAATATGGACATCTGAATCAGGGCTGGAGCCCCTCTGCTCTGGAGCCAGGCTGGCAGAGCTGGGGGGGTTCACCTGGAGAAGAGAAGGCTCCAGGGACACCTGAGAGCCCCTGCCAGGGCCTGAAGGGGCTCCAGGAGAGCTGGAGAGGGACTGGGGACAAGGCATGGAGGGACAGCACACAGGGAATGGCTTCCCACTGCCAGAGGGCAGGGTTGGATGGGATGTTGGGAAGGAATTGTTGGCTGGGAGGGTGGGCAGGCCCTGGCACAGGTTGGGCAGAGAAGCTGTGGCTGCCCCTGGATCCCTGAAGTGTCCAAGGGCAGGTTGGACAGGGCTTGGAGCAACTTAGGACTAGTGGGAGGTGTCCCTGCCCATACCTGGACATGAGAATGAGATGATCTTGAAGGTCCCTTCCAACCCAAACCATTCTGATTTCATGATATGCCCATGTGCTTAGATCTCCCTTACTGAGAGAACAGCTGAGTGTCTTCTCATCATCTCAGGAAACCCCAACACAAGTGTGGTGGCTGCTCAGTGAACCACAGATAAGGAGAAAATGGAGACTGGTGCCCTGAGGGGAAGGACATCTCTGCTGTTCAGAGTGGCTTGACCAGGACATCTGTCTGCCTTACTAGATGGTGAATTGTAAAGGCACTTTTCAACTTCTGTTACAGTATAAGCACCAGTGCATGACAGCAGAGTACTAAAATGGATCTCATAATTAGACAACAAAATATTAATATACAGCATCTTCTTTTCTAAGAATGGCTGACAAATACAATCAGGCCAACCAATGCGTGTTACTAAAACCTGCACAGCCTTTTCAAAGTGTAACAATTGTGACTTAAGAGCAAGAGTAAGATCTTGAAATTTGGTTCATACTGGACAACCTGTAAGACAACGGATTAGAATTGCTATTGAAAGAGAATTCTGATTGTTGTCAGAAATGATGTGCACTTAATACCCTATGAATTAGCTTCTGAGTCAGCTCAGAAGGTAAAGAAGCAAAAAAATCTATATGGGACTATATGTATTTAGAGAAACAACCCTGAGTTAACACTGAGTTCAGTTCTTTGGGGTAACATTTTGAGTACTCATGGCTGTTTGTGAGTGAAATTATTTTGCTTTGCACACTGAAAAATCCCTGACCTCCCCTAACATCACAGACTTTGCTGTCCTCATTCAAAGAAGAAATGGGAAATAGCTTTTAAATTAAATGTCAGGGAATAAGGCACATGGTAGGGCTTGTTTTTAAGGGGAAATTGACTGGCACAGTCTGAATAGTAATTTTTATTATTATGGCATAACTGCTCCATCTTCCAGCATGTGAGTGATTTTATTGTGCCTTCAAAGAAGACAAGAATGTTGCTATTGTCCACATGTAGCTGGTTGTTGTTAGGCAATGAAGACGCAGATCCCTTAACCTATGAAAATTCAAACCACTGGCACCAGTCCACGCACCACATACGTCACTTGGCTTTCAGAAACGTCAATACCCATCTCTGCCATGGGCTTGTATCATTTCAAAGTACAGCAAAATCAATTTTTAAAGAGCCTGTCAGTGTGTTGAAGGTGTCCCTGCTCTTTGCAGGAGAGTTGGGCTGGATGCCCTTTAAAGAACCCTTCCAACCCAAATAATTTCATATTTCTGTGATTCTAATGTGTTCGTGCCTTCTCGCATTTTTTTTTTTGTGTCAACCAGTTGGATTTGCAAAGGTAGGTAAAACCAGTACAAAAAGAATAATGTAACTCTGGTAACTCATAAGTGGAACAGCAAATTCCTCCTCTTGGTTGTCTGCAGAACCCACCTTTCACCTTCTTCTCCCTCCACTGGCCTCTGCCAAAAGCTGTACCAAGTCTGACACAGCCATCAAGTGACCAGAGGTGGTGGTTTGCCATGGGGCTTGGCACAGGAGGGCTGACGTGTGGGTGCTTCTCCCCTGCCCCAGGGCACCGTCTCCTGGCATGAACTTTGAGCGAGACACATTGCTAATTCCACCTGGTGGTACACGCTGGGAGTGGCTGTCATGTTGTAGAGCAGCTCTGGGTGTCCCACTGAGCCACAGACCAGAGAATGAGTTATACTTAATTAGCACGTACTCATCAGTGCCTTAGGTGCTCCTTTGGCCTCAAATTCTGCCATGGGCAGCAAGACCTGAAGCATCTCACGAAGAGCCTGGTTGCCCTTAGATCTACATACAGTCAAAGGAGGGACTCACCCAAGGTGACAAGAGTGACAGCAGGCAGGATCATCCCAGTGCTGCTGAGGACCTGCCACTGAAATACAGATTCTGACTGAGGATGAGCTGATCCATCCTAGAGGGAAGCAGTGATGGAAGGATGCTGGTCTGCTCTATTCCCTCAACAAAATATACACACCCTGTCATCTGCTGTTGATGTTAAGGTTTGTCTCATAGAAGAACAGCCCCTCTGATGGTGGAGCACACTTGGACATTTGGATACCTTCCAAACACAGGATCACTCGATCCCACCAGTTGTTCTTGTTCATATATGACAGAATCAGAGAATGGCTTGGGTTGCAAGGAACCTTCAAGGTCATCTCATTCCACCCCCTGCCATGGGCAGGGACACCTTCCACTACCCCAGGTTGCTCCAAGTCCTGTCCAGCCTGGCCTTGGACACTTCCAGGGGCAGCCACAGCTTCTCTGCCCAACCTGTGCCAGGGCCTGCCCACCCTCCCAGACAGCAATTCCTTCCCAATATCCCACCTGACCCTGCCTTTTGACAGTGGGCAGCCATTCCCTGTGTCCTGTCACTCCAGGCCCTTGTAAAGTCTCTCTCCATCTTTTTTGTTGGCTCTCCTCAGGTCCTGGAAAGCCACAATGAGGTCACCCCAAAGTTCCTCTTCTCCAGGCTGAACAATCCCAGCTCTCCCAGTCCTTCCTCCCAACAGAGATGCTCCATCCCTCTGACCATCTTGGTGCCTCCAAGCAGCTCCATGTTCTTCTTGGGGGCCCCAGAGCTGGAGGCAGCTCTGCAGATGGGGTCTTACCTGAGTGGAGCAGGGGTGGAGAATCACCTCAGAGTACCCGGACAGGTTAATGGGGCCAGGCAAATCCCTCCCCTACTTTGGGTTTGAAGGCAACATGAGTTCAACAGCCCCGCTGCCCAACCAACTGGTTTGAATAAGTTATGTGCTGAAAACCTAGAACATTTGTTCTTGTGAATATTAACAGTGATCCCTGGGTGCTGATGTTTATCTGACCAGGCCATCTGAATCATTGGAAAGTACATGTATGAGTTCAAAGCTGTCAGCTAAGCTGTGCTGCCTCCATCTGCCCTTGGTGTCAAGCGAGGCAATCTCCGTCAGCCTGATGTTTTGTGTTTGGGCAGCTTCAAAGACCTCTGGGAATGGGTGCAAGGTGCTGTGCTCAGAGATACCCCTGCCCTCCGAAATGAGCAGGAAATAATCATAAAAAGCTGTTTTCTTTCTTTTTCTTTATTTTATTTTATTTTTTTAACAACCGAATTGCCATATCCTTAACAAGCACTGATGGGCCACATGCAAATCTTACCTTCTCTTTTTATTCCCTGCAGCCATGTGGCTGTTGCAGTGGTACTGGTAATTTAAACATCTCACACTTCAGACAGGTACCTGATGGCAAAAAAAAATTTTTTTTAATTAAAGTGGTTCAGTCAGAGTCTCTCTCACTTGCTCCTTAGATGCTGGTTTTACAAAGGACATTTACTATAAGGCTCAGCTGGATTTTTCTTAAGAAGTTTCCTAAGCACTGCAGTTGCCATCTGTGCACCTTTGTTGTTCAAGTGCATCATCAGAACTTCCCCAGCTCCATATACATTGATAAATTCATCAGGTCTCCATTTGATATCACTGTAGAGCAGCTGCTTGGGGAGTTGCCTAATCTCCATGAGGACACTGTGGTTAAAATCCAGGCTTGCATCCATATGGATGCATGACACAAGCAGGACACTCTGCCTCTGCAGGGCTTTCCAGGCCAGAGGTGTCTGAGGCCACTCAGAGATGGATATTTAACAGTTCCCTGAAAACCAGCCTGGCTGCAGGTCTCCCTGGAGACCTTGTGCTGCCCAAGTGGATGATCCTCCTACCCTGGTGTGTTTTGCACATCGCTGTTTGGTTTTTTCCCCCCACCCGAAATTCATTTTGGGAGGTGCTGATATCACTGTGGTGGGGCACCTGGGCCCAAAGCTGAGAGGGAGACTGGTGTTTATTAAAGAAAATATGTTCTATGAAAGCCTTTCTCTTCATCACCTCAAGCGCTTCTGAAGGAATCGCCGTCACATCTTGTGCTGTCTGCAGGCAGCGAGATGTGGATGGTTAGGCTCTCTTTAAATTGCATCCTATAGAGAAATGGAATCTACATTATTTTTAAATCTCCTTGTTTTCCTTCTACATCCTCTTGTATATCTTTCCCAGCTGACAGCTGGGGTGAGATGCTTGTCACAGAAGTTTCTTCCGAAGGTTTATTACAGGGAATAGAAATTATTTTCTCTAACATTAACAGAGTAGAGAAAATAAGAACTACTTCTCCCATTCATGCCTTGATAATTTTTGATCAAACAAATGAACTAGACACGAAGCATCAAGCCTCCTTGGTATTAGTGTCTCAGTTTTCTCTATGAGTGCACTACTGTTGGGATCACAGCCAGAAATCACTTTTAAGTGACCTGCTGCTTTAGGAGAATGATTTCTCCCTGTAACACAGCTGGGTTTGTCTTTCTGCTCTGGCCCTGTTGAAGGCAACTGCAGTTTTGTCATTGATCTTGAAGAAATCAACCCTCCAGCTCCTGTAGTTCCATCTACATGAGGTTTTGGCTGGGCTGTTCATAACAGCACTTAAAGAACTCAGTTTCAGCCACCAACTACAACTGTCTCACCTTGAGAAAGTCCATCCTTACCTTTCTGTCCCATGCAGGAAGGGCGAGGAAGCAGCTCATGGCTCCAGGGTGCTGCCATCCAGACAAGGACAAGGCCAGCACAGCCCTGGGCATCCAGACCCAGCACCATTCCCCACAGCCAACATCACATTCCTCTGCACATCCCTGCCCCTGCAGGGGATGCAGGGAGCCCTGAGACAGCCACTGGGGCAGGTGTGGCTGTGCTCTGCTGCCTCCTCCACCTCCTCTGCAGTGACCAGGCAACATTAAAACACTTCCATGAGCAAAGGGGATCAGCTCAGGGTAGTTTGGTCCATGCTGTAAAACATCANAATGGGTGCAAGGTGCTGTGCTCAGAGATACCCCTGCCCTCCGAAATGAGCAGGAAATAATCATAAAAAGCTGTTTTCTTTCTTTTTCTTTATTTTATTTTATTTTTTTAACAACCGAATTGCCATATCCTTAACAAGCACTGATGGGCCACATGCAAATCTTACCTTCTCTTTTTATTCCCTGCAGCCATGTGGCTGTTGCAGTGGTACTGGTAATTTAAACATCTCACACTTCAGACAGGTACCTGATGGCAAAAAAAAATTTTTTTTAATTAAAGTGGTTCAGTCAGAGTCTCTCTCACTTGCTCCTTAGATGCTGGTTTTACAAAGGACATTTACTATAAGGCTCAGCTGGATTTTTCTTAAGAAGTTTCCTAAGCACTGCAGTTGCCATCTGTGCACCTTTGTTGTTCAAGTGCATCATCAGAACTTCCCCAGCTCCATATACATTGATAAATTCATCAGGTCTCCATTTGATATCACTGTAGAGCAGCTGCTTGGGGAGTTGCCTAATCTCCATGAGGACACTGTGGTTAAAATCCAGGCTTGCATCCATATGGATGCATGACACAAGCAGGACACTCTGCCTCTGCAGGGCTTTCCAGGCCAGAGGTGTCTGAGGCCACTCAGAGATGGATATTTAACAGTTCCCTGAAAACCAGCCTGGCTGCAGGTCTCCCTGGAGACCTTGTGCTGCCCAAGTGGATGATCCTCCTACCCTGGTGTGTTTTGCACATCGCTGTTTGGTTTTTTCCCCCCACCCGAAATTCATTTTGGGAGGTGCTGATATCACTGTGGTGGGGCACCTGGGCCCAAAGCTGAGAGGGAGACTGGTGTTTATTAAAGAAAATATGTTCTATGAAAGCCTTTCTCTTCATCACCTCAAGCGCTTCTGAAGGAATCGCCGTCACATCTTGTGCTGTCTGCAGGCAGCGAGATGTGGATGGTTAGGCTCTCTTTAAATTGCATCCTATAGAGAAATGGAATCTACATTATTTTTAAATCTCCTTGTTTTCCTTCTACATCCTCTTGTATATCTTTCCCAGCTGACAGCTGGGGTGAGATGCTTGTCACAGAAGTTTCTTCCGAAGGTTTATTACAGGGAATAGAAATTATTTTCTCTAACATTAACAGAGTAGAGAAAATAAGAACTACTTCTCCCATTCATGCCTTGATAATTTTTGATCAAACAAATGAACTAGACACGAAGCATCAAGCCTCCTTGGTATTAGTGTCTCAGTTTTCTCTATGAGTGCACTACTGTTGGGATCACAGCCAGAAATCACTTTTAAGTGACCTGCTGCTTTAGGAGAATGATTTCTCCCTGTAACACAGCTGGGTTTGTCTTTCTGCTCTGGCCCTGTTGAAGGCAACTGCAGTTTTGTCATTGATCTTGAAGAAATCAACCCTCCAGCTCCTGTAGTTCCATCTACATGAGGTTTTGGCTGGGCTGTTCATAACAGCACTTAAAGAACTCAGTTTCAGCCACCAACTACAACTGTCTCACCTTGAGAAAGTCCATCCTTACCTTTCTGTCCCATGCAGGAAGGGCGAGGAAGCAGCTCATGGCTCCAGGGTGCTGCCATCCAGACAAGGACAAGGCCAGCACAGCCCTGGGCATCCAGACCCAGCACCATTCCCCACAGCCAACATCACATTCCTCTGCACATCCCTGCCCCTGCAGGGGATGCAGGGAGCCCTGAGACAGCCACTGGGGCAGGTGTGGCTGTGCTCTGCTGCCTCCTCCACCTCCTCTGCAGTGACCAGGCAACATTAAAACACTTCCATGAGCAAAGGGGATCAGCTCAGGGTAGTTTGGTCCATGCTGTAAAACATCAGCATCCCTCCTACCGCCCTGCCTAGGGGCAGGTCCTGTGCCTGGCCATCACCATCAGCTCAAGCATATTTGCCCTCATTTCTCTGGGTAACTCCTCTGTATGCCCAGAACCTTCTGTCCCAGTGGAGGCACTTGATGTTTGAATCACAGAACGGTTTGGGTTGGAAGGGACCTGAAAAATCATCTCATTCCACTCCCTGCCATGGGCAGGGACACCTTCCACCAGCCCAGGTTGCTCCAAGCCCTGTCCAACCTGCCCTTGGACACTCCCAGGGGTCCAGGGGCAGCCACAGCTTCTCTGCCCAACCTGTGCCAGGGTCTCACCACCCTCACAGCCAGCAATTCCTTCCCAATACCCCATCTAACCCACCCTCTGGCACTGGGCAGCCATTCCCTGTGTCCTGTCCCTCCATGCCTTGTCCCCAGTCCCTCTCCAGCTCTCCTGGAGCCCCTTTAGGTCCTGGCAGGGGCTCTCAGGTGTCCCTGGAGCCTTCTCTTCTCCAGGTGAGCCCCCCCAGCTCTCCCAGCCTGGCTCCAGAGCAGAGGGGCTCCAGCCCTGGAGCATCTCCATGGCCTCTTCTGGACCTGCTCCAGCAGGTCTGTGTCTTCCCCATGCTGAGTTATTTCTCGTGTAAACCCTCCATAATTATCTGTGCTGTCTGCGAGTGCCCATCCTCCCCCAAACCCTGCAGCACCACGGCAGCTGCACCTACAGAGGACGGGAAGGACCTTTTTCTGTTGCCTCCTTTAAGGTTTTGTTGATTTTCTTCCCCCCGTTTCCTGAGTGCAGTACCCACGTTAGGAGACTCCCCCCCTCAAACCACATCACATGAGAAAGAGCAGGAGCCCGGTGCAAGTGGGGAAGCCATCCCTGTGATCCCACAGGCTGGCCTCCAAGCATTAATGTTATCAAATTACAGCCGACAGGAGCAGATTAATGCCTGGTGCTGCTGGAGGAATTGTGGTGCTGACCAATGCAGGGAGGGCAGCCCTGGCTCCCCCGAACGCTGCAAGGTGGAGCAGTTAGGGGAGAAAAGCACGGACACAGCTATGGGGTCAGAATCTGAGGGATGCAACAAAAAAGTTATGGAGTGCTGTGTCTTTTTAACCCCCAGCCCCTGCCCCGCAAATAGGCACAATAAAGTGGAAACAAAAACTTAAAAAAGATATTTGTTGTGGTGGGTTTTTGGCAAAAAATTCAGCATCATGCTTGCAAACACAAAAATAGCGTGGCCAGCAGGAGCAGGGCAGTGATCCTTCCCCTGGACTCTGCATTGGTGAGGCCACACCTGGAGTGTTGTGGTCAGTTCTGGGCCCCTCAGTTCAGGATGGACATTGAGGGGCTGGAGCGGGGCCAGAGAAGAGCAACAAGGCTGGGGAAGGGACTGGAGCACAAGTGCTGTGGGGAGAGGCTGAGGGAGCTGGGGGTGCTCAGTCTGGAGAAGAGGAGGCTCAGGGGTGACCTCCTCACTCTCTATAACCACCTGAAGGGAGGTTATACCCAGGTGGGGTTGGTCTCTTCTCCCAGGCAGTCAGCAACAGGACAAGGGGCCACGGGCTTCAGCTCTGCCAGGGGAAATTGAGGTTGGATATTAGAAAGAAATTCTTTCCAGAGAGAGTGGTCAGGCAATGGAATGGCCTGCCCAGAGAGGGGGTGGATTCACCGTCCCTGGAGGTTTTTAAACTGAGATTGGACGTGGCACTGAGTGCCATGATCTGGTAAAGGGACTGGAGTTGGACCAAGGGTTGGACTTGATGATCTCGGAGGTCTTTTCCAACCCAATCGATTCTATGATTCTATGAACACACTTTGTGAGGGGTGAAATAGAGGAAAAGGAAGCATCTCAGAGCAGGGTTCCCCCACCCAAGATGTGGATGGGGGAATCCCATCTGTCTCCTTTCTGCTGGGGCGTTGAAGGCTGGACCTGGCACAGCAGCAGCCGTGGGGTGTCCCACCCCAAAGGAGAAGGGAGCTCCCAGGGTTTGCACATGCTCACGGTCAAAAAGAACAACACAAATCAGAGGGTCTGCAAGAACTGTTCTGTTTGTAAATCTTACACATGGCCTGGAAATTGGTGTGTTATTTCCTGACCTCCCAATGTAAGCACAGGTCAGTGGGTTTGGATAAAGGGGAGGGGGTGAAAGGGAAAAGAGAGAGATGAATTAAAGAGGGGGAAAGAGGGAGAAAGGAAGGGAGGAGGAGACATCACTAGTCCTGGTTCCAGCATTGATCCAGTTGATGGGATGTCCAGGATCCTGGCAGTGCCACTCAGGCTTCATGAGGACGCCCTTATAGATAAGTTTGCACCACTTTGGAAAGAAGTTTGTCACTTCCTATGCAGGTTAGTTCTCATGTTCAGTCCTTTCTTCCAGACCTTTCTGGAAATGATTCAGAGGCTTCAGAGGTCTCAGGCAGTCTTGATCCCCCCCTCTCACAGAGTCCCAGAATCATTTAGTTTGGAAAAGCCCTCCCAGCTGATGGAGCCCACTCTGTGCCCGATGCCCACCTTGTCCTCCAGTCCAGAGCACTGAGTGCCATGGCCAGTCCTGCCTTGGACACCTCTGGGTTGGGGACTCCAAACCTCCCTGGGCAGCCCCTTCCAGTGCCTCACCACCCTTTCCAGGGAGAAATTCCTCCTCATGTCCAACCTGGACATAACTTGAGACAATTCTCTCTCCTCCTGTCCCTGTTCCCTGGGAGAAGATCCCAACCCTCGCCCGGATCCATCAGGGGGTTGTAGGAATGAGAAGGTCCCCCCTGAGCCTCCTTTTCTCCAGGCTGAGCCCCCCCAGCTCCCTCAGCCCCTTCCCAGCTCCGTTCCCTTCCCTGGACACGCTCCAGCCCCTCAGTGTCTCTCCTGTCTGAGGGTCCCAGAGCTGCCCCAGCACTGGAGGAGCCTCAGCAGTGCCAGCACAGGGTGGGCACTGCCCTGGGCTGTGACACACCGTGGCTGCCACAACCCGGGGACCACTGGCCTCCTGCTCACCTGGCCACACCTGGGCTCATGTCCAGCTGCTCCCACCAGCACCCCCAGGGCCCTTCCCAGTTTTCCAGCCCCTGTGGCCCAGCCTGGAGCTGCAGGAGGTTGGTGTGACCCAAGGGCAGGACCAGCACTTGGCGTTGCTGTCCCTCAGCCCATGGATCCAGCCTGTGCAGACCCCTCTGCAGAGACTTCCTGCCCTCCAGCACATCAACATCCCACCCAACTTGGTGTCACCCACAAACTGCCCTTGATTTCCTCATCCAGATCCCTGATAAAGTCATTAAACAGGACTGGCCCCAATCCTGAGCCCTGGGGAGCCTCGCCAGAGATGGAACTGGATGCAGCACCATTTGCCATCACCCTCTGGGTCCAGCCATCAGCCAGTCCTCACACCAGCAAAGACAGCACCTGTCCAAGTCATGGGCTGCAGTTTTTCCAGGACAATGCCATGGGAGAGCACATCAAAGAGTTTGCTGCAGACCATGCCGGGTTCCTGACCTCCTGTGCTGTGCTGTGCTTATCTCCAGGAACCAAAACAAGGAGGTTTATCCCAGGAAAGTGCTGCCCTACCCCTGCAGAGCCCTTCTCCAGCCACATTCCTGTTTTTCTTACACGTTATCACCGACAAGTTTTGTCTGTTATTCCCAAAAATCCTTGGTTGGCTCCAAGGCCTCCCAGCTATCAGTGTTTGAGACGTGCACATTAGCCCCTTATCTTCTGGGATTCCACAAGCTACTGCAGGCAGGGATTGAGCAAGGGGCAGAAATCTGAGCTTTGCAATGAGAAATTATGGGGAGACTCAGAAACTCCATCAAAGGAGCCAGGCACCATCATGGTGGGTGCTCTGTACGTCAGGGCAGGAGAGGGGATTGCTCAGATACAATGAGAGGACGTTCTCTTCGCCTGCAGTGAGCATTTGTCAGGCTTAAGGGCATTGCTCAAGGGCAGTGTTGACAACAAAAATATGATTGTTCAGCACTTCTGTGTCATTTTGCATTTTCAAGATGCCTATCAGGCACTAACTAGACATTAAACATGAGCTAATGTTTTGTTAAAGATCCTCTGCAGCCATTAAAATGGGATTAGGACTCAATTTGGGTGGGTATTGGAAAACAAAAAAAAGAATTAATTAAAAATATTCAAGTTCTTCTAATGAATTTAAAAGGGTTCATACCATGGTCCATTTGCTATGTACAATAATGAGCATGCACACACTTCATATCAGGCTTGTAAAGAACATCTCAGGTGATGCTGAGTCAGTGCAATTCCAAACTAGACAGAATGGTGACAAAAACCACAGAATCCCAGAAGGGTCACGTTGAAAGGGAGTTTAAAGCTCTTCTCATTCCAGACTCCTGAGATACTGGTTCACCATCCACAATGTATGGGTGAAAGGACTTCCACAGCACACAGGGATTTTGGAAGACACCCAGATTCAGTAATGAGGATTATACACATGCCTTAGCCAAGGACTGATAAGGTTATTTGCCACTGCTTTGGTTGAAGATTGGGGTTTTGTGGCATCCTTAGTGGATTCCTGTGCAAATGGCATTGGGCAGCTGAGTGGTCAGCAGCACCTGTGGGTGGTCCTGTGGAGGGGTCAGCTGCAGGGTGGGCACGCTATGAGGCAGCTTTCCCATGATATAATTCCCATTGTTCATGGGAATCAGCCAGTTTCAGTGTCTCTCTGGACCACGTGCCAGCCCTGATGCAGCCCCTCTCTAATGGGGAGGGGAAGCAGCCCTGGGAAGGCTCCCAGCAGCTTTGGGAAGCTGTTGTTTCTTCGATGACTAATGGTTCGAGGAACTTCGCTTTTGGGTTCAGTGTTTTCAAGTCAAAGGCCCTGAGTAACTTCCCCAAGCCAGAGCAGTGCCCTGTGTTGCCACACAGCTGGACCACAGAAGGGCTTTATAAGGCTGGAGCCAGAGTCACTGAGAGTGAGAAAACTTGCCCGGCGTGACATGGACACTGGTGACACGTTGGGAGCTGACTCAGGAGATCAGGGCATGGAGAACAGTCCCTGAACCACAGTCCTCTCCTTTCTCTGACTCTTTCCCCAGTGTAGCTGCAAGGGAAGCTCTGGGAAGGTGCTCTGGAAAGCAGGGGAGCTCTGGGTTACTCCTGATGACCTTGACCACAGAAATGATGGTCACCACTGACCCCAAGGACAGTGTGGGATGGGGCTCCTCAGCCCCACAGGACTGCTCAGTGTCCTCAGACCCACAGCAGATCTTGTCAGGAGTTGGGGCATCACTTCCAAGAGCCTCACATTGACCAGCACGGTCCCTCAGGTGCAGTACAGGCACCCCAGCACACTTCTCTCCATGGCCCTGCTTGGCTGGAATATCCTGGTCCCCCTGGTGCTGGTGATGAAGTGGATGGAGGGCAGAGCTGCACAGTCAATAATTCCCAGCCAGAAGACTGCCAAGAGGAAATGCACTTCCTGTAAAGCAGGCGCTGTTACCGACTTGTTTGCTGGAATTGCTTGAGTGGTAATTATGCTCCCTTAATATTGACATATTTAAATAGTTTCCAAGCATAATAGAAGTCCTACCCTGGTCCTGCTGTCTCCTTTTCCAAATTTCTGTGGCGAGCTTTCACTTTGAACAACAGATTATCTGGAGGGGCGTGACTTGCCCACGTCTTGTTTATTGAAGAGCAGTCCAGATGTTCTGCTCTCCTTTGGATGCACTGAGTGTCTGATGGTGCACTGCCCCATGGAGGAGCTGCAGGTGCCCATGGTGCACAGAAACACCCCTCTGTGCCCCCTGAGCTGCTCTGTGTGTGACTGTGCTGGTCACAGCCCCCAGGTCCCGACAGGATAACGCACAGCAGCGTTGGCACCAGCCCCACATTTGTGTTTCATTCATTGTTTGTC
This sequence comes from Grallaria varia, assembly GCA_013396735.1. Taxonomy (NCBI): domain Eukaryota; kingdom Metazoa; phylum Chordata; class Aves; order Passeriformes; family Formicariidae; genus Grallaria; species Grallaria varia. Next base: position 31,890 of record VWZG01013243.1, read on the forward strand.
AGCAGTTCTGAGACGTTCTGAGACATTCTCTCCCGAGCACAAAAAAGACCATCCCCTCTTACGCTGCTTCTTGCGTGGGCCACTCTTGTGAATGCTGCAAAAGGTTTTGTCTTTCCCAGGAAAAGAAACCATCTCATGCTAAAAACGTGGTGGGAATCTGGGTTATTCCATACCCCCAGCAGCCCCTGACAGGTTCCTCCGTCTGCAGACATGCCATGCATAAATTTATCTCAGGCAGACCCCCAAATTTGGTACTTTTTCCCCAAAAATACATTCCCTTTTCTCCCCTACTACATTGCTGCAGTTGTTTGTTCCTACATCCCTGAGTGCCCATGGCTTATACAGACTCCTGCTCCTCTCACTCCTGGGCAGCCTCTGGGTGGTCTGGTCTTGGCAAACCTCTCCTTGGGGTTTCCTCTCCACCCCAAGATGGGATTTTTCATAGAACCCCTGAATGGTTTGGGTGGAAAACGACCTTCCAGTTCATCTCCTCTGCCACGGTCAGGGACAACTTCCACTATCCCAGGTTGGTCCAAGTCCCATCCAACCTGGCCTTGGACACTTCCAGGGGCAGGGAGTCCTCAATCTCTCTGGGAAACAAATTTTTCTGTCACTAAGTTTGACAATTTGCTACATGGCCTGGAGGCTAAAGGAAAGAAGACATTCTCATCCTTGTTTAGTGAAAAGTTGAAGCAGGAAAAACTCTCATGCAGGTCACAAACCACCATGGAAATGGCTGAAAATCACTCAAAAAGGAGAAATTTCCCTGGGGAACTCTGTAAAGGATGGAGGGGAGTCTGCTTATCCTCCCATGGCCCTGGCTGGGTGTCAGCTGCTTGCACAGAAGACGTGTGTGTGTTTTAAGTACGTCAGAGGGATGAGAAAGCAGAGAAAAAGCCAGCTAAGCACCAAGGAGGCTCCAGAGGGGAACAGGGAAATGCAGGGTGACGTGAGGGAGCACAGGGGGGCACAGGGGGTGTGCAGGAGCAGCTCCAGGCAGGCTCAGGCTTGGGCTCAAAGCTGTTGCAGCCTCCTTGGTCTCGCAGTGTTTGGGAAACGGGACTTCACGTACTTTCCTGATTAATACACAGAATTGCATCAAAGAAATACCTGGCTGTCATCATCAGCGTATCCTCCCAGAGAAAACAATCTTGGCAGGACCTCGAGCAGGCCCAGCGTCTCAGGCCAGGAGCCAACAGTGTGTTCAGTACAAGTTTCTTCATCTCCCTGTTTTTCATCATCTCCTGCACGCACCCCCACCAACCTGCCATCCCAAGGGTTACTGTCGAGGTAGGAGAAGGCTGCTGAGTGAGGGCACTCTTCAAACCTGAAGGGGCAGTCCTGCAAAGGCATCACTAAAAATCCCAACCCCTATCCACCTGCCCCAAGCCTAACCCTGCTCCACCTGGCTTTAAACTGGGAGTGCAGGGTGCCAAATGCTCTTGCAAGTCTCTTCAGTCAGGAGGATTCAGCGGACAACTTCTGGTCCTTATGGTCCATCATGGGGCTGGGGGCATGGGAAGAAAGAGTAGCAGGTCACCACTCGCAGCTTCATGAGCCCCAGATCTGAGCTCCAGACCCAAAAAAAAAAAACCTTGGGTCCCTCAGCCAAGTCTCTGCAGGCTGTGTTTTGGAGTGTTACAGAGATGCTCTCCATCCTACTCTATCTTTTTAAGGGATGATAAGGGTCTGCCACGGCAGGAAGAGTTGCCTCCCTTGCTGCTAGTGGTGCACATCAGAGAGGTGAAACAAAGGCTTTGCAGGGCTGGGTCCTACATTGTTTTGTCCCGAAGATGACTGTCAGTCCTTGAAGTTTATCAGAGACAGATACGATGCTGAAACTCAACGGCGCAAACAGAGGGTTTGCGTTCCGTTGACCACAGATCAACCCAAGGCCATGGGCAAGGTATGGGATTTCAGGTGTAGGCTGGAGGGAAGGCCTTGGGACTTGATACTGAAGGTTAGAGAATAAGCTGCCCTGCCAGCCCAGGCGTGAGGTATCAGTGAAGGAGGGGATTTCTTCCCTGCTCTCAATTTCTTCAGGAGCAGAGGGTTATACAACAGCAAGGCAGATGGAAATGTCACAACAGCGAGCTTGGCAGCTGCACAAACACAACTAATCTGCCCTCGCTTAATGCTCATAGCCACAACATAAACACAGACGGGGCATAAGGTAATGGATGAGGTGGGTCTGTCTCCGGCAGCCTTGGCACATGGGGAGTGATGCCCCACACCTGCACTGTGCCCTCCCACAGCCCCAGCTCCACTGGGATGGCCAAAACCAGCCTGGGAAAAGCCTGGTGTCTTCTGGAGTCCTGCCCCAAGTGCAGCTGAGGAGTCACCTGTAGTCACTGTGCTCATCCATCACCTCCCTGCAGACGTGGTGTGCTACAGGACACCCACCCAACCCAACCAGTGCTGTGCTTCCACTCGTGGCCCTTCACCAGGCAGGGTGGGACTGAGAAAAGAAGTAATTTTATAGAAAACGACAGAATGAGAATTAATAATGATGTGCCATTTGGACATATATATGTAAATACTCTCTGTATACATGTACGTAGATCCACATACACACACTACTATGGATCCACACATACACACTATACACGTACATCCAAGCTACCTGTGTAGGCTCAGCCCCTTCCCACTCAGTCCAGTCTCTTGCTAATTATTCAGTTTTTGGGTCAGGACCATGGCTTCTGGCTTGTTCTCTGGCACTGCCTCTCTGTGCTTTAATTTGGCTGTGCAGTCAGTGACAACAAGCAGGAAGGTATTGACTGAAAATGGCTGTTTCTTCCCCAAAAGAATCAAGGAGGGCCTCTGCCATCTGTCTCCAGTACACACCAATGGGGAAGCTGGAGAGGGAGGGAAGGAAGGGAAGAAGGGAAGGAAGGCAATCCTACTTTGTGGGTGCTGGTGATGCTCGTGTTGCTCTGTGGATGTGGATGTGTTTTATGAGCTCTCTCCATCTCATCTTCACGAGGAGCTCCCACTTTCCTGGCCCGAATGAGCTCTGTCCAGGAAGGAGGAGAAGCCAAGCGAGGAGACAAAAGGAGCCTGAAGTTTATGGCTACTGTTTAGGTCAATAATGTATCGATTACAATTTTGTGGGCTAAAAGCTTGACCTTTTAAAGGGCAATTGGCGCCTGCGAGATTTGATTTAAGAGATAGAAAAGAATTTAAATTTCATTTTCACTTTGTATTTCAGTTGGGAGAAGCTTGCAAGAATGCAGATGCCGAAGCTGGTTTTTTTTGAGGGGGAAGAGGGTGAAGATTTTTTCTGGAGCCATCACAGGGGGCTTCATTTCAGGGTGAAAATGGTTCTGTTGCTTCTCTGCTCGGCAGGGACACAGACAAGGCACAAGGCACTAAGCACAACATTTAATCTGAAGCTCAGCAGAGTAAATACTGGATTCTGAATATCCCACATCAAGGAATGACAGCGGGCTTTCCCCCATGTAGGAAGCAACAAAGCAACATATAAGGCTGTTTTAGGAAAAAACCCCCACATTTTTAGGCCCTCAAGCACCTGTTTTGGAAGAAGCTTTGAATTTCCAGGTATGGGTTTGGCCCTGTATATTTTATTCCCATTATCCTGTAGTTGATACAGTCCCTAAATAGTGACAGAGAGCTCTGGTGGGGCTGAGCACCCCATGGCCTCTGAACCCTGCACCCAGCAGGACTGATGGAGGGGGGGCAATGCAGACTGGGATGCAGGAGTTGTGCTGGGAGAAGGGATGGACCCTGACAACAGCTTCAGGGACAAAAATAGAAGCAGCAGGGCGAGGACAGCTGTTCCTAGTTTAAATTGCCAGTTTTTAATAAGCTGTTTTGCTCTTTGAAAAGCATTTGTTTCGTCGTTTCATAAACAGGAGGAGGGGCTGGGGCAGCATCATCGAGGACGTCACCTACTTTGTCACTGCTCCTCTCCAGATCCTCAAAGGCCTCCAATTTTCTCCCAGTGCCATCAGATTCAGGGCTTTCAGCAGCACAAAGTGACTATGAGGAAGACTGAAGTCTGCCATTTAGTTTGCCAAGACATCTGGCAAAAACATTATGTACAGCTGAACATTTCATCACGTCTGCCAAGACATATTCATTTTGGATTAATTTTAAGACAGTTTTTAAAGTGATGATGAAGGATTATGCCGTGCGCTTCAGCAGCATTAGGGAAAAAAAAAAAGGGAAAAAAAAAATCTCTCTTCTTTAAATCTCTCATTCAAACTGTCCCAGTTTGGCAGCTCTGAGGTGTACTTGATTCGTGATTTGGAGGGATTCAACGATAGTGACATTTTCATTTATCTGAGTACATGTGAGTGCTGGCACAGCCCATGGGTGGTGGCAGCACCTTCAGTATTAAACACGGCCACTTGGAGCAACCCATTTGCAAAAAGGCAGCACAGCCCTGACATCCGAAATGCATCCACCCAGCAATAATCAGCATCTATGATTAAATGCCTACAAGCTGTAATCTCAGCTGGAGCCTTGCAGTTCGGGGTCACTCCAGAGCGGTCCACGGTATTCCCACTGAGGGGATGCCAAAACCTCTACTCAGGGATGTGCAAAGGAGTGATGTAGCTCATGGATGTCTGCTTTGGAGACTCCAGCTCATGCAACTCTGCAGCCATGGCCCTGTCAACTTCCCTTTGCCAGGTCTCACCACCCTCACAGCCAGCAATTCCTTCCCAATATCCCATCCAACCCTGCCCTCTGGCAGTGGGCAGCCATCCCCTGTGTCCTGTCCCTCCATGCCTTGTCCCCAGTCCCTCTCCAGCTCTCCTGGAGCCCCTTCAGGCACTGGCAGGGGCTCTCAGGTGTCCCTGGAGCCTTCTCTTCTCCAGGTGAGCCCCCCCAGCTCTCCCAGCCTGGCTCCAGAGCAGAGGGGCACCAGCCCCCTCTGATCTTTAAGGTTCCCTTCCAACCCAAATTACCTTAGTCCTCCTGTCCACAGCACCTCCCTACCCAGCTCCTGATGAGTCGCTGTCCCCAAAGTCACAGCAGGAAATGCAGCTCTGCTGTCCAGGCCAATGGAGGTTGTATGAGTTGCCCTTTTGTCTTTGAAACACCATTATCTCCTGTTAGCAGAACTGTTATCACACAGTGAGTGCTGCTGGTGACGTGTGTTGATGTCTCATGCAGAAGAAGGATGGCCCCAGAGCAGTTGTCTGGTGATGTCACAGCCCAGGGATGTCCTGCCAACAGGCTCCTTTCCTGAAAGGGAAAACAACAGGCAAACTCCCTGTGCATGATCCTTTCCCTGAACCCTTCACACACATCTGAATGTCATGAATGACCTGTGCAAAGGCATAATGAATGAATAATTCTCAGAGTTCAAATTCTGCCTTGTGGCCATGCCCAAAATAATTCCCAGCCACCTCCAGCCTAACTCAAGAGAACCAACCTTGTGACACCCAGGACACCCTTCCCCACAGAAGGCAAGGGAACACCTGCACCACTCTGAGGTCCCTCGGCCAACAGAGCTGCTCCCAGAGGGTGTCCAGGAGCTGATGCTTCAGTGTCCAGGTGCTCAGGGTGAGGCTGTTGTGTGTTGCCATCAGATGTACAGCTGTTGCCTTAAACTGACAGCTGTGGGTTAGTACAGTCTGTTATAATAACAGACAATAAATACTGTAATAATAACTCCCCCCTAAGCCCCCAAATTCACAGCAAACCAAACAGAAGAGCAGCTGGGACCCTGAATTTTACAGTATTACTGGTATCAAGGGCATGAATTTTCAGGTGAGGTGGCCAAAGCCCTGCTAATGGGTAGAAATGGGAAAGGATTTACAGACTACAGGTGACTCTAGAAGTGCAATCACATAGAAAACTCCTGCTCTTCCAGCACAGAACTGTGGGATTACACAGACTGAGCCCAGTCCAGCAGGAGAGAGCCTGGGGCTGAGTAAATATAAGATGGCATTTGACCTTTAATTGGCTGAATTAGACAATGTACACGAGAATAAAACCAGTAGAAAAGGTTGTACAGAAAGCTTTAGAGTTTCCAAAGAAGGGAGGCGGGTTGTTTGCATCTTCCTTTCCTGTTTAACTGGTAGATCAACAATCTAGAGGGACACAGAAAATAGTTTGGGTTTTTTTTTCCCTGAACTTGCCTAATACTCTGGTTTTAGTATAGTAGGGTCAAGAAAAGCCAGGAAATGTGGCAAAAGCAGTCCAAAAACCTTCCAAAGTGAGTGATTCCCAACTTGTTTGTAGTTTCCAACCCACCACCTTGCTTTCAGAGCAACATCAGAGTTTCACTCTGAGGAAGGAAAATTTCTCCTTCCCCAGGGACATGTGAATGAGCTCCACAGGCACAACCCCCACTTCACTAAAAACTTACAGAGCAACTGGATTTCCTGTCTGTTCTCCCCAAAGCTTGGTCTCCGGGAAGGGATGGTGCCCTGAGAACAGACCTCCCTACTCCTCCCCACCCCTGGAGTGATGGATTTCCCTCTCCAGAGCTACTCAAGGAGCCCAGGCAGGTGGTGCCACTGGTGACCAGCACTCAGAGCAAGATAAGAATAGAATCACAGGATGATTTGGGTTGAAAGGGACCTTATAAAGCCCATTCAATTTCAACTCCCTGCCACCATGGAGTAGGGACACCTTCCACCAGCCCAGGTAGCTCCAAGCCCTGTCCAACCTGGCCTTGGACACTTCCAGGGATCTAGGGGCAGCCACAGCTTCTCTGCCCAACCTGAGCCAGGGCCTGCCCACCCTCCCACACAGCAATTCCTTCCCAATATCCCACCTATCCCTGCCCTCTGGCACTGGGCAGCCATTCCCTGTGTGCTGTCCCTCCATGCCTTGTCCCCAGTCCCTCTCCAGCTCTCCTGGAGCCCCTTTAGGCACTGGAAGGCCACAATCAGGTAATCCCAAATATGAGTGTGGTCAGGAGCAGGTCCCAGTGCAACACTCACCCCATCCCTCAGAAAACAAAGATGCAACTTTGTCTTAAATGGTGTGGCCAGAACAAGAGGAAAGAGCATATGAGGGTGCAGCAACATGTCATGTCTGGTCTGGTGTGGACAATCCTGTCCCTCCTCTGCATCCCTCCATGACCGTTGAGGTTGAATAGTCAAGAGGTGGGATTCCATGACACATCCCTTCTTTCACCAGGCACAGATTTAAACAACAATTTACTTTACACGATAAATAAAATAACATTCTTCTTGTTGTCTGTCCTGTGGGATGTTATAAACCCTCATGTGCTGATGACCACACCATACCCGTCCCATGGCAGCTACCACAGAAAACAGAACAACACTCTGCATGTACTGTTTTATTGTTTTTATTATGCATAATAAATCTTTCACACAAAGTAATGAAAAGGATCCCTAAGGTGAAGGAAAACAAGAGTATTTGTGACCGTACCAGAGTGCAGACATCAGGACACTGCCAGACCCACACCACGCTCCAACTGTTTTAAGAGCCAATGGACTTCAGTGTAAATCTTGGTCTGGCTCTGCTGTTTCAGCTTTAGATGGTAACTCAGGCTGTCCCCAAACCAGCGGGGACCTGGGAGCATGGCATGCTATCAAATGCACAAGGAAATTACACCACTGGAACAAACCTGCTCCTTCTGCACTTCAGTGTCCCCACAATGAGAGGACAGTGAGAGTGAATTCACTGTGTGACTGCCACATTGGTTCAAAGGCTGGTTTGTTCTCTGTACCCTTCTCTTTGTAGAAAGCCCTTTCACAGACAAATCAGGGTCTCTGCAGTCTGGCACCTGGCTGAGCTGTCTGCTCTGGTGAGGCCTCTCTCGCCATGGGGTGGAGGGTGTTCCCCTCGGGCAGGTCCAGGTTCTGTTTAAAACAGATGAACACTGAGCCATCCCAGTAGCTTAAGAATCCCCAGTTTAAAAGTGCATCTTCAGACTGACCTTCCCAAAGCTGGGCAGCCCTGCTGACTCACAAACACTCTGAGTCTTTTAATAAAGACAAAATTATGAATCACTACAGTAAGTAAGAAAAGTCATCCCCTTTTGACGTTTGCTCAGAGAACAAAACAAAACAGAGTAAGTTCAAAAACACAGCATCAAGTTATGTGCAGCACAGTCATGGTTCATTCATTTCTCATATTTGCCTAAGAAAACACTGCATCCCCAGTCTTAAAGTTGCCTTTTTTCTAAAGCTTCTGCCATTTTGAAGTCCTAAATGCTCACAGGGCTGTGTGTGTATATATACCCCTTTGTAGCTGTACTTTAATAAATTTGGAAAGCTATTTTTTCTTTTTTTTTTTTAAGCCAGCACTTCCATTTGTGTAGGACTCAAATGGACTCCCACCTCTAAATAAGCAGATAAAAGGAAAGTACAGTCTTAGCAGATCCTTCAGGGGGACCAAATGGTGCAAGAAATTCTATTTAAAGCCACTTGCAGGACTGTCTGAAAGCAAATGTACCTGATTCCTCAGGTCAACAAACAGAACATGCTGGAGCAGGCAGTGAATACAGAAGGTTGCCACATATGTTTAGGAACTAATTCCTTAAAATTGGAAGTTTTGGCATGCAATGCACTGGTGACAGTCCCCAGATGGCAGCACATGGGGTGAGGAGAGTGGGTGCACGTGTGTGCAACGGGCATCCTTGGGAGCCTCCCCCCAAAAAATATCCCCACTTTGAAACATGAGATGGTCTTTCAAAATCACACCATTTTTCTTTTGCTTTTCCCACTGCTGAAACAGGTATATCAGGAAAGGGCACTTGAAAACAACTACAAAAAAAAGAGCAGTATTCTACATTCAGATAAATTTATACTTCTGCCATAAAACCTTTAATAGCAAAAAGAGGGTTTTCAACACAGAGCTTTGTCAAGGATCCCCAGGACACACTGTCACCATTACGCACATTACAGGACACTGGTCTATTTTACAGTCTTATAATTATTTTCTTTGGAATTTTTTTTCCTCCCCTTCCCTATACCTTCAATTTCCAGGAACAACTTTTGCACAGGAGCACAGAAAAACAAGTCTGTAAGGGACTTGACCCCAAAAGCTGGTGTTTCTAGCCCTCTGTAGAGTATTTGCCAGTCAAAAAACAACAACAAAAAAGAGCCTTGCTATTGAAAATCCTCCCACAAACATCTAAATCAAGTGTTTTGAATCTGCCTGGGAGCTAATCCGATTAAGATGTTGCTTGCTTAGTACCCTCAGATGACAGTGTAGACACCAATTTAAGGACTGCAGCCTTGACAGTGCCACGGAAACGAAGGGCTGTGAGTGAAAACATGGGATTAGGAGACGAGCAACCCACGGCAGAGTCCAACAGACCATAAAAAGCTTGACCCAACGAAGCTGCCTCACTTGGAAGAAACAAAAATACAACCGCTGCTTCCAAGTCAAAGCCTGCAACCTCTTTGCCCACTTACCCCGTTAGGTTAAAACAAAAATCAGGTTTGTGGTTGGTAGTAACATCACACCCCGCGTGTAAGGCCTCATTTTCATCAAACAAGCTCTGGGTTATGGACACAAGCACAGGGTTCGTCACACCGCAGCCTGTCACCACGCGCTGGTGGCAACCTGCTTCCAAAATGGGCTGTACAGGGGTGGCAGCTTCGCTCCCCACAAGCTTTGGGGTCAGAGGGTGCACGCTGGGAGGGGTCATGGGTCAACACGTGGTGCAGAGGTTCGTTTTCTGGAAGAAGACAGAGCTGAGTGGAGTTGGGCTGGGTGTCCTTCAGCCAGAGTCCATGGTGAAGAGCTGGATGTCCTGGGGGTTCCAGTACAGGGCCACCGCAGAGTTGTAGACCAAGGACCACACGTAGGGAATGAAGAACTCCTCGGGCTGCTCCTCCTCCACGTACTTGAACTTCAGCTCGGGGAACTTCTGCAAGGGAGAAACCAAAGTCCAGTGAGGGGAGGTTTGCATGTCTGTTTGCAAACACACAGCCCACGTAAACACTGGAGAAAGAGGTTTGGTCAATAAAATAATGGAAGGAACTAAACAATTACACCAGAAGGAAAATATTTACAGGATAAAGAGATAATTTATAACTTCTTCTTTGAACTGAATGCTACATTAGCATATTGCATTCAATCCTTTTACTGTTGGTCACAATCCATTTGCATGTTAACAGACTAAACACAAAGGTCTTAAAAAAACCTGTCATTTTCAGCAGCTTCACAAAGGCCTTGCTAGTGCATGTACAAACCCGTTTATTGCAGTTTTCCCTAAAAAGCACTTTGCTATTAATCTTACTTACTCAATTTTGCTCCTTAACAGGAGAATCCTTTGGAAAGGCTGTAAGAATAAACACAGCTTGTGATACCACAGAATACCTTGAGATGGAAGGGACCCACATGGATCACAGAGTCCAACTCCTGGCCCTGCACAGACACCCCAACAACCCCATCCTGTCCCTGTCCCGTTGTCCAAAGGCTCCTGGAGCTCTGGCAGCCTTGGGGCCATGCCCAGTGCCCTGGGGAGCCTGGTCAGTCCCCGACCACATTCTGGGGGAAGGACCTTTTCCTGAGATCCAGCCCAAACCTCCCTGGCACATCTCCAGCCATTCCCTGGTCCTGTCACTGGTCACAGAGAGGAGAGACAGACAAGCTGCAACCTCAATTTCCCCATTTTTTCATTTCTTTCCCCCCGCAAAGCCAACACACATTGAAAACCCACCACGCTCTCTCTCAGTGTGTTTTGGGAAGGGCTGAGTCTACTTTGTACTCTGATCTTCACTTTATCCACTTCTAAATGTTGCCTGTGCCCGAGCTTGGCAGAGTCTCAGACAAAAGCCGCATAACAATGATCACTGGGGTAAGATAAAACACGACCCATTTTATTATTTATAAGGCTGTGGCTAAGACTAAGAATAAACTCTATGGTGTGACATGATCAGAACAAGCACAGCAATGGCTAAGGAGCCTCTCTGCCCATTAATAATGAAGGGATTCCCTATCCTATTTCTTGAGCATACAGTGTCCTGTTTCTTTGCCTTAGGGTACAAGACTTCTGGCTGGATTAGTCTCCTTTAAAGGCATTTCTTGGCGTTTTGGTTTTCAGCGTTATGTATTTAACTTCTGTGCATTCAGGTTATTTGCATTCTTGGATCCAGAAAACACGGAAACTTGTAGAAGGGTTGTAGAAAACACGTAGATGTGGCACTTGGGAACATGGTGGGCTTAGCACTGCTGGTGTAACAGTGGGACTCAATGATCTTGGAGGGCTTTCCCAGCTCAAAGATTCTGTTACTTTGTGTTTCTGCTCCTTCCTTGTGCTGCTGCTGCTCCTGGAGCAGTCTGGTGCAAGGTGCTGAGCATACAACTACACCAAGAGACAAAGGCACCACCTGCATGATGCTTTACAAGGAGGACATCTCCATGGACAGCTTCATCCAGCCCCAGGTGTCAATGTGCCACCTCCTACATGTCCCCATGGACAGTTTGGCTCAATCACAGCCTTGGGTGACAACATGCCACCTGCTCCACCGATGAGGACATCAGTGCCACCTTCCAGTGTGCTCCCATGTCCTGCAGCTGGCATGGTTTCATTCGTGCTGGGGTACTGGGCTGGATGACAATGTGGAAGTGGAAGGAAACATTCTGACTGTCATTATTGTACTTGATGACTTTGGAAGGAATGGGGAGCTCAGCCTCAGAGCAATCTGGGCACAAAGGAGGACACTGCTATCTCTGTTCAAGGAACTAAGGCAGATAAAAGATCAGGTTGTTAAAGGCACTTATGCATCTAACTTATGCTGAGTTCAAAGCTCAGAACCTCAAAGGTACATCAGCAAGTTTAATTTCCTGTGTCAGACATGGAGTTTGTGGTAGAGAAGCTCTCCAACAGCCTTTTTGTGCGCCCATACCACTTTCTACCATCTCTCTACAACCTCTCTTTCCCAAGTCTATTTTGAGGAGCCTGTTTAATGTTCTGCATCACTCTGTTTTCTCAATCTTAGGCACCTTGTACCCATACTCACCCCATCTCTCATTTCCTGTCTCCTAGCCTACTCCCACTCCAACTCCCTTCCACTGCATCCTTATCCTCCCTCCTTAATGTATCTTTCTATTTTGAATTTGCCCAAACTTTATTTTTTCTAATCAGTCTTGATAGATCCTCCTTTGCATTACATCCTCTATCCCTTCCCATCTCAGCTCCAAATTCTCAAACTGTCCCTGCCTTCCCCTTTTGCCATCCCATCCCTCCTCTCAGGACACCACAATTCTTTTAAAAGGTTGAACCTCACCCCAATCAAACCTTCATGTACATTTTCATTATTATTTATTTTTTTAAAAAACCCTGATATTCTACTCTGCTTATCCTCAGTGTAATCTTTCCCACTTCCCTCCAAAACTTCCTGACTTGTGGTCAGTGTTGACAGGAGCATGTTCCATTCAGCACTGCATCAGCAGAATGAATGGTTAAACCTCACGATTACACCATGGACCCGTTTCCAGGCAGAGAAAAGCCTTACACAGCTGTCACTCTTCACCCCAGGAGTGGCTGCAGGCCAGGACTGCAGCATGGAGTAGTCTTTCTGGGAGGGATTGGGGGGGGGAAGTGATTAAAGATGCTAATTTCCGTTGAATTAAACACAGATAACTTTTTTTTTTCACCTTCAGGGTCACAGGAATAGCTGCTGGTTCTGCAAACACTCGTGGCAGTAGGCTGGGACCATCCTGGGCTCTCGTGCAGCTCAACAAACATCTCCAGCCTTAAAACAGTAGCTAAAACTATATTAGAAGTTCCAACAGCTCCATTTGAGATGCTCAGTTCTTACTATCCCGTTATCTCTCAGCTGGAAGGGCAGCATAAAATAGATCAGATAGCATTCATATTTTCAGGCAATAAGCCATGCATTGATTTTATTATTAAGCCTTTCTTCAGGCTGATCAATGTTGCTACTGATTGCGATCATACCGCAGCAATTTAATAATCAATTTCAGATTAGAGACGATAACTCACTGCTGTCAGCCTGGACTCTCACACTCAGCACATGCCTTGAACAGCCTGCAGGTATATCTTGGAAATGCAGACAAGGAAAATGAGATTTTTAAGCAGGTAGATAATACACAGTGCCATTATATACACACAACTTCCAATGTGTCTGTATAAAAAGAATGTAGGTAATGGCAGGAGTGATGGATTTTTGATGGTCCCTCTGAACAGTGGGCCCAGGACAGATCAAAACATTGCTAATGAGACATAGAGAATTTGAATTCCAGGTCAGCAATTCAAACCCACCTTCCCTGGATGACTGCAGTGACCCATGGCTGTGTGCTGGCCATGGTTTCTCATTCATTAAAAATGAGAAATCCTAGAGGAATGAGAAATCCCAGCATGGAGAGAACAGCACCAGCATCTCTGGGATGTGGATGTGGCACTTGGGAATAAGGTTTGGTGGTGAACATAGTGGTGCTGGCTTAATGCTTGAACTTGATCTTAGAGGGCTTTCCCAACCTCAGTGATTTTGTGATCTATCTTGCAAGACTACCATGGCAGTCACCCACTATTATAATAAAAAACTACCCACACTGTTTCACTACAAGGGTGTTCATGAAAACAGCATGTGTTAACAAACAAGATCATGAAATTAAAGCCACCTCAAAGAGCTTCTTTCTTATCAGACTGACTTTAAACCTACTTGTAACAGCAAGAGTTAAAAACCACGCAAGAAACTTGATTGATGCCAAAAAGCTGTAAGATTTTCAATGGGCTCAAGGAATGTTTCAGTTCAGGTCTGTGCCATTTGTCTCCTGCCTGTATTGCCTCCAAGTGAGTGACAGGAGCCTTCCTGAGTGCTGCAGACAGACAGGAGGTGACACCAGGTGAATGTTTCAGGAGAGCCATAAAGCAACGATGCCATGGGAGTCTCAGGGCACTCCCAGCAACACCCTAGCCAGCACTGGTGAGCCTTTGGCGTGGTTAACAAAATTCCCAAAGTGGCACATCAAACCAGCAGTGCACAAAAACATTTTCTTCTGCTTTGCTGCTGCTGTGTCCAACTTACTCCTGCACAGACATTTGCTCCCCAGCTGGTGACACTCCAATGAACCTGACAGCACTACTTGAAAAGCGGGACCGTTCTAAGGCATCTTAAATGGTAGTCTTAATAACAGAGGAAAAGCCTTGGCATGGGATTAATCATCCCTTATTTTCTTTCACAGCGCTGCTTGTGATGGTGTCAAAAGATGGAGCCCCTGTGCCCTGGAGCCAGGCTGGGAGAGCTGGGGGGGGCTTCTCCTGGAGAAGAGAAGGCTCCAGGGACACCTGAGAGCCCCTGCCAGTGCCTGAAGGGGCTCCAGGAGAGCTGGAGAGGGACTGGGGACAAGGCATGGAGGGACAGGACACAGGGAATGGCGGCCCACTGCCAGAGGGCAGGGAGAGATGGGATTTTGGGAAGGAATTGCTGGCTGTGAGGGTGGGCAGGCCCTGGCACAGGTTGGGCAGAGAAGCTGTGGCTGCCCCTGGATCTCTGGAAGTGTTTGAGACCAGGTTGGATGGGGCTTGGAGCAACCTGGGCTGGTGGAAGGTGTCCCTGCTCCATGGTGGCAGGGGGTGGGACTGGGGGTGAGTTTTAAGGTCCCTTCCAGCCCACTCTGTTCACTAAGTTTTACTGTTCACTAAGTTTTTTAACTCCCTGCCCTGCCATAAATGGGTCCATTGGAGCCGTTATTTGCATTTCTCTCCAGCCCTTAGAGAAGACAAACAACCCCAGGTAGTTTAAAAACAAACCACTCTGAGACAGTCCTTGAAAAGGCGAGAGCCGGAGGTAACACTACGGTTTGAAAGGCACAACTCAAACACAGACATCACTTATCAGCTCCGGTGAATCACTCCACCACTGCACCCTATCTTGTTTTCTTCTGCCAGACAAAGCAGAAGTCAGATTTAGTGGTTGGGACGAGGGCACAAATGAGACAGACCGAGAACTTTGCAGACTGTCTGCGTTGTCAATCATATGATTCGATGAAAAACCACAAGAAGTCCGATGAACAGATGCAGAACTGAACTGCAATAACTCCCCCACCGCAGAAGTTCAACAACATCAGGGTGTTTTGGTTTCTTTTTGGTTTTTTTTTGGTTTTTTTTCAGTTAACACTGAGGAAAAGAACACCATGGCCAGCCAGCAGCACCTGGCCCTGCTCCAGGCAACGCAGTGGCACCTGAGCTGCAAGGCCTGAGCTGTACATTAAAAAAAATAGCCCCTAGCCCCTTCCCTACAAGTGAACCCTTGGCCCTTCTCTTAGGCTACAGCACTATGTCACTGGATGATCTCCACCAAGATAATGCAAGCAAGAGCAGATGGGAGCTGCTTTAAGAGTGATGAAGCGAAGCTGTGTCTTTGCTTCTTCCCTGATTTAGATGTTTTACTGGATGAAAAGCAGCACTACTCAAAGAAATGGGGCAGTCACTGTGGAAAACAAAGAAATTAGAGACCTGGATTAACAAAAATGTGGAGAATTCTTTTTCTCAAGTTCTGGTTTCTGAAACAACAGTCAAGTGCAAGTCAGTATTTTCAAAAGCAGGTGACTTGCTGAGGAGCAAAGTGCCATTTCCAAAGGAGTCTGAACACATTTGAGAGCCAAATTCATGGGGACCTTTCATCACTCCAAAGCTTCAAAGTCTTTCTGAAAATGGGATTTGTGTGTGCTTGAAAAGCTTTCCCTGAGTCCTTGGTAACCTAATGACACGCTGGCAAATTATGTGTTTCATATTGTTTCAGCTAAACATGGCAATATTGCCTGTGAAGCATCTGTAGCATTGGACCTTATTAGCAAAATAGATCAAATAGTGAAGAAAAAAAAAAAAAAGACCGGGTTTAGACCCATCGTACCAAGTCTCTATTAGAGGGCCTATAATGAATATTTACTCCAGCAAGGATTACCCCTACAACCTGCCTTGTACCAAACTTACCAGTCTGTAAGGAGTTCGGGCAAAAGAAGCACATTTGTATTTGTCTGCAAAATCCACAATGCCACTTGGAAATCTGGTCCCCAAATACCAATCTGAGTCAAATTAATGGTCAAGGATCATGGAAACAACTCAACAGTCACGCCTGGCACACTGTTCATGGTATGGATACACAGGTACATATGTAAGCACTAATGCATTAGTTTTTTATATAAGCACTTGAGTTCTCCAACAGAGCACAATTTGTGGAAGAAAACAGTTCAGTGCTTGCTTTTATCCACTGACAGATTGAATTTTTGCAGTTATTTAATTCTTCTGGGGTGATAAGGCCCTTTCATCTTTCTCTGGTTCTGTTCGTGTCTGCGGTGCTTCTCTGTGACTTCAGACAGAAAGTCTGTGTGGCTTTGGTGAAGTATCTGTATGGGCTACACCACACCTGCCTGATACCATCTCATTCTCCTTCTCAGGCCCGCAGCACAGACAGCCCAGCAGAGGATGATGGTGGGGAGATGAGGGAAGCAAACAGGAAATGTGCTAGACTAGGTGTGAGCCACACATCTTGTTCAGAGATCTGCGTAAGGAATAGGCACAAACTGAAAGATGGTGAAGAAAACGGGGGCTCGGAATGTGACAGGAGGGCTGAGGAAGAAATAGAAAACTCAGGATGACAAGAGGTTCAAAACCATCTACGCTCGAGCTAGATAAAATATATAAGATATAATAAATACAGTATTATATATGATATAAGATTTATAAAAGTTTAAGCAATTACATGAGCTGTAGTAGATAACATTTTTCCCAGAGAGTAAAATTCCATAAGACAAGTAATCCGTACTCTTAATGGGACACACTCTTGCTGGTCCAGCAGGGCAGGTAAGTCTATCTATAGAGCGACAACTATTTTAGCAGGCTAGGATCACTGATACATGATTTCTGTTCTCAGATCACCTTGAGTAAGGGCTTGTACAACCAGAACTGCAGGAAAATAAATGCTTGGCAGTGAATTTTCAGTGTCAGACGTGATCTACCACCAGAAAAGCAGACATGCCTCTGGTCAGAGTTCAGCAATTATAATTTTATTTTAATAGAATACTGAGAAGCCAAGTCATTTTGGGAAAAGTTAGCCCAAGATGTTTCTTTGTAAAAACACAATGATAAATGGGTTAAATATTTGTGGTAAACCTGCCAGGGCACAAAGCTTTGCAGGGTACCATAAGAAGAATACTGCATTTCTTTCTGGGGTAGAATGACAGACACTGACAGCTTTAAAGCCCTCGAAATTCATAGATGTACATACATACATGCTTGTTTCTTTTCCTCCCAGCTAAGAAATATTGCTGATAAATGTCAACAGCTCCAAATTGTGCCACAGAAATTACTTTTGTCTTCATAATGGGTTCTTAATCTATACAAATTCCAAAAGCACTGTATAAATGTACGTATCTGAATACAGGGTGAGGCCACGTACCCACTTCAGGCTTTCCTGAGTCCACTTCAGAAAGACCTGGACTCTGGGCTACTTCTACACAGGACAGTAAATAAACCAGCCCGCTGGTCAGCAGCTATAAAGACAGGCTGGGAGAGCTGGGGGGGGGTTCACCTGGAGAAGAGAAGGCTCCAGGGACACCTGAGAGCCCCTGCCAGTGCCTAAAGGGGCTCCAGGAGAGCTGCAGAGGGACTGGGGACAAGGCATGGAGGGACAGGACACAGGGAATGGCTTCCCAGTGCCAGAGGGTGGGTTAGATGGGATATTGGGAAGGAATTGCTGTCTGGGAGGGTGGGCAGGCCCTGGCACAGGTTGGGCAGAGAAGCTGTGGCTGCCCCTGGATCCCTGGGAGTGTCCAAGGGCAGGTTGGACAGGGCTTGGAGCAACCTGGGCTGGTGGAGGGTGGCAAGAGGTGGTGGAAAGAGATGAGCTTTAAGGTCTCTTCCAACCCAGACTATTCTGGGATTCTGTGACAATCCCTTAAAATGCTGAGTTTGAGGCAAAAAAAAGGGATCCCTGCTCAGCTTCAGAGATACTGTGTCTACCTGGAAAAAATTTTGGACTGGGAAGTAAAGATTAAGAAGATGAAAGAATAAAGCTAAACTCACATATTACACACTGTTAAGCAACATCAACCTTTGCAAAACATTGTGGGTATTATACACATATAGTCCCAATTCAAGGATTTACAGCTGTAATTACAATTTGCTTGGCCTGTCAAGATTCTTTTCTATGCCATGTTGCCAGATACATGTTTTTCCAGAACACTTCCAAGATGACAGCTCAATACCTAGGAGCCAAACTGAGCTCCAACTTGCTACCTGACCAGGGGAGACAGGGAAATGCAACAAGGAATTTGCAACACTCCAGAAAATACAATATATATTGGTTTTACCAATTAATAAGAAAGAAAAGGACTGGAGATATATGTAATTATCTTTAAGCTCAAGGGTGAATGCATGATGTGTAAATGAGGTACCATCAACAAAAAATAGAATTTTCACCCACTTCAGGGCTTAACCTGAAAGAACAATAATTCTTTGAAAACACAGAGGCCTTTTACAAGAGAAAACATACATCTGAGCAAAAAGTAAAGAACCTCAAAATGACAACAGTTAAAAACAAAGAATGTTTTTTAAATTGAAGTAAAACTAACAAAGAAAAGATTTAAACACGTGGAATGAAGAAAGCTACTGATTGAAATGACAAAAATGGTTCTAGGACCTGGCCCTGCTCGAGCACTCATGACCTACACAACAGCTACTCAGATAAATAACTAAAATCCTTTGTGTGCTTTTGAATTCAGGGACTTAAAATCTGAAAACCAGAATAATCCCAGGGCCCATTTCTCAGTGGCATTAAAGGGCACCACAGCACAAATGGGGACAAGCCTATCAACTCAGAAAACTTTTATGGATATGAAGTGGAAGTATAAGCCCTTCCTATCATAGGATTTGTAGAAAATGCACATTTCATAACAGCAGTCCCTATTTTTACCACCACTAAAGAAGATGCAAATGAGTTTAAGCCCTGGCTTCCTGTGCTTCAGCTCACGACCCATCCGTCTCTAGATCGATGTGCAAAGCTTTATGAGGCCACGAAAAATATTATGTTTGCAGCAAACATCTCTGTTAAAACTGAAATGAGTTTAGAAATCACTCATTCACTGGTACTTTTTTATAGAAGACTTGTACAGGTGTTAAGAAAAGGATGAAAGATTAGGAGCAGATTTTGGACACTTCACTCTGCTACAACTCACGATTCAGACTATGGTGCTTTAGCAGCACCCTCAAAGAAGGGATTCGACATTCAGGAGTTTCCTAAATCTCAGAATTAAACCCTGCAACCTTATAAAGGCTTTCCAAACACTACAATACCATTTGCCCTTTTCAAGTGTGCTAAAAGTAAGGTTTAAGAAATCAGGTGCCATAACTCATTTGGCAACATCTCACTCTTATGTATTGTGTAAATCAGGAGCAGGTGGAGGAACAACTCTTTGAAGGCCTCAAATTGGGCACAAACTCAAGTTGTCCTAAATTGGATCACTCTGCCAAAGACAGAAAATATATTTATGAAGTTTAGCAAGAAAATGAACACAGAGGAGGGTCAGTTTTGCAGTCATCCAGCAGATCTGGAGCAAATCCACATCCTTGGAGGGATTTAAAAGCCATGTGGATGTGGCACTTGGGGACATGGGTTAGTGGTGGCCTTGGCAGTGCTGGGGGGATAGTCGAACTTGATAATCCTGCAGGGCTTTTCCAATCCTGATGATTTTGTGACCTGTGAGACACTGAGGTGCTTGGTCAGAACAGAAAAAGCTCATGGTGCCTTCAGAGCCTTCATCACCTGGTCAGTGGGGAAACCCTTCTATAAGACAAAAAGGGCTTTTCATGTTTCAGGACTTGATAAACATCAAAATAATTCTTACCACGCAATTTGATTATTTGCAACCATGTGGAGGAACTCAAAGGAGGATAAAGGAAGGATGAGAAAGGCAAAGTCTCCTCTTGGAGATATTGTAGGTGAAGGCAGCAGAGAAGAATTAACCTGTGTATCTGGCTACAAAGTTTGTTTCAGCTTCTGGATAAAAATGAGAGGTCTATATTGCCCTCATCAACCTTTTTTAAAAGCAAAGCCTATACTGTAAAAGCCCAACAATATTCCAGTTCTCACGTCAGAGACAATCATCTGCTAATTATTTTCTGAAAAGCGAGTTGCACACTTTTAGTCTAACCAATATAGTTTATTAAACTTTCTTTTTGACAATAAAGAAAAACTCACTGGAGAAGGGCCTATGAAATTTATGCATGATGGAAGCTTTGGAGAAAAAAAACCCTACTGAATAATACTACATGTAGCTACATACTCAAAGACATGGTGAAACTACTGTGGACAAATCTTAGAGCCAACTATGCATTTTAAAAATTTTGAGCAGTGAGTGCTACTGTCTAAGTCAGAGCAGTTGTTTTGACTTTGATAGCAGACTACTCTAAAATACAAGGAATGTTGTTTATCATGGAAATGCTTTGTGCTCCAGATAACATCAAGGATGACTGCCCCACCTAGGCTAAGGCACCATCCCATCATCCCAAAACAAAACCCAGATAAACCTCTCACTGCTGCCGGACTCCTACTCCCACCAAAAACCCAGCTGTTGTGCAAATAAAGCTCTTGCCATGGTGTGTGCCACACAACCAGCAACACAAAATGAGCAAAGGGTGTTGGACACCCATGTGACAATGAAGGAAACAACTGAAGTTCGAGAACTTAACCCATATTTTTTTGTTTCAGTGAGGCACCAGAGGAAACACTCTGCCTTTCTGCCAGAGGGACCACCTTGGGAACTGATCTGGACAATGTACAGATTCTGACCCAGTAATTTGCAAGTACTGCCCTATTCTCATTTTTTTCCCATAGGGGTTGTCATGCCCAGGGTTAGATTTTTCTTCCCCCACACTAGAAAAGGAGCTGGAGATTTTGCCACCTGACTTGATCCCACCTTGTGCTTGCTGGAGGAGCTGCTGACCACTTATGGAGTCTTCAGTGCTGACCTCCCTGCTCTTCAGGATCTGAGCTGGGAAGGGACTGAGGAACAATGACGGCACAAACCACACTAATTACAGAGTTTAAGGATTTTTCCTTTTGCAAACCACCTATATGACCCCTCTCGGCTCTAATACAGTCTCTGGATTATCCATCAGAACTACAAGGCATCGAGAGGTCAAAACCTGCCCGTTTCCTTATCCCAGCTCCAGAGTTACTACAATGTCAGTTTTGTTTTCCCGTTTAGTTGCATAGAACATATTCCCCCAACACAAAAGGTGGCAGGAGAAGAGCACAGTGATTCAGTTTGCATATTTTTCCAGTGACGAGGTCCCAGACATGCTTTCACTGGATATTGGTGCAACACTGCATCCAAAAACATCCCATCAAGCCAAAAAGAACATTCCTCTGGACAACTGGGACCATGCTCCTCTCTGTTATCTCTGCACAGGGGTCCAAAGCGCCGCCTAGACCTCAGCTCTGAGCACCGAAAAAACCCAGAGACAAGACTCCCTCTCCCAGTTGAGCTTTGATTTTTCTCTGGGAGGCTGACATGTACAGCATGTTTCCTCGTGTGGAGGGCTCCTCACAGGTGGCTTTACAAGGTCTGACTTTTACTTAACAGCAGCCACAGAGATGAAGCCCAAGCTGACATCCTCCGCCGGTGCCTCCCACCCAGCACGGCGGCGGGGCCCAAAGCCAAGCCCAAACATCCTCCCCACCCACCCCCAGCGCCCACGGAGGAAGACCTCCTTTAGATTTTGTACTTTTTAATCTGAGAG
>VWZG01013243.1:57594-71215 GCA_013396735.1 Grallaria varia
AAAAAAAAAAAATGGGATCATCCTTCAGGGTTAACAGAGTTCAAACGATGTGGCAGGCCAGCAGAATGGAAGTAGCTTTGAGAAATGTACATGTGCAGAATATTGTTTACTGGGGTCAGAGCTCTGTTACCACGGGGAGCAACTTGGAAAGTCTCACAGTGCTTTCCCATCGTCTCATTTCTCCAGCACTTGCTTTCTGCATTGTATTTGATACCTCTTTCTTACAGTAGCATCTTTAAACCCATGAAATCAAACCATTTAATGTGTGTGGTGTAAAACAACAGATACACAGACTGTTCATGCTAGAATCTGTGTAAAGTTTAAATTCTTCTCAAAACCCATACTTGTGTCATTCCTTCCTATAAAGTAAGAGAATCACAGAATGACACAATGGTTTGGGTTGAAGGGAACCTTAAAGCTTGTCTCAATCCAGCCCCTACCATGGGCAGGGACACTTTCCACTAGTCCCAGGTTGCTCCAAGTCCTGTCCAGCCTGGCCTTGGACACTTCCTGGGATCCAGGGGCAGCCACAGCTTCTCTGCCAAACCTGTGCCAGGGCATCACCCACCCTCACAGCCGGATTTCTTCCTAGTACCTAATCTAAACATCCTTCTCCCAGTTTAAATGACCCCATCTTTCTAAGTGCCACTGAAAAATTAAATTTAGAGACTATTTCTTTATTTTTAAATCACACATCTAGGTCAAAGCAGATTCACAGACAATGCAGTGTCTCAAGAACTCACATGGAAAATCAGGTCCTGTTGCTACACTCACTTCCAGTCTCACTGGGTATTTCACAGTGCAATGAAAGGCCAAGTCCAGGCTTCAGCTGTGCATAAAGAAATATCTGATTGATCTCTTTTGCCAATCCATGCTCCCTTTAGTGGCTGGAGTTTGTATGTCATCTCCTGACCCTTCACCTCTACAAAGTCTGCAGAGCACCCAACATCATCTAACACCAGCTCCCCCAGTTATCACCTTTGGCAATGCCCTGTGCAAGGACACTCTGTCACACAGACAGCAGCAGGATGGAAAACATTCCTCATTGTGGGTGACAGGGGGAAGATGCCACCAGTTACCACACTTTGTCCTCCAAGACATTACTCCTACCAGCAATGGTTGCTGCTGCCATTGCCCAACAGCCTCCTCCTGGGTAAGAACCAGCTGGGGCACCTTTCCCTGGACACGAGTTGAAGATGCTGAAGGGACCCTCTCATGCTGTCTTGTGTCACCAGTTGAGCACAACCAGACTCTTCTGATCCAAGGAAGGAGAAGATCTTTGCAGTGGACTTCATTCTGGTCCCTTAGAGAAATATTTTTCTGCTCCCTACAGGTAGCATAAAGAATTACATATTTATTTCACAGAATCATGGACTTACAGAATGGTTTGGGTTGGAAGGAGCCTTTAAAGATGATTGAGTTCCACCTCCCTGCCATGGGCAGGGATGCCTTCCCCCATCCCACATTGCTCCAAGCCCCATCCAATAAGACCTTGGACACTTCCAGGGAAGGAGTATCTAACACATCCCTGGTCAACCCATGCCAGTCTTTCATCACCCTCATCATAAAAACTTTCTTCCTTACATCTAGTCTGAATTTACCTTCTTTCAGTTTAAAACCTTTATCCCTCTTCTTGAGTAAAAAAAGAAACAAAACCCCCTTCAATAAGTTTTTATAGGACACTATTCCACCTTCTAAAGCCTCTGCATGTAACTGCATGAATTCTCAATGGAGAAGTAGTTAATTACAACCCACAAGCAGCCACAGGCAAGACTGAGGCAGCTCGGCTGGGTATGGCTGTGACTGCAGTTACAACTCTGCAGATTGGCGAAGGCACTGACCCAGCTGCTGGCGAAGTGGGGACAACCACAGGAGATAAACAACAAACTCCTGCATTGCTGATCACCCTGCTCCTAAAAGGGTTTTATTTTCCCTTTTCCATTTTTACTGGTTTGAAGAATTAAGCCTCAGAATCATTATATATATTACTGTATTAGCATAATATGGTTATATTTGCATTTATACAATTCAATTTTTAGATTTACCTAGTGCATGTCTCCTGGCTAGGTAGGCAAGACCTTGTCAACTGAACATTTTGGTTTACTCACAAAACTAGGCTGGGATAGCCAAAACTTCTGCAGAAGACTGACCTGCACAACAGTATTATGGAATAGCTCTTCAGAAGCAGCTATGGCAACTCCAGAACAAGGTGACTTCATTCCAGTGTAATTGCTGAGCTTTGTAAAGAAAGCAATGACTTGGGAATTAAGTGACTGAGTCCAGAAGGCAGCTTCCAGAAGGTAACTGGAATATTTTTCAGGGGTGGAGGGGACAGACATTAAGCCTCCATGTAAATATTAGTCTCCATGCAGACAGCAGCTTGGGAATAGGAGTGTCCAGTGCTAGCCCACCCTTCATCCTCATCTTGGCCAATGCACCTCATTCCTGAACTGCAGAATCACTGTTACTCAAGTCACTCACCCAAGCACCACCCTCTCAAGTTACCTTGGCTTCTTGTGCAATACCCAGCTCTGATGCATTCCTTCATCCTGGGATGAAAAGTGCTTCCCCGGATTTCAGAAAGATAAACAAAGCCCTCTGTATGAACAGGATGCATCTTTTCTAGAGAACTAGTTAAAAACTACCAAGAGGACATAAAGGAGATAATAAAAACCCACAGTATATTGGATTTAAAAAGTACAGTTGTCACCATAACCCTGAAGCAAACAAAACCCTCACCAGTGATTCTGAGAACCCCACATGTAAGGTTTTTCAATATTACACTTGCATTTATACAATTCAATTTTACTACCTAATACTGTGAAATATTTTGAGCCAGTCCTTTATTCTGTACTGTGTTAACGGAAATTAAGATCTTCAGAAAGCACTAAAGAAAGGTGAGGCCCTGGCACAGGTTGGGCAGAGAAGCTGTGGCTGCCCCTGGATCCTGCAAGTGTCCAAGGCCAGGTTGGACAGGGCTTGGAGCAACCTGGGCTGCTGGAAGGTGTCCCTGCACATGGCAGAGGAGTGGAATGGGATGATCTTTAAGGTCCCTTCCAACCCAAACCATTGATTTGATTCTAAACTGTCTGGAGCTTCCCCAGATGACAGACAGATGAGACTTACAAGGCACTTTCACAGGTTGTGGGACAAGCTGTTTTCAGACACTTTTTATTTATAGACAAAGGATCCCATATTGTCACAAAGCTAGAAGAACTAAGATAGCTCTAAATACATGCACAGTGATTGGCTCAAATTTAAAAAGACAAAAACCCTCTGAGATACTAGACTGCAAAAATTCTGTTTACAGGACCTTCATATAAGAAGCAATGAAATTAAGCGAGACTGTATTACTTGCTACTGCTATCAATTAATGCAGCAACCACTTCCAGACATAATAATTACCATATGTGCACTGTGCTTTACCTCTGGGCGTATTAATTTCATACATGGGAGGTTACAACTATTGATTGCATTAAAACATACTGATGTTTTACAACAGCAACGCTCCTGCTGCAACACATCATTGCACAAACTGAAGTGATCCAAGTGGTACAGGAACAGCCACCTGCACCCACCAGAGGACAACTTGCAAATGGTCATTTCTATCCCCTCGTAAACACACAAACACAGTATTGAAAGAGGAGAATGACTGCGGTGAGCTCAGCTGCCCAGGGAGAAAACTACCGGGTCTTAAGAGACAGATGTTGATCACTGGAGAATGAAAAATCCCTTGGAGAACCTCCTATCAGTGTAAATAAATGAATAAAAATAAAATGGCTCTTTATTTCTCACTGCAATCTGACCCATTAACAAGTTGCTTATGTTTAGGCTGAATATTAGGAAAAAGTTCTTCACCAAAAGGGTGGTCAGGCATTGGCACAGCTGCCCAGGGCAGTGGTGGAGTCTCCATCCCTGGAGGGATTTCAAAGCTGTGTGGATGTGGCACTTGGGGACATGGCGTAGTGGTGGCCTTGGGGGAACAGTTGGACTTGACGATTTCAAAGGGCTTTTCCAACCCAAATGATTCTGGGATTGCCAACCAGCTCTGCCCTACAAACTTCAGAGCAGCCTTAAGTTTGGTGAGTGCCAAAAATATATGCATTTCAATTTTTAAATGTGCATTTATTTTTTGTTTGCTGAAAACTTGACCTATAATGAGAGACAATGACATCCAAACAGCACCTAAAAAGAGTGGTGTCTACCTTGCTATTAGACAACTGGCTTTCTAACTATGTGCAAAACCAGCAATACACTCAGAAACAACTGCATTGGGTTTTTTGTTGTCATCCTATCTGCATAATTAAAGACCTATTTCTATTCAATTCTGGTTAAGATTCTATAAATTATATATAACCTGTAAACAACAAGGCATTGCTTATATTTTTAATAAAGCTTAATTTTCACTCCTCTACTTTAGAAGCAGGAATTTCAAGCAGGAACACACTGAATCCAGTAGGCAAATGCTCACATTAGCATAATTCAACTGCCCTAAAATAATTCAATTGTTCTAAAATAGTATTTATAAAGACAGTGGCAACTGTGATGCAAAGGAATCACTGTAACAGGCAAAATTATCCTGCGTTAATAGGATATTCTTATAGGGTGAAAGCGTGTCAGCAATTTCCAGAAACCTTTAAAAGTGGGAAGAAACAAACAAAAAAGCCAGGTTCCTCTTTTTTTATTTTTTGTTTTTGTTTTTGTTTTTTTTTTCACAGCAAAAGCACTAAAAACAAGGCACAAAGAGTTAATACATCCTTCCTACTTCTGAGAGCAGGAACGGGCCCGGTTTCGTCAGTGAGGTTTGGCAACGTGCGAAATCCTGTAACCAATTCCATTTCCTGATAAATGAACGGTCCACAGGGGAAAGTCAGCCAGAGGCTTTGGGAACTGCCGAGTGCTCAGACATGACCGAGAGGCTCCTGGAAGGAGCCAGACTGTCTCTTTGCTTATCGCTGCCCAGCCGCGCGGCACCAGCGGAACGCCGGCGCTGCCAGGCTCCATCTGGGGCCGGATGGAGGCACCAGGGGATGGATGGTCCTTCACTGGCACATGGGATCCCCCAAAACACAAACCTGTAGACTTCAGGAACCGGGCTGAGAACACGTGGCTGTGTAAAACAGGCACTGGGATGAGCCTTGTGACAGCCCGCGTTGTTTATGTGTTTGGGAGCCAAGCGCTAGGAGTGACTCGGTATTCTGGAGCTCAGAATATTCCTCCCCCGCCCTTCCAACAGGAAAAAGCCAAATACAGAATGATAAATCATTCATTTTTGGATAGATTTTGGCATTACTGACGCTCTGAAGGAGGAGTTTTCATTTCAAGCTATAGGGTGTGTTGTGTCCAGAGCTGAACGTCACCCTCGAGTTTTAAACCACTCTTGGTTCTGAACTATAAATGGATTTTTTGCAAAGTTATCTTTATAAATACGACTGATAGCCTTAGTGAATGTTAATGATATATATCAGTTCTAATTGCAAAGGACAAATGTGCCTCGACCCAAGTTCAGCCCTGAGTTTCTATTTAAATAACTTTTTAGACAAAGTTGACCTGGATGCTTGTTCGCTGTTATGTTATTACAAATCAATTCACAACTCCCAACACTTTTACAAGAAAGTCAAGCAGCTTGACACAAACAGATTTGAACTTTCAAAAGTCTAAAATCTGAGCTCATAAAAAAGAATAAAATATTGACAGTCTGATGACCCCTGAAGGGAAGTTAAAATGAAAAAAAAACCAAAACAACAAAACGCTCAAATAATAACTTCAGGCCCTTCATTACGAAAATCCTGGGTAACTTTTCAAGTGGCTTGCAGGCTTATAATAGCATTAACGTCTGCAATTGATTAGTTCCCCCAGAACAACCAGATGTCTTGGGGACAGGGAGAAAGTACTGTGGGTTTGGAGTTTCCTGGGATGCAGAACATCCTATCTCTGAAAGACAAATCATCTAAAATAGAAGGTAAGGAAGCTAAAGAAATATTATGCTCATCCTCAAAGTGTCTGAGTCCAGTTTTACTGCCTTTTCTAGCTCTTTGGAAAGCCCAGGATAAATTCTTTCTTGCTCTCAAGGAAACTGCTACCCACTTGACTCAGTGTGCCCCTTATCACACCACCCCTACTCACTGCTCTGCTGGGATTTTTGGTGCTTTCTGCTCAAGGCTGTGACAAAAATGAATAACGTAAAAAAACGACAGTTCTCTACATTCACTATCTACTCAGGTTTGCAAACAAGGTATATCTGGCATTGGAGGAACATCAAAGCAGGACTTCAGACATTACATCCACACTTAGACCAAACAAACTCCCCATTCCCACTGCTCCTTCCATGACTCTACTCACATTAGAGGTGAGTAGATTTAATGCACCCCTAGCCCTCTGATGAGAAAAGCAATGGGAATATCTGAAAGGGATAAAAAAAGGATCTGTTCTTCTTTGGAGCATTTTGACATTCACAACTCTGATGCCCATAAAGGATCTTTGATCCTTTGCTTCTGTCAAATACTGAGATGATTTAACACACAGAACTGCTTAAGGAGCAAGAAACACTACAGCAGGAAAACAAGTAGTCTTCTTTCTCCTCTCTTCAGGATGTGGCATTAAACTGGATTAAAATACTGCAGGGTATGGAGTGCCATGGACTTGTTGGCATAAGCAAAATCCAGCACCCAACATTAGCCTTAATATCATAGAATGATAGAATTGTTTGGGTTGGAAGGGACCTTCAAGTCACAAGCCATGGGCAGGGACACCTCCCACCAGCCCAGGTTGCTCCAAGCCCCATCCAACCTGGCCTTGGACACTTCCAGGGATCCAGGGGCAGCCACAGCTTCTCTGTCCAATCTGTGCCAGGGCCTGCCCACCCTCCCAGCCAGGAATTTCTTCCCAATATCTAATTTAAACATACAACAAGTAGTCAAAACACATTGAAGGGATTTAGACATCAGTGTCTTATTTCAATTATAACCTGTAAGATAAATCACTCATCAAAAAGGATGGTAAAATGTAGACTATTCAGCATGAGAGCTCACAGGAACTGAGTGCGTTTGGTGTGGGTAGACAAGACTCACTCCCAACTCCTCTGAACTGACCCTTTACTGGTTAGCAGGGCTCCATCTCCATGTCAGCCCAGGTGGTCGACTCAGACTCTGCTTTGCTGCTCTGTTCACACACAGCACAGGAAGAAACACAAGGATCTCGTGCCATGAGATCCTGACCAGGCTGCTGACCATCACACCAGCTCAATTTTCTGAGCTCCTGCGCAGTAAATGAGACGCCTACGAAACGACAGCCAGGGAAATAAGGGAGAGGGCAGGGAAAAGTGCAGTCCCTCTTTCCTCCTAATTAATACCACTCACTGTGAGACACATACTCCCTGCCACAGGCCATGCAAAGTCTTGGGACCTGCCTGGTCTACTGCTCACATCATGCCTGGTAGCATCACATAAACATGAAGACACGGCTTGACAACCTTGAGAATGTTCGAGCCAACAGCAAAACTCTCCAGTGAAAGGAGAATTTTCTCCATGGAAATAAATGCTCCAGTCACCAGGAAGAAAACAAGGCTGAAGTTCTCCGCTTATTCCTAATCTGTGAAGAAAAACTTTATACAGTCCTCCAAGTCGAAAGCATGATTACTATTTTCTGTTCAAAGGGATTTTTGGCTGCTTTACAGTAAGAAATTGATATTACATGAGAAACAGTTTAAAGATCAGAGATTCAAGAGTTTGCTAATGCATATTTTCCTATGTTGATGCTGCAATGATGTTTATATTACTCTTCAATAGGGAGGTGTCAGAAAAGCATTAATATGTTTTTAACTGTGTGCCAGGCAGACAAGCAAAATAAAATAGCTGGCTTTTTCTCTCTTGTTCTAGTCAACAATGCCAAAAGTTACTGTTTACTTTTCCCCACCCCCATGGAAGAATTTATAACCACTGAAGTAAACTCAAGTTAAAAAGCTGTTTTTAATCCCGAAGTTGACTGACAGCTGCTGTGTAAAAGCAAACCTAATTTGTTTGGGTTCTCAGGAACATCCACGTTTGAAAAATTTAGTTTCCTGGATTCATTTGAGGGGTGGGGATTTTTTTTTTTTGGTCCCTATCCCAGTAATGGTAGGAAAAAAAAAAAAATTGAACACCGCCATACTGTATAATTTTCACATTTGTAAGACAACTGGGGAAGGGTGCAGAGCACATTCCCTTTTCAAACAGCCTTGAGAGTAACATGTAAATACAGTGTGGGTTACAGCATGAGCGAACTCTCCTTGGGAGTGCCAGGGAGAGGTTGTGAATGCCACAGTGCACAGCACTGCTGTTGGACCTGGCAGCACTCACACTGATAAAACACTCAGCTGTAACTCAGACCTTGTGTGCAAAAGGACTCGTCTTACACCACACCAAAGAAACCCAAATCTTGACCTGCATGTCAGTCAAAAATCAATGCAAACGTGGGAATAGGCAACTGCATGAAGAGTTCTGGTTGTTTTGTTTTTGTTTTTGGTTTTTTTTTTCCACTTGAAAGTATTCAAGCAAACTTTGAAAAATAAATAAATAAGCTATATAAGTGACTCACCAACACTACCAGCCTATGACAACATTTCAAACATTTTGAGTCCAGCAATATGAAGCCCCACGGATTGTAAATTTCAAGGCAAACTACTTTTCAAAGGACTGCAGCACAATTTATTTCTCCTTCCCTAACACCTCTAAATTAACTGATTTCTTCCACCTTACCTGAAGGATGCCTCTGAAAATGAAGTGTTGTTAGTATTCAATCAGTTAGTATTCAACTCATCAGCTGTATTTGCATTACACATAGCTACAAACAAGGCTCTCTAAAGACTGCTGAAATCCACTTTTAACCAACGAACAACAGGATTCACCACATTTAAAAGACTTTTGCACAAATAAGTCTTCAAAAGCCCTGTAGATGTGGCACTCGGGGACATGGTTTAGTGGTGGCCTTTGCAGTGCTGGAGGAACAGCTGGGATTGATTATATTAGAGGGCTTTTCCAACCTAAACGATGCTGTGATTCTATGGCTTTAAGTCCACAGATGCTGAAGCAAATTTACTTTGGCCCTCGGCTTTTTCAGTGTTACAAGAAAGCTATCAGGTATATAAGTAAATTTTTTTGTTGCCATGCTACACATTTTAACTAGCTACTCAAATCTACTTCCCACCAAAGGCATATTTCTGTGGATTATCATATTAATGCTCAAAAGTGAGGGTGGTATTTATTTCTGAATTAAAAGCCCAAAGCTTTCATTGGGATAATGCAGTTATTTTTCTAAGTTTTTAAAATGCGGAGTCAAGAGTTCCCATACAATGCATTATGTCAGCAAGTATCTAACTACAAGCACTATAATAATCGGTTTTTCCATAATATTTTTCATGTACTTTAGATCTTGCCTACACACACGCAAGTTTGCACCATTTAATTAAACAGATTTAAATGACATAAACTCTTGCTTGGACATACTTATTATAAAGTGGTGTCATTCAGTTTAGTTTCAGCTCATTCTCAACAAGTACCAGGCTTACATTAATAGAAAAGCACCTGCATGAGGGTTTGCCCTGGCTCAGACAGACAGACAGGTTTATAATCCCACTGCAAGATCAGCCAGAGTCAGCTGAGTGCAGACATGCCTTTGACTGCACACAGTTTCACGATGATAACTTGTTTTCTGACCACAAAGCTCATCAAAACTTTCAAGATCTTTTTTTTTTTTTTCCCCAGGAATTTTGATTACCCAAAATAATATTTCTCAAGGGACGGGGAGTATATTCTCTACTTGAGGTCTCTGAGAACCTGACCTCTCAAACAAATGCCTTCAAAAGGATTGTGAGTTATTGTCCATCACTTACAGGTCAGCTCACGGAAGCAGGGAAGTCTGACATCTTAATTGACGGTATAAATTGTCAGAGGGAAACATACAATCCATAAATTTTATTATTCTTAGCATATGGTTGGTGTTTTGGGAAGGCCCAAAAAGCACTTTGTTTAAAAGTTTCTTACACTTCTCTCACTAATCTGATCTTCTTCAGGTTAAGGGTTAACAGCAGCTGAGGGTCAGCAAGAGGAAGTCTGTGTTATAGGCGCCTGCCTAGCGTCAGACCTAAGGATGTAGTAGACACAATCAGCTTCCACTATAATAAGAACTTTGACCTTTAAGCCAGAAAAAAAAAAAGAAAAAAAGAAAATAAATATCAGGAAGAACTGTATGAATTTATTTTTAAGGAAGTTTTCTGTCTCTCTTGGCTGGGGCTGTGCTCTGGAGCTCTGCAAAGGAGTTGTTGGTCTCTGTAACTCCTCTGTCTCTACCTCTTTACAGTGTCACACAGAGTCAATTTTTGCACTATTCCACCTAAACCATGGCAGCAGTAAAACAAACACAAGAAAGCTCTATATGGCTTTTAAAGCAATTACACATCTGTCCCAAGGTTTAATTTAGATCATTAAAGACCATTGGTCCGGATCCTGAATCCAGCATCTTGCCATGGCAAAATAACAACCACTCAGGACTATGGACAGCAGGACTCCAGAAACAAACCCAAACATTTTCAGGAGCAATCCTCATAGCAGGTGGGGCAATGGGTGGTCTCCTGGGATAACAGGGTGCATTTATATGAAACTTTGACCATTTGCTTTGCAATCTGGGATGCTGTGTGAGTGTTACCCATGTCCTGTCCCTCTTCACAGAGTGATGGCACAATTGACTGTTGAACAGATGTTATTCTACTCCCTGGGAAGAGCATCCGCAGAAGCAGGAAAACCATTCCAGAGATGGTTCAGCACCCAAACCAAGAAATGCACTGCCCAGGGCAGTGGTGGAGTCCCCATCGCAGGAGGGATTTAAAAGGATGTGGCACTTGGGGACATGGGTCATTGGTGGCCTGGCAGTGCTGGGGGATGGTTGGACTCGATGGTCTTAGAGGGCTTTTCCAACCTAAACAATATTCTGTGGAAGTACCTATGGTTGACATCCCCTGTTGAATTCACTGCCATCTCAGTCAACAACCACATTAGTTTTATGACATTTTTTGTAGCTGAACTTTTGGTGGTGGTGCTGCTGCTTCCCCAGGGTGATGTGCTGGGAACACAAAGCTGCTCTAGTCCAGCTCCCAGGCAGTATCTGCTATAACTCTGATGAGAATTTACTCTTGCCCTGAGCTCCTGTGCCTTGATGATTAGGAGCTTTCTCCAGTGAAAGAGATGGGAGCTGATGGAGTTGGAAGTACACTGCTAATAGAACGGGGAACCTATGAGAAGTGCTTTTAACACCTAAAGCAAAACTTGTTCTGTTGAGAGACTGAAGGCTTTTACCTCTGCTCCTTTTACATATTCTGTGAAATTTTAATGCCCATCAAACTCAAATGCACTTTAATAAATATTGAATTTTGTACCATACCAAAAAGGTGCAAGCTGATGGCGTAATGGCACGTCTGCACAGCACATGAACAACATCTGACAGAGTGCACACTGATGACAAAATACTCATTGACACGGGGGGAAAAAGAATAGGAGAAAAACACAAGCAGCTCAGAAAATGCTCATGAAAATCAAATCTCTACCTTAAGTGGCTTAGCTAATGGGAACTTTTCTTTTATAAAGCATTAAACGTGGTCTCCCAAGTGTGATCATTCCATGAACCCAAATGTCAGCTTCCAGTCACTAGCTGGCATTTGAAACGAGTTTTCCCACTTATTGCAAAAGAGTGATTATCTGCTGGCTAACTCCCCTTGAAACCCTGAGATAACTTGCAGGCTCCAGACACGGTCCCACTTCTCTCACGCTCCTAATCCTGAACGTACAGATAGTTCACCAAAGGGAAGAAAGGCAGCCTGAGAACGTTAAAAAAAAAAAAGAAAAAAGGAACGAACGAGGCCAATTTTCACCTATCACTATGATCTCTAAATTGCCTTTAATAAGCTTCTGCAATATACCAGGGAGCCTGGATTGTGGGCTGCTCGTCTGCGAAGGAGACAGCTCTATCTCCACACCGTGGCTTCTGCCTCCATTCTGGGCATATTAACTTCATTTATCTCCTCCCACAGACTGAGGGAGAAATAACCAGCTCTTGATTTCAGCACCTGCCCTTTATCTCTCTGTTTGTGCAGAAGTCTAAAAGGCTAATTACTCAGCTTGGACTTTCCCTGCCTTCCACAGTGCACAGCTAAAAGCATACACTTAAAATAATGTTAATTATATTGTTTGTCTCCAGTCAGACTGCTCCAGGACTGGAAGGAGAATCTGAGATCTCCTATTTCCCAACAATTATTTGCTAAGAAAATGCAGGACATCTTTCTTAACACAGACACAGAAATGTATACACACATATATATATTTATCCATGACCTCCTCCTTACCACACATGCTCATTTTGCATCCCGTGTTGCTTCCCACAGTGAAAGGGAGCAGGAGCACCAGGGTGTGCTACAAAACTGATAAGCTCCATTATGCAGATCAGGATTGTGGCTCTAAGTGCTGTTATTTTTAGTTGAAGTTGATTCATGTTTGAACCATGGGCTCAGCAACAGACTCAGGACCAGAGTACATGTAACACCTCTTGAATGCTCACTTCCTCGACAAAGGCCAAGATAAGCAACTTGAAAACATCCGTGCATACATTAGGTACTTTACATAAGAAAAAGTCATTGTCTGAGCTGCAGGAAGAGTTGAGTAAAAGCTCTGCTTCAGCCGTCATTTTTCCCAATCATATCCATGTTTCAAATGCGTCCCCTGGAGGGCTTCAGCCGAAGATGGTTATTTCTAGAAGGTAGGAACAATATCTCTGCAGGGTTTCTTGAACTTTAAAGCACTTCAGTAGGTTGTGGCAAAAGGCAAGGGTGGCTTGAAAATTAATTAGCAATTAATTGCAAAGCTGATCTATAAATTCTCAGGATTGAACTCCGCAGCTTTGCATATTGTAATTATGTGTATGTTGTGTCAACACAGGTGCCACAGATTGGTAATTCCTCCAGACACTGACCCAGCTGGCAGGGCACAGGCTGACCCCTATCCTACTCACACCTCGAGTCCTGGGGACAGTTTTGGGCACCTTCAAGAAGGACACTGAAGGGCTGGAGGGTGTCCAGGGAAGGGGCTGGAGCAGCAGGAGCAGCTGAGGGAGCTGGTGGGGCTCAGCCTGAAGAAAAGAAGGCTCAGGGGGGACCTTCAGGCTCTCTGCAATTCCCTGAAAGGTGCCATCAAAGCGAGTGTGGGTAGGGCTGCTCCCACCCATCCAGACTCACCCAGAGAGTGTCATTAAAGACATGCGGATTAAAGCTTTCTCCTATATTTAGCTGCTGAAAATTCCTCAGAGTTGCCAGAGTTATTGTGTAACTATATCTTCAGTCTGATCTTAATATGAGTTTGTCGAGCTTTCAAACAGCTTCCCCTAAAAACCTCAGACTGAAGTGGGAAGGTCTGACGAGCTGTGAAACTCCTGTGAGAGAGGTACAAGGACAGAGGGCACTGAGACTCGCAAGGTCATTTCTACAGGAGAGAAACACAAGCTGCTCATCATCACTGTCTGTGCAAAGGAAGGATGTTATTTGCATGTACAAATTAATGCATGACTATATATATATATGTATATATACACACACACACACACC
>VWZG01013243.1:71233-98254 GCA_013396735.1 Grallaria varia
CAAGGTCAATGTCACCAACATTTCTTCATGGAGGTGTAACCTGTTCTGGCCAAACTGCTGCTCAGCAGAAGTATTTAAACAGAGAAAAAAGAAAGACAAAGCCCATTACATGTAAGTGGACAGTACAGAAGAATTAAGTGCCAGACTGGCTGCGTTCACTTGGTAACTCTGTCCCCAAACTCAGGTCCTCCAGAGGAAAGGGAAGTTCTCCAAGACACACTAAGCATCCTTAAAACTCGAAATACTCAACTGCTAGATGAGGACTTGCAGAGCCTGGCACATGTCAAAAACTGTTGGTTTGCTGCTTTAAGAGGTAATATAAACATATAATTTTGAATACTGTATATCATTAATGCAGAAAATTTAAGCTTGACGCCCCAGGAACAGCATTTCTGTAAATTGTGGCCTGACATGTGAGCTGACGTGGCACATAAGTAACTGATAAAACCTTCATTTTTTTGTGAGCAGCCAATTTATTTGGTGATGGCTCTACATCAAGAAGGAATCACTACAGACTCAACATGAGGGCTTTTAATTATCTGCACAATAGAGTAAGTTGTCACAGGAAAAAAAAAATCCAAGTAGCAGTGTTCCTTGAATTCACAGCATCACAGCACAGCAAGGACACAACCTGAAGGGCTGGGTTTGGATCCAGCAACTCCTCTGGTGTTACTTAGGCTATTCCTGTACTGCAGACTTGGACTATGGACCAATCTTTCCCAAAGTAATTCAGTCTGAGTGACTAAATATGTGCCATCTCAGGGACACAGGGAACAGCGGGAAAGACATTAGTATATGCAGCCAGCTAGACAATTCCCACTGGGTGTTTTAAAATTACCAGGGTATAAATAAATTACCAGCCGTCGCCAATGGCCGTGTGGACTCACTGTGCCTTATCAGATGATATTTTCCTAAAGTTACCACAGAAGAAATGGGGCTTGAAAAGACACTCTCCCTCTCTTATCACAGCATAGGAACAAAAATAGTTCTGCAGAGAGCAGGCAGTATTTAAAGTACACTTGGCATAACAGAGAAGCAAAATTCATTGGGTTTAAAAAACACACATAACTCTCATTTACTTACTTACCTACTTTCACAGATATCCTTACTGTAGTATTTAAACATCACATGGCCATTAATGGATTTTAGCCTCACAAAACCTGTCAAGTTGGTAAATCCCTCAAGAGATCTTAGAGACTCTCATGAGAGAATGGAGGGGACTGCTCAGGATTGTACAGAAAGCTCATCATGATGTTGACCAGACCCACAGGTCCTGAACTGATTTTCACTAGGCTGGGTAATTCTTAACTAAAGCCCCAGAAATTTATCTTTATAACATTTTATATAGACCCTGAAGGAGGTGTAGAACACTAGAGAAAGGAGAATAAATTAACTAAAAAAAAAAAAAAGAACGATAAAAATTTGGTTACAGCATAACTAAACAACAGATGGAGAGGGGAGGCTGTTTCTTCAAGATACAATGAAGAAAACCTTAGCTTCAGCAAATTTTAATTCTTCCACATGCTTCAATTTAATAACTAATCATGAAAACTCACCCAAACATTTAACAGAAATTATGAATTTAAATTAAAACATACATATGGCAATCAACAGTGTAATCACTCTTCAGTTATTACTGAGAGAAGAAATGATGCTTTGACGTTACAGGTATAAAGGACATACATGAGTAATTGATTGGAGTAGTACACTTTAATTGATGAGGTCTTGAGCACTTACTCTTAGCCTGTCTTTGGGCAATGCAACAGCTCCCTGCTTGATGATTTCCAGAACTCGCTCCACTGACAGCTCAGCTCCAGCTTGCTCCAATCGGGAGCTGAAAAAGCTGATCACCTGGAATGAAACATCAGAGCACAGAAATAAACAGAAAATAGGAGATCTTGGTGTCAATTTACACACAACGCTGTCATCTTCTTTCTCAGCATTGCTGTATCTGTACTTCTACTTGTTATTGCTTGTGTCACAGCCAGGGAGACTTTATTCATGTCAAGTTAGCACAATCTTCAGCATCTCCCCACAGTCACTTTTAACAGACTGATGATTTTCAATTTTACACACACAGCTGAATTAATAAATTTACATTTTCAAGTACTGTGCACTGACATATGCCTGTATTTCTGTCAGTTCTGCACGTCAGGATTTTTGAGGCCTTCCAGTCTTTTTATAATTTGAGAAAGAAATTTATTTTGTCAAGCATTAAAGTAGAATCATTATAGTTTCAACGGCTCCTGGACAAAAGGCTTTATGACAACTATTAAATATCTCAATATGAAAGTCTACATGATTTCCTGGGGGTTCTGCAGCACTCAAAGCCACAGCAAGTGGATGTGGAGAAAAAAAGTCCACAAAGTTTCCCTTCTCCCCAGATTAATGACCCAAAGTGCTCCAAGTACCTTCTCCATCACGGATCCCAGGCCCAAGGACCTGCACATTCCCTCTCAATGCTCTCATCCTCCAGTTACCTCCCTGTTATTTCCCTCCCCATCCCCTTTTCTGTGACCCAGCTGGTCCTTGTTAGCTAGAACTCAGTTAGGTCAGGCTTTAACTTTTATCCCTCTCCAAGCTCAGTAGGTCACGCCAGAAGCAGACATCCCACCAGCAGTTCTCCATGTGGGACATCAGAAAACCTCCATTTCTATAGCTCCTTTCATCCAAAAAGAACACACTTTGCAAACCCCGTCCCTTATCCTAGAGGAACTCTGCAGTCACACAGGGGATCCAGAACTCAAAACACCACCAAAAGGACCCAGGGAAAAATCTCAACACCAACTGAGAGTGCTTTGGAAGTGCCACAGGAGCCACTTGGTAGAGCCTGTCTGCACCTGAGCACCTGGGCACCCCTGGGCTGGAGGCAAGCACAGCTTTCACTCACAGCAATGCTGCTGGTGGTTCCCCAAAATCCTGTCGGCTTCAGACACACTCTCCTTGGAGAAATACTGATGTCCACTTGTAACTGAATCACAGCCCCAGCCCATCGAGTAATCTTTGTTAATTCTCCCAAGAAGAAGGGGGGAAAAGCGTATTATACTACGAAATATCTGCTGAGCTCTCTTTGTTCTGTAGTAAGACACAGCTGGAGCCAGAAACCATTACCCTAATTATGCCTCCCAGCTCAGCTGCTGTTCATAAAACAAAGACAGCTGATGCCTCGATTACTGTGAGATTCAAATTTGTTGTTCCTTTTTGTGACTCCCCCCTAAAGCCTAGCCCTTGTTTTGAGTTGGGAGACTTGCTGGGATCTCTAGAAACTTGCACCATGTGAGGTAGTGGCAGATTAAAGTTGCTGGAATTTGCTTTTTGGGGTTGTTATGAGGTTGGGGGGGAGGGGGGGAGTGGTTTGTTTGTTTGTTTGTTTGTTTTTCTTGTTTTGTTTTAAACAACAGAAGTATGGAAACCAGTCAAGAGAAAATTCAGGTTTAACCTTCTGTGGTGTCCCTATGATTATCTCCATACTCCGAGCAGAAAGAGAATTTCAGTGCCTCTGGCAGATGCTGCAGGTAAGTTTTCACATTCTTACAGATAAGGACCTGTTGGAGTGCTGTGATCTCTGATCCTTGAAAGAAAAAAACAGGAGTAGGAAGACGCGAGGAGTTCACAAGCAAAGGAGCTTGAGGGAGGGACCAGAAATAACAGGGGAAAACAGCAAGAAAGAGCTTGTGCAAAGAGCGTGAGGACCTCGGAGTGAGGCTGACATGGTTTTGGCATAGAGTCTGGGACAAATTGCTGGTGGAGGATACACAGCTCACAGAGGAACGAGCAAGTTGCCCGCAAACTTCGAAAGAAAAAAACATCTTCCTGCATTTCAACACTCCTCTGTTGTCAGTAATCACTGGTGAAACCCATCCTCACCCAGGGCAGGCTCCTGCAGAGAACCCATCCCACTGGTGCTGCCATGTTAGCTCAAGTTCTGCTAAACCACAACAAAAGCAAAATTTCGTATTTAGCTTTTAATCAAAAGGATGAAATACTATCATAATGCAAACGTGTAAAAAGCCTGAATGAGGCTCACAGATACTACCTGAATTCTGACGTTTCCTATTTTGGAAAGTCAAACCCTTCAATCTTAACATGTTTTTAAACGACTTATGTTTTTGTGGTAAAGGTACTAATCTCGGCTGGGTTATATTTCACAAAGAACAAAAGTGAGACAGGCTTTTGGTATTTTCAGGCTATGTCAGCATTTCACAGAACTTTGAATGGCTATTTTTGATATTTTTGATGACTGAAAATAAAAATATCGACTTTAGTAAAAATACTCACTTGTAGGTATTATTTGCCTTACTACTTCAACCAATACAGAATCGGAGTTATTCTCTTTCGGCCCCTGACAGCACAATACCCCAGTGAGACAGTCAGGTACCCAATGAGTACCCCAATGAAACAAGAAAAAAGAAAAAACAGAAATTAAAAAAAAAGAAGATGAGTTATACAGAGAAGACCCTAAAAGAGGCATTTGCTTATTACCACGATATCAGGAATAAAAACAACATGCATCCAGAATTACATCCCTGTTGCCCAAGCTCCCTCTGTACCACAGGGTCTAATGCTTTACCTGCTGATCTGGCCAAATGTAAAAATATAAAAGTTTTAAATTTAAGGAAGAGTAGCTTTTTTCTGTTGAAAGAACTTTAATTATCTTCCACCATTAAGTAACAGCTGTGTTTAAAATAATAATGAAAATTAACAGATTTCAAATCCTTATCCAGTTAAAAAGAAAATTAACCAGAAAAAACAAACTGGGTGAATAATACTGAGTTTCAGGTTTTAGAACATGTTTTAAAGCCCAGTGTTGAGCATGTGACTGTAATATATAACCCCTTCCCAGATCTTAGGGCAAATAAACAAAACTGAGAGATGGCTGTCTTTTTGATATTCTGAAAATTAATTTTCTCATTAATTATTTTGGCAACCTGGCTAAGAAAATAGAAAGCAACTACAAAGACTGCTTCAGAATAAGAGTAAGAAGAAAGTCCACAAGCTGCTGTGAATTACGTGTATCCACGTCCTGCTGAGTGCTGAAGGGCCTCTCCATGCAAGGAACATAACCTGTGCTGAAGAGCTCTTCCTCCAGTCTGGCTTCCACATTAACAAAGATTAAAAGGCATGTCTAATCCTGGATTAGACAACCCCTTGTCAGCAATATCTGATCACTGTCCAGGCAAAACAATGTACTGAAAGCAAGTGGCACAGTGCAGACTCTAATCCTGGCAGTGCAAGGCACCCAGACCTGTGGTGTGATGGGCACAAGGGACGTGGTTTGGTGACCATCAGCTCTGGCATTTCTAGGCTTTGTATTGAAATGCCATTAATATTTTGGAACAAAAACTATTTTATATTGTGACTTATAAAATTGGTTTTAATCACAGAATCATGGAATGGTTTGGGTTGGAAGGGACCTGAAAGACCTTACAGACCTGAAAGACCCTGCCATGGGTAGGGACACCTCCCACCAGCCCAGGTTGCTCCAAGCCCCATCCAGCCTGGCCTTGGACACTTCCAGGGATCCAGGGGCAGCCGCAGCTTCTCTGCCCAACCTGGGCCAGGGCATCACTACTCTCACAGGGAAGAAATCCTTCCCAGAGGTCAATTTTCCCCGACAAACTCATATTTAGTCCTTTTGTTTTCTAAACAAGAAACTTACAAAATATTGCCAGAGAAGATCAGAATAATTTCAAGGCATTTTTCATTTAAAGGCAATATTTTATGTTTTGGAGATTTTTTTTTCTCCAAATTGTGAGGGAGCAACCCCAGTGTCTATTATTTCACCCAACTATTGTATTCAAACAGGCTGAAGTATTTCTCTTTACTATAGCATGCACTAAGCCACAGAGGTACCAAGGGCAAGATGTTTTCTCCCCCTGCATTCTGTCAGTGGATGCTGAAGTGCTGTGGGGCTGTGGCAGCCCAGGCAGTGACACTGCCTAACATATAGCTCCTCTCTGTCTCCTCCAGCTAAAAATAACAGCACAACACGCTGCTGCCTCCTCTGCCTGCAGCTGTAAAGGTCAGCTCTGCAAAAGAGAAGAGAAAAGCACTCGGCACAAAATGAAAACATTTTGAACCTGTTTTTGTCAATCTTTTTTTTTCTTCTTCTTTCCCTTTGGAAAGCGATGGAAAGAGAAAGACACACATTTTGACACTGAGTGTTTTTATTTCCAGCCATGCTCACCACCGAGAGAGTGATACAGGGTACTGATGGCACACTGAAAGGAGAAGAAAAGAAGAAAACAAACCTCTTGTCCTAAAGTACCACAGGATTAGCACTTCAGCTAACTAGCTTCCGTAGGAAAACACAAATCACAGCTACATTCAGTAGCCAACAGTCATACCTGGAGCAAAAGGGAGGCAAAGCCAACCCTCACTGATTTAAGAAAGGATGAAAAAGCTTCAGGTGATTCAATAGCAGGAGAAATACAAGAGGTTCATCAGTGAACTTGAAGTACTGAAGTTTTTCAGATTCACCTTGAAGCGAGGGGCATGTTCAAAGACACATGAACTTTTCAAGATGCTCTGCACTTCTCTCCCCACTATTAACAAAGAAAGTGGACAAGAGTGGGAAGAAGAAAAAAACAGACAAAAAAATCCAAACAAAAAACCCCCTCAGAATATTTAACCAGGCTCTGGTACTCAGCAGGATCAAGGTTTTTCCATGGGCATGTTAAGGAAGATCATGAAAAGTTAGTTCTCAAGTCCTGCAGGTCTTGCAGTAGGGGTTGCTATGCCAGAGCCAAAACAACTCAACTGATTTTAAAAATCTAGCAGGGAGATGTATCTGGAGAAATACATTCCTAGTTGGAAATTGCACCAGTGGAATCCTTTGCATCACTAAAGCCGTTGCTCCCAACCTCCTGATTTCTATCACACCATTTTGCAAACAAAACTCCAGCAGCTCCTAGTCAAGCCCGCTCAACCACATGGTATCTGTCATTCACCCACAGGAACCAGGAGAGCAATGACAGCCAAGGGGCTCTCACCATGGCCATGAACCAAACGCACCCTTAGGAATGATGAGCAAAGATTCCACACCAAATTCCTGACACGTCTGAGGTTGCTGACCAAGTTACAGACCACCTCTGAAGCAGAGGCACAATCACAGTTCCCGGCTGAAATACTTCTGCACAAGGCCAGAGAGGAACCATAACATGCCTCTTTGTTCACTATCCAGAAGAATATCCCATTTAGTCAAACAAGATGCACAATACCCTATTAAGATGGCTTTCTAAAATGAAAAGTAAATTAATAGGAAACAGAAGGTATTTTGATTTCAGCTTCTTCTGTATAGCATTAATGGTTCCCATATGTTCCCAATCAGCTAGCAATGGTGATTTTTAGATTATTTATAAAATCCCAGGGGCAAATAAGTAGATTTCAATAAAACGTTCTATACACTGATGACCCTTAAACACCCATTTTTGCCTCAAATGATGATGGTCACAGAGGTTACCTGTTATCTCCAGAGTAAATGAAATGGCCTAAATCCTGATGTGCAATGCAGAGTTAATGTGACCAGGTCTGTACGACAGGTAACCCTGGCAATTCCCACACTGGTCTGAGCTCTGGTGGGGCTGCAGGGCTATCCCCATATCCACCTGTGCCTACAGATCTCTTCTGGTGTGTCCTCTACCCCACTGTCATCCTGCCAAATGTCTGCTACCCAGAGGTCTCCAATGCTGAAGTCCCTGGAAACCTACTACAGTGCTTCCTTATTATTAACCTTGCAAAGTCTTTCCTTATGACCTGCGAACCCACAAATATGTGAAAAAGACTATTCCATTTCCCATCACAGCAGCATTTTATTTGAAAAATATCACATCACTTTCGCCTTCCTTTGGCAAACCAGCACCTTTCAGAGGTCCTCTTTTCTACAGCTCTTATTTCTCCATGAAAGAAAGACACTGAGGGGCTGGAGCGTGTCCAGGGAAGGGAACAGAGCTGGGAAGGGGCTGAGGGAGCTGGGGGGGCTCATCCTGGAGAAAAGGAGGCTCAGAGGGGACCTTCTCACTCTCTGACCCCCTGACAGGAGTGGGGAGCCAGGGTGGGTGTCAGGCTCTGCTCCAGGAAACAGGGACAGGAGGAGAGGGAATGGCCTCAAGCTGTGC
Organism: Grallaria varia; assembly: GCA_013396735.1. NCBI lineage: Eukaryota > Metazoa > Chordata > Aves > Passeriformes > Formicariidae > Grallaria > Grallaria varia. The sequence continues at coordinate 79,351 of VWZG01013243.1, forward strand.
CAGGGGAGGGTCAGGTTGGATGTCAGAGAAAATTCCTCCATGGAAAGGGCTGTCCAGCCCTGGCACAGCTGCCCAGGGCAGTGGTGGAGTCCCCATCCCTGGAGAGATGTAAAATCCATGTGGATGTGGCATTTGAGGACATGAGTCAGTGGTGGCCTTGGCAGTGCTGAGAAATGGTTGGACTTGATGGTCTTGGAGGCCTTTTCCAACCTAAATGATTCTGTGATTCTAAATCCAGAGTAATCCAACTAAGATATCACCAGGATGAGTAGGCTCAGAAGACATCTCTGGACTATTCTACATTTCTGTACCTACAGAGAACTGCAACAGATACCTCTTTCTAACTGCACCATCAACTAGTCCTTACAGCCTCCTTGGTATATTTTCCAACTAATTCCCCATCAAATTTTTAGACTTTTCACCTCTTTCATGCTTCCTTGTGATTGATGAGAACGTTATGTGCAATAGAGTAAAAACATTAAGTATTAAAGTAAATGCATGTCATATCCATTTTATACATTCTTGACAAGGCAAACTGGCAACTGTTCTGGTGTCCAAAACTCATTACAGACCTCACATATTCTGTATTTTGGTCATATTTCTTCAATATGGAACATTACCATGCTTTCTGTTAGTATTTCTGCATGAAATACAGATCTCAGCTAAAGTTCAGGACCAAGTGGCGGGCGGAAGTTGCTGGAGCAGAGGGATGTCAAAGTGACTCAGAGCATAACTCGCACCTTCTGCTCATGTGGACCTCTAGTGCCATCTGATGATGGGCATCACAGAATCCCAGAATGGTTGGGGTTGGAAGGCATCTCAAAGTTTATGTGGTTCCACTCTGTGTCATGGGCAGGGACACCTTCCACCAGCCCAGGTTGTGCCAAACCCCGTCCAACCCTGCCTTGGACACTTGCAGGGATCCAGGGGCAGCCACAGCTTCTCTGCTCAGCCTGTGCCAGGGCCTCACCAGCAGCCAAGAATTCCTTCCCAATATCCCATCTAACCCTGCCCTCTGGCAGTGGGAAGCCATTCCCTCCTCTCCTGTCAGTCCATGCCATTGTCAAAAATTACACTCATAGTTCCACTTTAGCGTGGGCGCAGATAATCCAAACCTTCTTTGCTGTTTAATGACCAGAGAAAGCACCAAGAACAGGAACCAGGATGTAGCACAACCTCTGCAGACATTCTTGGGGGGCTTCAGAATAGTAATTTCTCTTCCCCACTCTTCCATTACTAAAAGCTGCAGCACTTTCTATTTCCACCACAATTTACACACTTCACAAAATTCCACTGATCACAACAGCCTGAAACCCAACAGAGCTCCCCAGTACATGGGAAGTCAGTGGATTCATCCTCTTCTGAATAACCAGACTTGGACACATGAAAAGCCTGGCCAGCTCACTATTTTGTCTGAAAGCAGGTTGGGATGGATGCTTAAATCAGAATATGAGAGCAGGAGAAGAATAGGGAGATCCTCCCCATAAACATATCCTCCCAGCTTCCAGCAACATAAAGTTGACAAATCCATTGCACCAAACCTTCAAAGACTTTTTTTCTGACTCATTTTAAGGCACATCTACATCTTAGACATATGCAATGTCCTGCAGAGCAGTGAGGATGGAGCTCCCAGCTCCACCACTGCAGAGAAGCCTGATGGGTTCTAGGAGACAGAATCTCATTTTGGTTCTTCTCAGATCCTGCCCACATGAATCCAGACAAGCTCCCTACAATGTGAACAGTAAAACTAACATAATTTGCCACTTTTTGAAGGGTTAGCAAGATCAGCTAGAACATTTTGGCTGTAGCACACAAGAAAAAGATTGGTTCTGTACAGGATGGCAGTGCTGCCAATACTGTGTATGAAGTGCAGGACGTGACAGGGTAGATGAAGAGTCAGTTGAATCTCATCTTTTATTCAGATCTACAAGCCTGACAGCTCTCACCACTTGCCAGCTGGTGACAGGTACATTTAAAAAAAAAAAATTAAAGAAATCTTTTTTTTTGACATCCTTGCTTCTCTAACAAAAGAGCTATTTTAAAATTCAACATGCTCCCTTGGAAAGCCTTAAATAGTTTCTGAATGTAACTGGCATTATGCTGTAAGCCAATATTAAATAGTTTTGGGGAGGAATTGTTTAAATTGTTGAGGAAAACCTACATTTAAGTGTTACAAAGGAAAGGACATGCTGCTGTCTGTAGGAGGCACAGGGCTGCATGCAGAAGGATCTGGACACCACCAGTTATCCTGAATTTGGATGAGTAAGCAGAGTAGGTCCCTATCTCAGTGGGGAATGAAGACTGCTGTTACCTTCACTGCACCATAGCCTCTTTACACAACTTGAAGACACCTTGACCTAATCATCCAGGCAGTATGTCACTGGCTGCAGTCTGCACCTGCTGAAAGTCTGTAGAGTTTTGAGCTTCAAGTCCTCCACTCTCCAAGCTCTTGCATGACCAGAAAATACGAAGTGAGAACAGAAGAGGAAGGGACAGGTACAGAGCAGGATTTCAGTTCGACTTTTGAAATTACTGTCCTTGATGGACCATCAGGTATCTGTCAGTCTCCTGCAATTAAAAGCCAATCAAAGCAGTAACTGCAGATTTTTAGCCACACTAAATGTGTTATTCACTGTGGCAGGAGATTTAGTGCCCTGCTCAGTCCTCCCTTCCAGCACTTTGCATCCGGTGGTCATAGTGCAGCTCCAAGCATTCCTCAGCTCTGCAAATACTGACTGGAAGACAGAGGAACATCTTTTACACTTACAATTTTTCTAGCAGGAATCATTTCTCACATTCTCAATATAAGCATTAAAGCCACTATCAGATGCAGCAATAATTAACAACTGCTTCCCAAAGTCATACTCCATGGAGAGCCACACAGGTCACAGCTTCTCATCCACAGCTATTTTCTTTTGTTTTCTTCCAAAATGTTTCCTTACCCAAGGCGAAGATTGGTGTTTGTACGTGAAAACAACACACAGCCCAGGGAATATGGCAGCTGAAGCCTGCTCTTAGCTATTTGAAAATAATTCCCTGTGATCAGTAATAGGCTGGTGATGGGAGTAAGAGAAAAGAAAAAGACTGTATGATGATGAAAATCTACTTCTGCTCCCCTGAGAGACAGGTTTCTGTCAAGGAGCAGTTAAGAGAAGTTGATGCTGCCCTCCCTGGGGGGTGAAAGATGTGTCACAGCTTGGTAATTCCTTATTGAGGCATCTCAAAATCCCCCTGGCTCTGCCGAGTTAAAGATGTGGGAAAGAGTTGCTAAAGAAATTAGAGGGTTACAACGAGATGATCTTTAAGGTATCTTCCAACTCCAACCACTCTGCTTTTCTACATTGCCCAGAAGTTGCTACAGTGGAGAGATCCAGAAAACAGGAGAAAGAAACTTAACATGTTAAAACAAACGGATAAAGGTGATGAATATTTTTGACCTCTCAAATGCAATCAAATAACCACTTGCAGCCCTGGGCTCATGTGCCACTCACCAGATCTATGTTCTGCATGATGTCCTGGAAGGAGGGGTGAGTCCGAAACTGCTCGAAGAGGTCCCGTTTGTAGAGCAGCGCGTACACCAGGTTTGGGTTGTGGTGCAGGGAATTGGTCAGGCAGGAGTTGATGATCTCCAGCATCATTCGGATCACTTCCTCGATCACATTCAGGTCTTGCGCCTTTAAGAAAGGAGTAAAAAGTTAGTGTGCCCTTTTCCATCGTAAAATACACTGAGTAATAAAGGCAGGTAATTATTATTAATGGAGCTATTAGCTGGTTAATGTCTCTATGGTGAGCAAATCTGGCATCCCTGTATCTGGAAAGAGATCTGTTTTCTCCTGTAATCACCAAAATTTTAATTGAAATGCATCACACTAATATTCAGCCTCACAGTTTGATTCTCTCAACCAGAGCCATCTTCTCATGACATAAAGCATTGTCATATTGTAATCAGCCAAATTTACCAAGGGTTGAATGAATTCAGTCTTCTCCACCCTTCCTATGCTAAGTAAAAGCACTTTACTTTATATTTAATTTCATACATTTTCTGTTGAGTGCCTACTCTGGGGAGGAGGGAAAGGGAAAAGAGAGGAAAAATATAAGAAAAAAAAAAAAAGCTGGTGAAAGAGAAAAGCAAAGACAGGAGAAGGAAAGCTGACTGGATCAAACTTCACTGCACCTTGAACATCTATCACTGGTACCAGACTTTGTCCCTGTGACCTTTTTTTTCCAAAATTATTCCTGGCATTGAAGAACACTTGCAATAAATGTATAACAAGAAATCTCCCACTGTCTCAGGTTGCTCCAAGCCCCATCCAACCTGGCCTTGGACACTTCCAGGGATCCAGGGGCAGCCACAGCTTCTCTGCCCAACCTGGGCCAGGGCCTGCCCACCCTCACAGGAATTTCTTCCTATATCCCATCTCACCCTGCCCTCTGGCAGTGAAAATTGAAATAAGTGCGACAGCTGGGATCTGAAGAAAAATCCACACCTGTCTTAACTGATGTGGGTAGTTTGCTTGCCTATCAACTCGTATTTATTTCAGAATATGCTGCATTATGGCGTGTTTTAAAAAGCTCTGAGCACTGGCATAATTCCCTTCCCAACACAGAAGGGTAAGATGGTGACCAAGACACTATCCTAAAATATAGACTACCTGACTTTTACAGAAATATTATGATTCAAAATCAAGGGCAAAAAACTGCACAACCACTTTTCAAAAACTAAACACTTTATAATAAAATAAGTTCACCTTAAAACCCAGACATACAGCTAACTGAAGCATAAAGCATTGTTAACCACCTCCAAACAGGCTGGAAACTGGTAGTGGTCAGCTTCAATCAATGAAAAGTTGCAGAATTTATTCCTCAGTAATTAAATTTAAAGTTTTTGGGAGCTGATGGACAGAATCAACTACCTGTTTTTTCAGCTACCATGTTGCAGGTGAAGAATCTGGGACTCCAGTGAAGAAGACCAGGAGATGCAGATTTTCAGGCACAACTGACCATACAAAGAAAATAATTTGTAATAAGAATGACCTCCATGAAAGACAGAGAAGTGGGACTGAATCCTGCTATTGCATATACATTATCAGGAGAACTGTACTCTCCTATAGCCAGTGATTGAAGCTTTGCTAAAGGCTTGGAAGTCTTCAAAACAAAGGAAAAAACAAGCAGAAAGCCAAAGACAGCATCTGGACGAGACAATGGAGAAGGGCTGTAAGAGCTGATAAAATGCCACGTGATTTTTCTGCTATCACCATTATCAAGCTACAGCCCCTCTGCACCCAGACGTGACATCAAGAAAGGTATAAATAAGGTTACAAAAACATTTTGTCATCAAAGTTTATCACCCTGTGTATTATTTTCAGAGCAGCTGAACACAGCTGAAATTCTGAATGAGTCAAGGACTACCACATCATCCTCAGCAGCATTTAAGACTATTTTTTTGGACTGGAGTAGCTGTTATATGAAAAGAAGAGCCAGATATTGATTTGTGGGGGACAAGGAGACACGTTTCAGGATATTAAACAGTACATTTAAATGAGAGGAGTTAAAAGTAACAGCATTTTCCTATTGCCTACAATTGGCAAATTCAATGTGGCATCCACATTTGAAATTATTAAACTACTCCTTTACAAAACAGAGCTTAGCTAATGCCCCCATCAACACTGATATGTACTGGTCCTCCTCCACCTTTTTTTTCCCAGTTTATACCCATGGAAATAATTATACCCATCATTAAAATAAAAGTGGAAGCTAAAAGCTTGGTACCAACTCTGTGAGATTGACATCCTGCCTGCAAAAGGGATGAGAATGTAGGCACAGCTTTCATGTTCCTGTGGGTAACCCTAGGGAAGAACCTCACGTTCCTTCTCTGGAGAGGAATTAAATGTGGTGTTTTTTTGCAAAGATTCTAATTTTTAAGGCAGAAAGCCAGAAGCTTGGTCACGTTCTAGCTGCACAAGGAATAAACCAGGCAGTGACAACTACAAGAGGGCCGGGTACAGTTCTGGGTAGTCTGGGTCTCTTTTGTGAAAAGAAAAAGGAAAAAACAAGTGATCAAGCCAGAGGAAAGAGAATGGAAATTATCTAAGAGGATGCAGGGGAAAATATGACAAATGAGAACATTATCTGGAGAAAAACAATTCAAATTTGATAAACAATAACAAAGAACACACAAAAGTGCAAAGCCAAGGCAAATGATGGGCAGAGCTGGATGTTCTTGGACCTGATGATTCCCTGAATACTGTTTCTTTCCTGACTGCAATACAGTTAATAATTAGCATGGCATCCTCCTGGGCAAAGACTTCCAGAGAATTCAATACTTACATACTGACATGTAAAAGCAGTTAAAAGTATATAGCTTATAAAAACCTGAGAAGTCAAGCAGCCAAACCCCAGGCATGTGCCCACAGCTGGCTCCTTACAGACATTTACCCATCAAAATATAAATCACTGTCAGTGCAGGGTGCAATAACTCAGTGTCACCAAAATATATTTAATTTATGGTACCTATCTTCTGGTTCCCACATCAGAATATTTGAGTGCTCATCCTTTTAATTTAATTTGCCATCAAATTAATTTTAATTTTAATAATAATAAGGAACGGGTAAATAAAATTCTATTATAAGTTAATACAAATCTCCGCCTCTAAATGCTAACAGTTCTGAGGAGATAAAGGTCCTTGTGTGATTCAGCTTCTGCATGGCAGGGGGCAGAACTGGATGGGCTTTAAGGTCCCTTCCAACCCAAACTATTCTGGGATTCTGTTCCATGATTCTAAACCATACTGGTGCACAAACTTAAGTCTTAGATCATGTCCACAGGACAACTACGTTTTTCAGATTATGTATTATTTATATGATTATATAGTTATTTATTTATTGCAAATTAGAATTCACTTAAGTGCAATAATTTATTCTTTCCCTTGTTTTACCAGGATGTATAGCAATCCCCAGTCCAGTGCAACAAATAATTTTAAGCCTAAAGAGGTCTACTTTGCAACTTTTTTACAAATCTGAGGTCTAACAGCAACTTTTCCTTTGTGGCAAGATCCATATGAATGGTGTTATGCTCCATACAACAACAGGTATATAGATCCAGGTCACTGCTGCCTGCAAAAGAAGCTCCATTTCTCACTGTGCATCCACATTGCAGCAATTTTCCAGCCAAATTATACTTTCAGCTAAATAACTACTAAATATACAGCTAGTACAATACGCAGGAAGAAGCTTATCTGCCTCAAAAAACAAAACCTGAGAAGGGACTGGTAAGGCAATAACCTACGACTGCACAGTGTAAATCGGGTAAATGAAAAAAATCACAAACAACAGGAAAGGCACATGGTACCGAAGCCTTAATCCAAAGAAACCTGATGCAATAAAGTCAAAATGTCACATGCAATAGCAAAAGAAATACGTGATGGAAATGCAGACTGACAAAAAAACCCACATCCAAACACAGTCCTGAACTTATTGCTTATGACAACGAATGGCTTATTGCGAGTGGGATCTTGCTGCCAGTGATAGGATGCTTTGATATTTGAATTTTCCAAAGCACAAGGTTCTTTATGTCAAAGCTCAGTGGCCTTAGTTCACAATGACTGACACTGCAGGCCCCTCTCCAGCAGAGCCAGGAGTTCACACACTATGCAAAAGGTGTGAAGAAACTATTTAAAACAGCTGGAGATGCTGTAATAATTTCCTTCCCATGAACTCCACAATCACAGCAGCAAAACTGTCTCAGACTCACCCCTCTCCCAGGTAGGTCTGAGTGGCACCTTCAGGGGCATCTGCTGCCTTTGCCTCTCTAAATCAGAGAACCTCAGGATGGGTTGGGTTGGAAGGGACATTAAAGATCATCTTGTTCCACCTCCTCCATGAGCAGGGACACCTTCCACCAGCCCAGGTTGCTCCAAGCCCTGTCCAACCTGCCCTTGGACACTTCCAGGGATCCAGGGGCAGCCACAGCTTCTCTGGGCAGCTTGTCCCAGGGCCTGCCCACCCTCCCAGACAGCAATTCCTTCCCAATATCCCATCTCTCCCTGCCCTCTGGCACTGGGAAGCCATTCCCTGTGTCCTGTCCCTCCATGCCTTGTCCCCAGTCCCTCTCCAGCTCTCCTGGAGCCCCTTTAGGCACTGGCAGGGGCTCTCAGGTGTCCCTGGAGCCTTCTCTTCTCCAGGTGACCCCCCCAGCTCTCCCAGCCTGGCTCCAGAGCAGAGGGGCTCCAGCCCTGCAGCATCTCCGTGCCCTCCTCTGCACTCGCTGCAGCAGCTCCACGTCCTCATGTTGGATCCCAGAGCTGGAGGCAGCTCTGCAGGTGGGGTCAGGTCCTGCTCTGCCAGCCAGGTAGGATTGGAGGAAGAAGACTCAGAGGAAGGTGCAGCAAGCACTGGGTACAGCACTCTGTGTACCAGAGAGGGCTGCACCATGTCTGTGTTGCTGCATCCACAGTGGGAACCTCCCATCATCCTCAGATCTGGGGCTGAAGGCTTCCACATGGATGCAGGGATAGAGGAAAGGTGAGGGTGGACGTTGCTCAGGCAACCTTAATTATGGCTTTTCTCCATTCTGAGCCCCTGTCCACAATTACTCACTACAATTTTTCATCTGTAATATTTTCAGTGAGATTCCATAATTTGCACACATAAATCATAAAAACTTCTACTCATAAATGACTATTTCCTTCATGACGCAGACTGACTATCGAGGTAATTTTGTCAGCAATGGAAAACAGAAGGACATCCCCCTGTATACTTAACAGGTATCAAAAAGACTAAAAATGCCAGACTAACCCCAAACAGACAGCTCCTGCCTTTCCTTTTACCAGGGAGAAACATGGAGAAAAAATTTGGTAAACTGTTCTGGATCCATAAGCTGTGGCCACAAAAAGTACAGCTGAATGGACAGTTCAGTTCATTTTCCATCACAGTGTTTTTCATCCAGCTTTGTACATGCTCAGGAATATTTCAAATCATTATGTTTTTGGACATTCAGTAGTTAGTTCTTCCATGCCTGCCTGAAACCCAGCTATTACACTCTTTTGTGGTATTCCACACTCTTTTGTGTGGAATAGACAAGTGACAGTTCAGGGAATTTCACCTTGATAAACAAATTTAACAGCATCCACAATTATAAATAATGTAAACTTCCCTTTTCTCTTTAAAGGGGAATATCTACAGTTAAATAGTTTCAAATAATTTACTTTATTTTTAGTTGCTTTAAGAGAAGCATATGTATCTTGTTTGTATTAGCTTTGGGGAGATTCCAAGAGAGCTGTCTGAATTTCCTGCGTTTTCAGCAGAAAATAAAACCTTCAACAAAATAAACTCACTCTGCCAAAGGAGTGGAACAACAGAGGGGAATGAAGGAAGCTCGCAAGAAAGCTGTTCTTACCTTCAGTGAGCACAGGAACTTCAAAGCCAAGCCCCTGGTGACTGGAATCTTATCTTCATCTCTTTTACTGGCAATACACTTTGGCTGTTCTATGTCAAACCCAGACAACTTTTGGTCAAGTAGGTATTAAGTGAAAAAATGCAGGGCCTATGGTGAATATAACCTCAAAAAGTAACCCTGGCGTCTCTGATCACTGCTAAGAAATGAAAGCAGAGCTGTCACACCACAGCAAGGTTTGTTGCCAGACACTTCACCAAACAAACTGTACATCCTGACACTCCTTCACTGCCCTCCTGAGCAAGCTGAAAGGGCAGGTTTTCATCCATGGCAAGCCAGCCCATGTGGTTATACAACATTTCCCATGAGGAACAAGGTGCTTTCAGCCCACACTACTATGTCAACGTCCACCCCAGCCTGTGACAAGGCTGTGCTGTAGGAAATGCCGTGGTGGTGTGTCCTGTCCCAGAGGAAAAGGCCCAGGAGCTGCTGCTCCAAGGGAAAACACACCAAACAACACCTACCAAGGAGCAAACCCACTTGCTTTGGTGAAACCCACAGGGATGGACTTCAACAGCCACTGGCCAAGGAAACATAAAGCTGTTTCTGAGGAGGACATGTGTATACCTGAGTGAAGGGGCAGGTGCTTTACTGGTACACCTCATGTGACTTCACTGTTTATTATCCAGCTGACCTACAGCTAATCTACAGCTCATCTCCTGGTCACAGCTCCACCTTCATCTCTTCTTCCATCCATGCCACTGCTATCTTGGAAATTCTAATCCTGAAACACTTCATGTTGAAATAATTTAACTTTGCCTTTACCTCCCTCAAAGGCAAAGATCAAAATCAATCAAAAATACTATAAAATGGCCCAAATTCCCTCAGTGCTTTCCTAATTCTTGGTGATGCGTCACTCTCCAAGTCCTTGATCCATTTTACTGAGGATTTTACAATTCACAGAATCCCAGAAGGGTTTGGTTTGGAAAGGACCTTAAAGCTCATCTCGTTCCATTGGCAGGGACACCTTCCACTAGACCAGAGTGCCCACAGTACCCCAATGAATCAAATCAAATCAAATTATTTTCATCCCAAATAGCCTAGAAAGAACAGATTACTATGCCAGGCATCTCTTCAAGGTAAAACTTCATAGGCCAGTCTACCAAGAAGGCCCAGCATAAGGAGGTTCAACTCAGCGCCCAAAAAAACCTGACAGTCACCAGCAGGGGGTTCCAACATTGCCCACGAAAGGAGACAGCATTTCCAAGCCACATTCAACATTGACGACAAAATGCAAATAGTATTTAATAGAACTAAACACAATCACTGCCTAAGGTCCCACAGAACCTCAGAAGCAACTGCTGCTAGGAAAATGACATTCCTACTAAGAAAATTAAAGTTAAAACTATGAATTTGTACTTTTGTCAAACAATGGTTGAAATACTATTGAGGCTTTCTTGCTGTTGAAAGGAAATGGAGATTTCTCCCCATCTTGAAACTAAGTAGTGTTCCCTAGAGGTATGGGAAGGTTTTGGTTAGTTTGACTGGCAGAACAGGAAAGGACAAGTTCCATATGCAATCCCAACTCCACCATACAAAGGTAAATAGATCATGATGATACAGGCTTTAATTAACAGAACCCATCTATCCTGAGAAGAGTTCAAGGACTTTAAAGACATTCCTCAAGTGAAGAAGTTTCTGCTTCCAGCCCTATACATTTGGCTTAGCTGGAAATTGTCACCAGTAAATCTGTTTTGAGGAGTTAGAGAGCAATTTTTGCTGTGGGAACCGAAACCTCGATACCCACCATGGAATCATGGGATGGTTTGGGATGGAGGAGATCTGAAAGACCATCTCATTCCACCCCCTGCCATGGGCAGGGACACCTTCCACCAGCCCAGGTTGCTCCAAGCCCCATCCAACCTGGCCTTGGACACTTCCAGGGATCCAGGGGCAGCCACAGCTTGTCTGCCCAACCTGTGCCAGGGCCTCACCATCCTCAGAGGGAAGAATTTCTTCCGAAAATCCCATCTAAACCTACTGTGTTTGAGTTTGAATTCATTTCCCCTTGTCCTGTCACTCCATGCTGTTGTAAAAAGTCCCTTCCCATTTCCATTTCCTTGTAGGCTCCCTTCAGATGCTTCCTAATTTTAATTTTTTTCATTGCATGGCAGGTGTTACATAACATAAAGCTTCCCATTTATGCATTAAATGTAAATGATACTCACTGAAATCTATAAACCTACAAGTATATTCCTTAGAGATGATTTCTGATGAACCTCTTTGAAGGAAATAAGTGGTCTTCCAAAAAGGAACAAAATTAACAATTTTGCAGGATGGTACAGTCACTACATACACACTCGTTTTTGTGCTTCAGTATGCACTCAAGTCCAGATATAAACAGCCTTATCATATCTTTCCTGCTTCTTTGGGACGGGCTCTTAAACTTTTTATCCTATGTGATGTTAATTGAAGTACAGAAACCCTTATTTCTATCATGAAAAAGAGTAAGATGGAAAAATATTACATCTTGCAAACGGCCAGGAAAAAGGACCAATTAGCAATTTAAACCAAACAGTTTTCTTCACATTTTTCCTTCACACCTCCCAAACTTCCCTCCATACAGTACACCACAGTTACAGGATTTATATACCAGTTCTTTATAGCCTCAACATCATCTCTGATTATATTACCAACTATTTTCTTCACCCTTCAGTATTATGTTTAGCAGTAACAACTGACACTCATTGCAAAAGTTATATATATATATCCGAACATATTTTCCATGAATCAATTGTTGTCATTCAAGAAAACCACTCAGTGCCATAGATTACTCAGATCCTGGAGGTAGTTCTGGGCCCCTCAGGACAAGAAAGATTCTGAGGGACTGGAGTGTGTCGAGAGAAGGCAAGGGAGCTGGGGAAGGGGCTGGAGCAGCAGGGGATGTCAAAGGTTGGATATTGGAAAAACCTCTTCCATGGAAAGGGCTGTCCAGCCCTGGCACAGCTGCCCAGGGCAGGGGTGAAGTCCCCATCCCTGGAGGGGTTTAAAAGTCCTGTGGATGTGGTACTTGGGAACATGGTCAGTGGTGGCCTTGGCAGGGCTGGAGAATGATTGGACTCAATGAGTTTACTGGGTTTTTCCAACCTAAACCTGTGATTCCATGATTTTGCAGACCTACCATTGGTGTCTGAGCAATTTTAAAAGAGAAGATACCAGAACAAACTGAATATACTCCAAGATCCCTGACTAAAGCTGTGAACTACACAGAAGCTGAATTTGTAAGTTCTCCTCTGGTTCCTCACTGATTAAACCCTGTGGTTCAGCATCTCTGCCATGAGATTTCAAAACCATCATTGACTTGGAACTATGACAGTTGTCTCCCACTGAAAGTACCACTCCGAATAATTTTGACACTATCTAAGGGAAGAAACATGACAAGCAAGACTGTGTAATCCAAGTTCTCAGTAACAAACACAGCCTGCATGGAGTTTCCATAATTTCCATACTATCCAAGCAGAAGATCTTCCAGTCCTGATGACACACAGGATGCCAGGGGGAAAAGTGAGTGCTACTCTCTAGCCAGAAGCCAAAAGATTGTCTATTCCTGCCTTTGGGGTGACAATTGCTATTGAAATTTCTATGGGAGGCATAAGAAAGCCAGAAGGCATTTGCAGAGCAGACATATCCATCATTACAAAGTGGGGAATGCCAAGGATGCAAGTGGAGGGGTGTTCCTGCTGAGGCCACACTGCCCCTGCCTCTGCAGTGCCAGACTCCTGCTCTGCTCACACACCAGAAACCACTGCACAGGTAAAATGAGACATGCACCACACTAATAGAAAACCACCACAAAATGGAAAAAAACCCTGTCGATGGCTTTGTGACAACACCAGGCATGTTTAAAAATTATAATTACATTAAAAAAATGTTGATTCAACCTATTGCTGTTCATGCAGAAGGTGACAATGTGCACACAGAAAACTTTTTATGCTGGTTCAGTATTAAACACCGGCAGTGCGTGATAAAGGGTGTCAGCTACCAGATAATAGACACTTCATAGGGGGTTATGGCAGGATATTCCCAAACTGCTGCTTTACAGTCATCATCTCATACCAGAGATGAAGATAAATCATGTAAAGGGTTTTTATTCTTTATGATATATTAAAAGATAGCAGCATGGTTAGGAAAGTAATTCAGAAATATAACTCTTTATGAGACCACTTGGCATACATACTATATTCTTGCTTTTAGTGGTGTTAAATATTTTGAAAATTAAAGTGGATAGATTAACAAAGGTGTGAGAAGCCTATCATATTGAAAGGAAAAATTGCATTATTGATCTTTTAAGTGGTTTGCAGCATAAAGGATCTGCAGGTAAGTCCTTTTAAAATATAAGAAAATGTAAGAAAGAGATTTTATTTGCTTTCCTCTTACTTTACCAGCTCTTCAAAACTAGTCCCTGTCAGTAAAAGTATCCCTTAAACTATGGAGATTGGCCTGAAAAACCTCCATGAACAAATTCCAGTAACTGTGCTCTCCAGCTGAATAAAATGCAAATCAGAAGAGGATAAGAAACAACCTTCTGAGAGCTGATAGCAGGAAAATCAAATAAATGTGGTAACTTTTAGGCTGAATGCTGGTTTTACGACATTCCACCTTATTTTTCAGGGACACTTGAACTCAAGGATGTTGCATCAGTTCTGACAAACACAAGGTGATGACCACTGCTCTGCTTCCTGTTCAATGCTCTGGAAGCACAAAGCAGATGCAGCCTGAAAGCCAAAAACTGAGCCCTTAACTGAGATTTGGAAAACCTGAAACTCGGAGAAAATAATTGTAGAAGTTTATGTACATGGGCACCTGTTCCCAAATGAACTATAAGCAATAGATGACATTTTGTCACATGTTGAAGCAAAACGCTCTTGACAGAAATATGTAAAAACTGCATTATCCAACTAAACAAAATTTCCTGGAATATTTATGAAGTCTCGTGTATTTTGGGAACAAATTTAATTTTGTGCAGCCTGGCTCATAAAGCACAGCAGTGACAGACAGGGACAAGATGAGAGATTACTGCTGGAAAGCTGAGAAGCACCTGTGTATGCTGTGTATCCATCCTGGAGTAAAGTCAGCTCTTCCTCACCAAAATACTGCATGTCATTATGACCATTTACCATTATTACCAATTTACACTAAGCTTTCTAGTGAATTCTAATTAGCATAGTCCACCACAAGGTAAGTCGGCTAATTTATTGCAGAAAAACGATTTTATATTTCAGAAAAAGTCTATACAGCTTTTGTAACATGACTCTTGCTATGGACTTGATATATCAAAATCTAAAAGATGAGCGTGGGAGTGGGAAAACATATCATTATTTGTTCTGATAACTTTTTTTGACTGCACTGAGTAAGCACCTGATTTCTCTGCAAGTGCTACAGGTTAGTTGCCAGTGAATAGTTGAAAACCTGTTTTTAGGAATTGCAACATCCATTTTCCCAGTTTATGTAGGGAGAGGAGACATCCTTCAGATAATGATCCTGATTGCAGAGAACAAAACAAACTGAACCTGCAATGTTACAATACATCTTACTTTCTGTAGAACAGGACAGTTGTTTTTTGTTGCTAACAAACATAATCTTTGAGGTCAGAAGACTGGGTTAGTATGTACACAAATGCTGGAGGGGAACAGGCTCTGTACACATCACATCAACTTGATGGCAACAAAAATGCATCACAACACAGTGTATTTTATGAAAATGTCACATATTCAGTATCAGGCCACAGCTCGCTCAGCTTGGGCTCCAGCTGAAATAAGCTGTGGATGAGTTCCACCACATTCTAGGAGTGTATCTGAAGGACAATTTTTAAAAAAAAGGTATCTTAATTGCCCCAACTTTATTTCAGAGAAATGAAAGCAGGCAGATATCTCCCAGCAGTGCTGGGGATAACAAATACAGGAGGATTAAATAATGGCAATATATTAGAGCTTTTTCTCTTCATGTATGTTTCAACTGATACTTCTCTGACAAGGCTTTATATGTGATATTCCACTGGCATAAACTAGATGTAGAGTATGACTATCACCTTCGTGGTTTGGTTTTCTTTCTTTGTTTTGTTTTGTTTATCTGTTTTGAGTCTTTATTTTTTTTCTTTTTTTTTTTTTAAATGTCTTTCCCCATTATTTCCCCCTAAAACACGAGAAAACTTTATGTTGGCATAAATTAATAGTTTAAAAAAAAAAAAAAAGAGTAATTTTTTGTACATGTTATTTCAAATTCCCTCCTGCTGTTGCCGTAGTTAAATCCTAGAAAGCCAAACAGAAAGCACTATCCCAGGTTGCTCCAAGCCCCGTCCAACCTGGCCTTGGACACTTCCAGGGATCCAGAGGCAGCCACAGCTTCTCTGACCAACCCCTGCCAGGGACTCCACACCCTGACAGATGGGAATTCTTTCCCAATATCCCATCCAACCCTGCCCTCTGGCACTGGGAAGCCATTCCCCGTGTCCTGTCCCTCCATGCCTTGTCCCCAGTCCCTCTACAGCTCTCCTGGAGCCCCTTTAGGCACTGGCAGGGGCTCTCAGGTGTCCCTGGAGCCTTCTCTTCTCCAGGTGAGCCCCCCCAACTCTTTGTATCTAACTGAGAGCTTGGTAACAATTGCTACTTTTTGTCCAAATTCTGGGTTATTGTTTCTTTAATTAACAAATTCTGTGGAATAATTCCAGTTCATAAAACCCCCCCAGATTTAGCATATGAAACATCCAATGTATTCCTCCAATCCGCTTAGTCCCCAATAAACAAAGAAAAGAGAAATTTAAAAGAAATCGCTGGTTACAGGTAAGGGAATTAAAAGTTTATCGTTACAATTGCACCCTGGAAACACATTATGGTGCCTCTGTATAATTTAATAAACATGAATAAGAGAGATTCTTAAAAATTTATGTTTCTTTTAAATATACACTTCATATGTTTTGAGAGGTTTCCCCACACAGTTATTTTATAGAGAACAAGCACTTATCCTTGTCAATAGGGATAAACAACATGAAAATTCTCCCTTGTACATTTCCTTAATGCTGCTTTTCAGGTCAGGTGATGAGGAAACCACTTTTCAGCAAGTGGCTTATTTTGTTCCATGTGATCCTTCATATGAGTAGCACAGAGGAACCCTACGCTTTCTCAAAACCCACTTTTGGTTTTGAATTTCTGCCTATGTTAATAATTATTCTCCAAATGTCTTTCTTACTCACTTCATACCAAGACTGTCTTTCAATCTTGCTTGACTCATTCCCTTCAAAATATACCCCTTTCCTTCATCCCATCATTCTGTCTCCTGGCCACCCACACTGCCAATTAACAGCAGTTGCATAACATTATAGGTAATATTAACAGCAGCTATTAGTGGGAGAATTGCCCTCAGCGAGACAGTGGGAATCTTCAGGGGGATAATACCTCTCCACAACATAAACTGTGAGTTGATGAGACCATCTTCCTCTTATCATGTCTCTCAAAATCACCCAGTCTTGGTTTACCTTCATTTCTATTATTTTCTCTCTACGTCTTTCCAATTCCAAATCACAGATATCTGCAATGAAAGAATCTAAAGATCTTTGTTATGTTATCTTTCTTAATAACCCTTTAACAGAAATGGATTGCTTTCTATAATCAACAACTAAAAATGTTTCAAAAACTCACTAGTTCTTCCTTAAGTGTCCCTGTAAAGTACAAAGAGAAGATGGAAATAGAAGGTACAACATGTTCCAGCAATATCTCACAGAGAAAAAGCAGAGTAAAACAAAAAATTCCAATTCCAACTAGGTATTTAGTCCCCAGTAGCCTAAAAGGTTCTGCACAGCCTTCCTTCCGCCTCCATAACATACTTATGGTCATGGAGCACTGCATTTTTCAATCAAAGCCTTTCCTTTAGGAACACTGGAAATTGTTTTACTGCGCTGTTGAAATACATTGCTGTTACAGAAATAAATCCTGCTCTTTGGAGAGCTGCTGCATTAGGTTGTTGTGTTTGCTTGGGGAGGCCTGACAGAGATGAGCCATCCGGAACAATCGACTTCCGAGAAGCCTTGAACAACCCTCTCCTGTGCAGGAGGCAGCACAAAAAGCATCTAAAGGCCAAACCAGGTAATAAGGATGCCCTGGAGAACAGTACTGTTCCTTTTTTTCACCCAAACACTTCAAGATTTGTCAGTAGTCTGAACTGAGCAGATGCTGGCTGGCATGGCAGTAATAAATTGTATTTATAGAGAGGCTTGTGAGGACTTTCTCTTAATAATATATCACATTTTCTATGGATAGCAATGCCTCAGACTCTTCTAAAATCCCAGCAGTCCATCAGGCTTCCAGTTCTCTCTAATGCAATATAGTTAGTTACATGGAAGAAAAATTAGTGTGCAAAATTCTAGTGCTTAATTTATGGAGGTGTGAAGGAACCCCAAGATTTCATACATTTCCAACACAAGCTCTCACAACTTCTTCAGCTTTATCACCTTCTTTCTTAAGGACATCCATTTGAGCCATCTTACAAAAAACATGTCCTTTGAGTACAAAAATGCAAACAAATGTAATCATTTATATCCTCTACTGCAAAATAATGACCATGCCCTAAACCTCTGGAACTATTAAAGGAGGAAAATTAGTAAAAAGTTATGAAGTTTATGTTTGGCTTGCTTCAAATGTCTCTAACAAGCAGAACAATGGGGTTTTAAATTACTTCAGCTGGTGTTTGTATTGCTACTGTCAGAAGTTCTTTGGCTTCTTCCAATTTGTTCTCCTGCCTCATAAATCTGAAGAATGAAATATTGTCAATCAGATGGTCATAAGGTGCTGCTGCCACAGAAAATTTTCTTTCAAAAAACTAATTTTCATCCTTATTTTCCAAAATATTGAGAATTTTCAAGTGAAATAAGGCTTAACAATGTCTGTGTAACAGAAGTATCAGACAGCAGTGACACTTCTGTGGAACTGCTGAGTGATGAAAGAACATCACCTTTTTGAAGAACACTACCTTGATGTTCTCCAGTATATTTGGCCAAAAATCCTTCAACCACAAGCAATGTATTCTTGAAGACACAACAATGCAAAGACCAACTGCAAATAACTATTATTATTTCACAGTAACACAGAGAAGTTTGAATTGTTGAAATTCATCAACATCTTTATCAGCGGATATTAGGACAGTTCTTCTGCTTAAGGATAATTTATGCAGCATTTTCTCAGGAAAGGTTCCAATTCATTTCAAGGAAAGAACTGATTAAGAATGCAGACAGAACTGCAGAATTCAGCTATTACTCAGTACAAAAGCTTGCTTTAGATTTGGGTTAGGTTGGTTATTTCAGTCAACTCTGAAATAGCTATTTTTTGGTGATATAAAAATAGGGGGATTAGGTAGGAGTAATATTCTTTAAAATATAATTCATCTGAAGGAGGGGTATGACTAATATTTTGAAAATGTATTTACATGCCTCCTGCTCTAAACTGGAGACAGGCAAACCCAAGAA